>VZTY01013264.1:131963-145354 GCA_013400935.1 Turnix velox
GTGAAGACTGAGGCAAAGAAGTTATTGAGTACCTCAGCCAATCCCCTGTGACCAGCTCTCCGGTGTCTTTTTGGAAAAGGCCCACATCTTCCTCTTTTCATTGACATATTTGTAAAAGTTTTTCTTACTTCCCTTTATGTCCCTGGCCAGCTTTAATTCCACCTCCTCCTTTAGATTTCCTAATCTTTTCCCTTGTTACTCAGATTACTTCTTTGTACTCCTCCCAGTTAACTCTCTCATGCTTCCAATTCTGATACATTTTCTTTTTCCATCTAACCATATCCAGAAGCTCCTTGCTAATCCATGGAGGCCTCCTGGCATTCTTGCCCATCTTCTTCTTCCTTGGGATGCACAGCTCCTGGGCTTGGAGGAGTTGGTCCTTGAACACTGCCCAGCTGTCTTGGGCCCCTCTACCTTCCAGGACTGCCTCCCATGCAGCCTTGCCTACAAGATCCCTCAATGGGTCAACAATAGGGATCCTTGATACATGCACAGGAAGTTGCACTGCCGTGTATAAGGTTGTAGTTCAGTCCCAAGAGCAGTATAGCTGCTGGCAGCAAGATGTGACAACTAGGCATGTTGCTCCCACAGGTTTGTGCCAAACATCTGGTATATTAGCAAAAATTACTCTTCTTTCTCTGTCTCCTTTTGGTCATGATGTGTTTCATGTTTCAACCTTCCCTCTTCCCATATCTAAAACTCCTTCTTTCATCACACCAGAAATTTTTTGTGGATTCCTCTATGTACATGCCAGCAAAGCTTATGACTACTTATGAACTCTTGGTAGCTGGGGAGAACAGCAGACATTTGTACAGAATTTTTTTTTTCCCAATGTTTGCTGTCTAGAATGGGTCAGATGATCCACCCTTGCAAGAGCTTTTCTTGTTATTGATTATAAGCATATTTGGACAGCATCCTTAAGCAAAGGTGTCTCCTTTGTGGATAAATCTGAATTTCTGCAAGATCAATTCTACCATATAACCGTAATTTCCTTACTAAATTGTGAAACATAGGTATTTCCTAATGTCATGTCTTTTCTTCTTCCCAGTCCCCATAACACTATGCAAATCTGTTCACACTCTTACTTGATGAAGCATTGCTTTCATAAAAGCTTTTAGAAGTCCTCTTTGATAAGGAAATACGTGATACTGAAAATACACAGTTCCTTCTCTCCTGAAAATACACAGTTTCTTCTCACCCTGTACATAGATCTAATGCTTAGTAGCAATTATTTGACAACAGTAGGAACAATAAACGTCAATGGCAGAACACTGATAGCTTTGGTAAAATATTTACACTTAATAGGAAGACTAGAATTCAGTTTGGTTTAAATAATAAGATTCGTTTACTGTCTTTTGTTTGCATATAAAGTATTTTATTGCAGAAGAAATATGCATTTTATTCAGTAATACATTTAGTCACTAATTCATAGAAAGATTTATAAATACTTACATAATCTATTTATTAAATATACACTGTTGATGCCTCTTTCTATTATAGTTTTGCCTACTTGCAAGTTGTGTAATGGCTGTACATATTTTTTACTTTCCAAAATAGAACTTCTGTGGAAATGGCTATGGTTTGCATAATCTGAGAGGATATTTCAATTTTAATGAAATAAATTACAAATAAGAGATTTTGAACAAGTTCTTAATTGTTTAGTGAGACCACCTGGTATGATGATCTGTCACAGTTGTGTTAATGAGGCATTTTCAGCCTTTGGTGATGGAGAAGTGTTAAAGCCAGAAGTCAGTGGATAAATCAGCTAGAAAATACCAGTTTGACAGCCTTTCAAAACATTAAAAGAAGTTGTTGCTTCCCTAAGAAAAAAAGAATCCATGTCACTTTCTTCATCTTTGTTTCCCACTATTTTGTTTTGCATATACATTCTATCACTGAAGTCTTGTGCAATACCTAAGTGAGAAGCATTAGAGTAGCCCCTAGGTTGAGTAAACACAAAATATTAATTGCAGTTTAGACAGAATATAATTATTTAGTCTTCTGTCCAAACAGCAGTGCTGCAAAATATTTCTCACTTTGTATATTCTATACAAGCAGATGACTCAGTGGTAAGATTCTCCAAAAAAGGTAGGTGTTTTAGAAAGCTCGTTTGAAATTATGGTATTTTGAACTCTCAAATTATGGTTATTCTTCTTGAAAAATGTCAACTCCGTTTCAAAACACGTAGCAGATTCTTAGGCCTAGATACTTAAAAGATATGTGATAACTCTGAAGGTAAATTAGATACCAAGAAATTTATAATGAAAAATATATATAATAAAATAAAAAATTTCTAATTATCTTCTTCTTGTCACCATAGGTCACCTACAGCTCTATGAGCCAGTATAAATATCTTCACATAAAGTCTCATGCACCTTGACAGGAGCCTAATTGTTCATATTGATAACATTAGATTAAAAATTTGATTTCATGTTTTCAATGTCTTCTACTTGTATTGTGGTACAAAAGAAATATCCATTTAAGTATCTTAACTCACTTAAACGGATATTTCTTTTGTATCTTAACTCACTTAGTTGCTACTCCTGTGTATTGAGCAAGACCAGACATTTCTGAGGGTCTCTGAATACAGCTCTGTCATGACTGCAGATATTCCAAAGCAAAAGAGTATGTTTTGGAGATTAAAAAAAGGACAGAAATTTACACTTTGTGTCACAATCTGGAATCTACGTGTCACCTAGTTCCAGAGTACCTAGTTCTTCAGGTTTTTGAAAATATTTTCTGAGATTTAATATCTCTTCAAAGCATCTTCCTTTACTGTATCTGAGATTTTCTGAATAAGAAAGTTAAGTTTCAGATACACATTGCAAAACTCTGAAAAAAATGACATAGACTAGACATAGGGTTTTAATGATGCAGGAAGGTTAGCTTCTAGAAGAGAATAGTTTAATCACCTAACATTTTGAAAAGGTAGGTTACTACCTTTTCATCCTTCAGGGTTTTTTTTAATAACACAGTCCTTACTGAAAAATTATTAGCCAAACAGTGATCATGTATAACTGGTACAGTAACTGTATCTGAGACTTTCTGTTGCTTCTAATGAATTTTTTGCTTATGAGGTTCAATTGAAATTAGCTTTCTGAAATATAATTGTCAAAGTTCATGTCAATCTTATGCTTTGATGGATGATGAAAAAATGGAATAATAATTTTTTTAAATACTCTTCAAATTATTGCGCTATGCACATTCTATCATGCTGATAGAGTACTTCAGTAATGATATACCCTCATTACAATTTAATTTCTTAGACTGCAAAGGTTTCTTCACTGCTTTTGCTGCAAAACTTGCAGCTTTAGCAGAAGCTGAATTTAGCAGAGTGACAAGGCCAAGCCATCCCTTAGGTTCTTTTAGCTCTCTATATTTTATCTTTCTCAGACTCTTAATGATAATTTAATAAACTTGTCTAAGACTCAATATAAAGATAGCTAAGTAACTAGGTCTGGATACATTCTAAGTTCATGATTATGTGATCATAGTTAAAATAGAAATTTAGTGCTGAAAGAAAAGCTGTAAAATACAGTAAAATATTAATAATTTACACTGGAAAAATTATCACTTTTTATCACTTTCTGCATGTGCAAACAAATAAGTAAGCTGAGGATCACAAGAAGTGGTACACGCCAACTCAAATTCTGGAAAAGCCAAAGTATATTTGTAGTGTGAGTCCTCATAACTACTTTCCTGTGAGATGGAGATAATACAGATTTTATATAGTTTACTGCTTATTCATAATGCACACACTGCTATAGAATAATTTATTTATGGAAAAACATAAACTATATAAATCATACCACTCTATTCTTTTCTGTCTCTCTATGTCTTTCTAATGGCACTCGATTGAAGCAATCCTTTTACCTTTTACCAAATTTTCTTCCTTTTTGTCTTTTCTTCTTATCTAGAAAACTTATGCCAAATATCTAGGTTCTCTTGCTGAGAAAGATCCCACCTTTTTTTAATTTATTTTTCATTTATTCCAAACATCTTGTGTTTATTTGTTATTGGCAGTCTCATTCTTTCAGGAAAATGCAGATGTAATAAGAGGATGTGGGCTTAAAGGCATGAGAGCATGAAAGTTAAAACAATTCTTCTTCTTTTACAAAATTTTCACTGCATCTATAGCAAGAAGAAATTTTTCCATCTATTATTGCATGGTTATTCAAGATCTGAGGAGCTGAACTAGGATTGTAAAGCTACAGAAATTATCAAGTGACCGCTAAGCTAACCATAGAGAAAAGACAAACCAGATTTAGGTGTCTTTACTGAGGTATGTAAATGATATTTAGCTTGACTTATTCTCACCTGTGAAAAAGTTAAGTCAACGATTTCTAGAAAAGCAATATTTCTGTTTGCTTAGTTACTAGTTTGAACTAAGGTTCTGCCTTGTATGTTATGTAGTTTGTGGAACGGTTGCTGCAGATATGAATATTGAATAGGAAAATATTAGTATTTATTCACAGTTATTAGCTCACATAATGATTTTTAGCACTACAAAACTTCCTATTCATCACATGAATTACTACTTCATGTAGAATAAAAGAATATTATGAAAATTACTGCATTTATTCAAGGCTTGTTTTTTCAACTGTGCTGTTTAGCTCATATAAAGGATGTCAGAAACAATTTTGACAAAGGCTGTATACCTAAATAATTAACAAAAGATTAAAAGAAATTGCTTCTACTCCATGTGAATAATTGACCTTCATTTATTTTTAAATATTTAAAATACAGTTAAAATCTAGGTGTATTCAAAGGCCATTTTGCTAGCAAAATTTATGTAAAAGGTATCTTGCTCAATTTTCATACATCATCTTGAACAGAAAACTTTCTGATGTGCCTCTTATCAGTAGAGTAAGTCCCCTTTTCCACTTCATTCATTTCCATTTCCTTTCATTGGCACTTTATCCCTTGGGAAGAAATGAGAAATTTGAATGAAAGGACAACAAATGCTGAACTAAGGAGAGCAAGTTCAAAATGAAGGACTAAAAATGGTTGGCTTTTATTTCTATTTTACTGCTAAGCTTCAAAGATTCTCAGGCCAAATGTTTCAGCTGCTGTGTGTTTAGCTAAGAGAGAAAAGGATAAACTTTTAATATAGCTTCATTGTAGAACTATATAGTGTACTATGTGATGTATTACTTGAAGTTTTAATTCTATGGATGATTTATTGTATTTTTGATAATCGTGTTCGTGACCCCAAGTTTTCCATCCATTGCTTCACTCTACATTGACTACTGGAGAGGTTGCCCTTGTTGTAAGCAGGTCTTGTGGTTCCCGTGGAAGATATCACATACAGGCTACACACAAGAAATATGACATACTATCACAGGGCTTTATAGCAGTTGACAAACCTTCTATCAACAAGAATTGACCTCAGATAAAGAGGTGATACGCTTAGTGTCCTTGTTGTGGCCTGGAATGCAGGGCAGCTGGGATTTCTTTCTTCCTTCATCAATAATGACCATTATTTGACCTTGGAAAAGTTGTTGTTCGGGAATGTGCCTTCATTTCCCCTTCTAATCTGTGTACATTATGCTCTCTTAGAGATCATATATTATCTTAGAGGTGTATTGTGGCTGATGCAAGAGAAAAAGTAAATAATGAAATTAAATTGGAATGATGAATTTCTGGTTTGTCTGACCTAGAATTAATAAACAGGAAGAGACTTTAAAAATCAAACAAAAAAAGCACTGCATTTTTGATGCAATCTATAGATCTGGATTGGGAGAATAGTTTAGGCTTTAGAGAAATACAAACAGGCTTATAGCATTTTGTCCAGATAAAAGCCTCCTTTCCTGCCCTCTTTTGCACACAAAAAAAATACTACATGAACTCAGGATTTAAAAATAGCCAGATTCTGTCTTTGATTGAGGGAGAAAGACACAAGCCAGATTTATTGGCTGTCTAGAGACCTTATGTTCAGTTTTCTCTTGTCACATTCTCACCAATTAAATGTGAGAGTTTATATGTTGTCCTATCTGTAAAGATGACAGCCAGATCCTTGTCTGGCTCATTTAATTGTCTCTGTGGGAGAAGTTTCCCCATCCTTGTATGGCAAGCAGCATTTCATATTCCTGCTGTAAAACCCTGCTTGCCTGAATATTTTCCACAGAAAAACAATTGTTCAGAAATAGCGGTATGTAAGAGAAAATTGTTCTCCTTTCTCTCAAGTTAGCTCAAGTTTTTAAAATGAAATTTAGAAATACATTATTAAGTTGAAGATGAAACACCATAATACCAGCTATACCTATAAAGACATATATCAGAAGCAACTCTTCAGGCCACGTGTTGTTCCTTGCATACACAGTTAAGTTATCATTTCTACAAGGAATGCACAATCCACTGGAGGTCCAGTGAAGTCATCATGCTCCAAAACAAAGAGTAAAAAACCAGCAAAATCTTCCAAGTGAAGTAGCTAATTCTCTCTTTTTGTCTTTCATTTCACCTCTCTTGCATTTAATTTCACTCAGTTATAGGATATTAGCCAACTATACTACAAAGCCCAAACAAGACAGATATTTAATGCATTCACATATATATGATAGCCTACAGTGATTTTTCTATCTATTTTAACATGATTTTTTCAATTCTAAATCACCTGATGAGTTTTGACCATGGTCATTGTAAAACTAATTTACTAGTGAAATTGATGAAGCTTGGAATACAGAGAATGTGAGAACTACAGTAATTTCTGGCAGTTTGAGAGTAAATTGGAAATATTTTGCAAATAACAAATCGTGATCTTCACATGACATTTCTTAAATAATTTAAAATATGTAAATTTTAGGTAAATTACCAAGTATACTCTCTACAGAATGTAAGATCACATTTTGAAGCTGAAAATACTGTCTACTGATTATAAAGTTTAAACTACATATTGAATTTAGAATATTGTGTATTCCATTTTTTCTTAGAACTACATCTCGGTTGATGATCTTTTCCTTTACAATTGTAAATCAGTCCTTTGTTATTTCATGATTCCTATTGTGAACAGAATTTACCTAACAGACTGGTACTTTGTGACAAGCTCAACATAAGAAGGACATAAGAAGGACATTGAGCTGCCATGAGAAGGACATACAGCTGGAACGGGTCTAGAGGAGGGCCGTGAGGGAGGGTTGTTCAGCCTAGAGAAGAAAAGGCTCAGGGGGGAACTTCATAGTTGCTTGTCAGTACCTGAAGGGGGCCTACAGATAGGCTGGGGTAGGACTTTTTAATCGGTACAGGATGGCAGGGCTAGGAGTAATGGTTGCAAATTCGAAGAGGATAGATTTAGTCTGGATATACAAAAGAAAGGTGGTAAGACACTGGAATATGTTGCCCAGACAAGTTGAGGATGCCCTCTCCCTAGAGGTATTTAAGGCCAGGCTGGATGAGGCATTGAGCAACCTGGTCTAGTGTTCCTGCCCATGGGGAGTTAGAACTAGATGATCTTTAAGATCTCTTCCAACCCAAACCATTCTATGATTCTATGAAATTTAAAAGATTCACATTTCATAATATTCCAAATCAAGTTTTTTTAAGAAATAGTGATAGCATCTCCTAAAGGTGTCAACGAAACTAGGTTGTATTTCCAATATAATTGGAGTCTCATACAGCAGCTATTGCAAGTGATACATTTTCACAAAAATGTGTGCCTCATGAGTTACATTAGGTTATCTTTACATACATTAATGAGTACTATATTCAATTACTGTTTCCACCAGATTCATAAGTGCTGTTGAAAATAGGTAAAGATGTCAGAATCTATTTAAAAATGAAAGCATAATGTGACTGCTTCATTATTGTTCTGCTAATGAGAAAATGTCTGCATATCATCTTTTCTGTTGCTGTTGTTTCAATGGGAGATCAATGATATTCTGTCCTTTAAAGTCTGAAGTTGGTGTTTAAAAATGTATTTTATTTTCTTGCAGCATTAACCAGCAAAGTTTTATTGAATGTAATCCTTTCTAACATTTTTTCTAGATTAAAACTTTTCTCATTACTTCTGTTTATATGTCTGATACATAGAGTGAGCTTTGCTTCTACTTTCCAAATCCTTTCTGCTTTACTGAAGCAGAGAAGGAGAACGTCATCTCCAACTGCTAAGAATCATATTTTTGCCAGTTGCAGCCATTGAAATCTGCTTGAAGTTAAAATAGATCTGTTCATTTTCTGAGTACCAGTCAGTACAGTTCAGTGAATTGTCACGCTGAAAAACAAGTAGAATTCCTGGAGCAATGCATTACATTTGCATCTTAGATTACTTTGAACATATTCATTTTAGCTCATACTTTGAAGCATTTTTCCACCAAACCAGCAGTACTCCAGCAGGCAACTCATACCTTTCTGGCGCTTTCAGCTTGTCTCTATAAAGAAGGTTTTCATTCACATCATGGACCATTTCAGGAGGTAAACTTTACCATACAGTTTTATCACAGGTTTTATTAGCAGCTGTGGTATAGCATAATGATACAATAAATATTATTTATAGCTGGAGGCATTGTGCTACCAGTAAATTCTCCCACTTAAGGATGGAATGAGTTAAAAGACTGTTTTCAATTTATTACTTTTTCAGTGGCTTTCCTCCATTATTGGCATTCATCTTTAGGTTCTTTGAAGAGCAGTGGTTCCATGCTAGTTTTCTGTGATTTCACTGAAGGAAAATAATTTGAAGAATAGTGTCTGCAATGACACAATGAAGGTTTTCAGTGGCAATTAACTAGTAACGTATGCTAATTTGAAAGAGATAAAAATACCAAGAGACCAACAGACCCCCCATAATGATTTTTCCTTTAGGTTCTGAAATCACTTTGAGAATTGAGAGGACTGTTATTTCTTTTTCTGCACTACAAATATACCAGCAAGAAAAACTATATTGCTGTAACTATGTATGTTAGTGACTGCATTGTCATAGTCAATGATGCATTTCTGATTTATTCCTGGTTTTCAAAGCAGTGAAGTCAACTATTTTTTGAAATAGGAGACTATAGATGTACAAACTTTGTAATGAAAAAAAATTGAGAAATTGATGAATGTCCAGTTTATGGAACCAAAGAAAAGTTTATATCTTATTTGTGTAAAATATTTTGAAAGTTAAAGACTTGTCTTAATTTCAGTTGTCTTATGCCTATATTCTACATTGTTCAAGGAAGAAATTTAAATTCAGTCTTTCCCATAATGTCATTTTTTGAAAGACAAAAATTGCCCCTAAAACACTGAATTAACCTAATGGCTCATAGTTTCATGGATAATTTGCATTGGCCAGTATTGGTAAAGAGAAGGAGATCAAAAAACAGTGGACAAAGTCAATCGAAAGTTGAGACTTCAGTGGTCTAAAAAGGATGCAGAAGATTGGTTTATTCTTTAAACACTTTTACAGCCTACCATTTGACCAATTTGGAGAGAATTAATGCATGGGAAGAGAGGTGCCCCTGGCACCTGGTCTTCCTTCCATTGCCTTCCTGCATCACAACAAATATCCCCAAATATTATGATACTCTATCACTCTGTTATTTAGAAATATGTTGAAAAGAAACAGAAGGATTGTAACGCCTATAATTCCCTTAGTGATTTGAATTACTGCTTCATTATTTAGTTTCATTTCTCTAAGTTGTATTTCTTCTGGTTTCTTGTTTTTACTTCTCCATTCAGTGGTTCCTTTCCTATCTCTGTTTCCTGCTTTCAGTCTGAAAAGTCTGAATTTGCCAGTAAATACTGACCTTTTGTGATGCTATTATGAGTCTGTGACCGTAAAGAAATTGAAAGCAAAGTTTACGTGTTAGTTTTTTTTCTTTTTTTCCCTGTGCTTTTTCTCATTTGCCTTTGATTTCTATGTTTGCTTTCAGGAAATAGGCTTGAATGTCAAAAGAACAACTGCCTTTCTCAACAAACTTATCTTACTTTACAAGGAAGGATAGTAATTAGGGATATTAATGCCATCTTTAAGTCTGTCAAAATGAGTAAATATTTAAAAAAAAGGTAGTGAATTAAAACAATTTGAGAGAAAACTCTGCTTAACTCTTTACATTTAAATATAAAAGGGTTCAATGAATTGCTATTGCAAAAGTGGATAAAAAATTCTTGTACACATTTTTTATGGGGTAAAGCAAGTATCTATAATAAACTTCAGTTAAATATTTAGTATGGCACAGAGACATTACCATATTAAGAACTATGCCTTTCTTGGGCTGTTTGGTCCACAAGATTTGCTATGTTACAGTCCAAATTTGGTTTTCTCTGATTTTTTTTACTTTTAGATTTTTTTTTATGTGAAATTCACGTGAAGACCTGAGAACTGAAAGAGCAGAGAGGGCTCATTTTAACCTCTCTAAGCAAAAACATTTGCTTCCATTTTTCTGTAAATAACATGTAAAGAAATCCTGAAACTAAATAATTTCTGTATGTGATTTTAAAACTAATTGGATGTAAACTCAACATAGAACTCCAAATGAAAATATCAGAATGAAACTTCTGTTCAGAATCTGCATTAATATCTCTAAGCATTCAGAGCCAAGACCAGATTCAGCCTTCTATGAAAGGCAAGACTTCAGTGTATTTGCTGTAAACATTATGATGCGCTCTCCAATGTATGGCTATTACTTCAATAAGAACCACTTAAAATAATCTATGTCAGAATCAGCTCTCAGTACAGATGTCTCTTGCCCAGACATGTATATCAAGTAGTGACTTTCTTATCAGATAATGTTTCCAAATATCATTTTTTTAGAAAATAAAGAAAATTGGAGATTAAAAATTAATTTGAAACAATATCTGAGTTTCTACCTTAGGAAATGAGGAAGTCAGTGGAATGTATAGTTAAACATGATAGAAAATTGTTATTAAAATTCAGAGTTTCACTCAAATTCAGTGAAGAAAAGTCTGAAATAAAGGGTAGAGAACTCTATCTGAACAGTTTTTTGTCACAAATTCTAGCATCCTGAAGGATATTAAACCTGATTTTTTTTTTTCAGCCAGAACAGAAAAACATGCTATCCAAATTACTTGTGCCATTTGGACCAAAATCAAGGATGCATCATTGAAAAAATAATCAGAATGGTGCTTTATTAAGTAACAGGATAAGCTACATCCAGTCCATACCTTTAACTTATTTCAAGGGAAATGGATGAAGATTTACTGTACACGATAATTTTAATTCTTTTATAAGTGAATATAGTATTCTTTATGAACAAGAAAAAAAACCTAAGTATTTTGGTTTAATGGCTATAATAATTACATAAAATGCAGAAGCAGCCACATGAATAAAAGAATTAATTTCTCAGAAGCTTAGGGTAGGAAACAGAAAATAAACATCTTGAATATAAAAGTTGTATAAATTATTAGCCTGGATTTATTAGCTAATAATAGACCTAAAGCAAGAATTTGTAAATTTTTTAATAGGGCTTTCATGCCTAGTTTAACAGAAGCTGAATAAGTTTCATATATTTTTGGCACTGTTCTTTTATAATATTCTTCTGTAAAAGGATTATTTTTATAGAAATAGATGCTTTAGTTCCCCATATAATCTATGCACTCCTTCTTAAATAGAAGTTCTGATCTTGTGTTCTGGTGACAATTATTGTGCAGGCAGTGGAACTTTCTAGTGATGAAAATAAGGGATCTAATTAGGAAAATCAGTGGAAAAATCTCTATTTTTTAGAAAATTATTTTAACATTGTGTATCATGTTTGATTTTAATTTCTGGAGGTCTAAGTGCAGAAGACATTTAATAAGCTTGATTATGTTTATTGGCCGGTCCATTTAAAGAATCAATGAATTGTTCTTTATGAGCTCTAGGTATATTATTATTCTAATTGTGATTTGTATCATAGTAGTACTTCTGTGCCTATGACTACATATTTTCTCAATATATACAGAAAAATGCAAATAGAATTCTATAATGCTGGGTAGGTAAAATACATAACAGAGAGAAGGATATCATAAAATCAAAGCTACACAAAAGACACACAGGAAAAGGATCTTTTTCTCAGACCTGGGATGTGTAGGCAAAGAAAGTTCTCAGGTGCACAAATCAGAGTAGGTATCATGCCTGCACAAATGTCAGCTGTGGATATAGAAAGGATTATTTCATCTGACAGTAGAGTGTAACTTAGATAAAGCCTCACAGCAATTCTCTCAAAGATTTGAGTGAGAGTCTGCATTCTAGAACAAAAAAATTATCCCAAATACTTCTCAGATTTCACTTCTAAAAGCAAAGGAAACAAAACACTCAAAAGGAAACACTTGGAATTGACAACAGAGCAATGTCAGAATCAAAGCAGGCAGTAGTCTTGCATCTTTTACATTTCAGATATTCCAAGGGGATAAGCAGTTCTTGAAAGGTAGAAGTTGTGGTTAGAATTCAGAAATGCTCCTTAGATGTATTGGTGAAAGGTCACTCCTTGGTACAAATCTGAATATCATCAAAGAACTTCAGAATCTAGCAGTTCACTACAGTATGAGGGGAGGAAGAGAACAGAAATTTTATCCTTAGCTCCCTTTGCCTTTTATGCATGCTTTCTTTGCCTCACATATTGGATAAGTGTTGTAAAAGTAATTTTTGCAACCAAATGTCTCTAAAGAAATTGACAGATGAATGAGGCTGGATCAGAAGGGCAAGTCTTTTGGAAATTCTAAGAATAAAGGATTATAGAGATAAAGATTTCATTTTCTCTATCTTTTTCAAAGTCTCTTTACTTGTCCCATTGGAAGCTTTGAATAGGAAAACATACTCTTCAAGTGACTATATGGACAGACTGTAATCATACAGAAAGAATTTTTGGATTTTGCTCTATGTCAAGTCAAAGTTACCTGTGCCATTTATGATCTCACTACCTACATTTTAGCCTGCCCTCACCTACTCTTTGAATACTTATTCTCAAATAAGCAATAGAATTAATAAAAACCTTGTGAGGACACAGGGAATAAGATTCATCAGAAAGAAAAACCTTTTACATGTTTCTCCTCAGATCACTGAGGGTATTTTCTGTGTGGATTGCATCAGATAATTACTCAAGGCACACTTCTAAATGATATGAGGAAGACAAACACAATGTCATTTCCTCACCTTCTGAGAGATTTACAGCAGGAGGCCAGTACATTATAACCCATTGTTGTTTACATCCAAAGGTGACACAGGTAATGGCATTGTCCTCCTCCATCACTGTCAGTAAAAAGCTGTTCCTGGAAGTGTCTTGCAGGTTGTCTTGCTTTGGCAGCTCCTGCCATGGTCAAAACAGTTTAAGAGAGTTCCCTGTACCAAGGTAAGTTTAAAGTGTGTTTTTTCCAAGGTCAGGAACATCCTAGGGACATACTTGGGGCCAAGTCAATTTGGTATAAATGCAATTACTCTTGAGTTACCAAAGCTCAGTCCATATACAATGACAAAAGAGATTTAA
>VZTY01013265.1:6287-20285 GCA_013400935.1 Turnix velox
ATCCATTTCCCCTAGTCCTGCTATTGTCAGCCCTTTCAAAGAGTTTACTCCCTTCCTGGGTGTAAGTTCCCTTCAGGTATTGAAAGGCTGCAATGAGGTCACCCCGCAGCCTTCTCTTCTCCAGGCTGAACAAGCCCAACTCCCTCAGCCTGTCCTCATAGGGGAGGTGCTCCAGCCCCCTGATCATCTTCATGGCCCTCCTCTGGACCCTTTCCAAAACCTCTATGTCTTTTTTGTACTGAGGGCTCCACACCTGGACACAGTACTCCAGATGGGGCCTCACAAGAGCTGAGTAGAGTGGGACAATCACCTCCCTATCCCTGCTGACCACCCCTCTCCTGATGGAGCCCAGGATCCCATTTGCTTTCCGAGCTGCGAGAGCGCACTGCTGGCTCATGTCCCTGCCCCTGCCAGGGGGGTTGGAACTAGATGATCTTTAAAGTCCCTTCCAACCCAAACCATTCTATGATTCTATATATCTAACAAAAGCTATTCCTATAGCTCACTCGAATAGACAAACAAAACACAAATTTCTACCAGTACACCTATTGTACCCACAGGGACTGGGAAATTTATTACAGCTTCAGCCTGCAAAAGACTTAACCACATCTAAGACCACATATGTACTAGCTTACTAGGTTAAGTAGTTTCACTGAAATCTTTAGATGTATCTCCTGTGACAGTCATGGTGCTGCACAGAAATACAAAAAGTACTATAATGAATTTGTTTGGTAAAAGGAAATGACCCAGCAGTGACAGAACAGAACTTAATCCAGGTTAATTTCCTTCTCTCAAAAACTGCAGTAATTTAAAGATAGTTCCTATCTCTCCATGGTGTAATAGGATCTGCAGAACAGAAGCAACAGCTTTCTCCAAGTTACAATAAAGTACAATACAAAAGAGCATGTTTCCAGGCTTGATTATTAATAATGTGCAAAATTCAGTGCAAAAAACTGAATTCTAATTTTTAACTGAAGGTATCAGAGCTTCTGAATATCTCCAATGTTTACAGAAGAGTATTTTGGTAAATACTGAGAAACATGGCATTGCTGAGAAAACCATTATCAGGTTTGGAAAGCACTGTAGTTTTAGTAATAATATCAGGGAAGTACATAATTTCTCAAAAGTAACTGGTCCACAATTAGAACACAAAAGAGTTTAAAATAATTTTTCCTGTCAGCAGGACAGGAAGGCAACAAGATAACATTTGTGTCAGAAAAGGAAGAAATTCCCCTTACAGATAATAAATTGCAGGCATATTCACAGCAATGTACAGTAAATTTTTCTCATTAATCTGAGCTTCAATTCTAAGGCAGAGCAGAAGCACAGGTAAGCAGAGTACCATTACAATACATTACATACATGATTAACTGGACAGGTCAGCATTAGCACATAAGCCAGCACAGAAAGACCACTGAATCCCTGCATCCAAAGGTTTACTAGGCAGACAGGGTTTAGAGCAGTGCCAGCTTCCTTTATTCTAACACTGAAAAAATAAAGGAAGCAGCCTCAAACTCAAACAACTTGAATTTCATTCAAAAAGACTGTGACTTGATGGGTATTTCATTAGATTTTGTGTTTTAACCTGAAAGCAGAATTTCTACTTTCTTGTAGAAGAGTATCCATAACTCTTAATTCATCACTTGATCTTTGTTAACACTGGGAATAATTTTCCTTTCAGTGGTTAAAAGCAATGCTTTCCTGGGGATTTCTGAGGAACTCTCTGAGAAAATTCCCATTTCCAAAGACTGCATTTACCAGGGAGCAGAGACAGGACTATTCCATGAGGACTAGGATCTGGGAGATGAGGTGCTGGCAGGATCATGGTAGTGACAAGTTCACTACCTCTAGTTAGTCCAGCCCAGCCTGAGAGTCCTGAGCCCCAGTACAACTAGTGCACAAAGGGTGGGAACCACCCCCAAAGCTTCTCAACTTCAGAAAACAAAGGTATTTTAACCCTAGTTATCTGTAGATCTGTATGAATAGAAAAAGTCAATTGCACTGTTGAAGACAATTTTCTGAGAAGGGTTTGTTTTTTTTTTTTGCTAATTACAAGTACTTATCTTTGTTAATTATTATCTTTGCATAGATAACTTTATTTGTGATTTGAATGGTGGAACTCCAAGGAGTTGGACCATCTGGAGACCAAAGTTAAATTGCAATCCAGAGTTGAAATGCTTGGGGAGTTTGTTCCAGATGGGTTGCATAAAATCAAACTGCTGAAGAAAATACTGCCAGAAAACAGTTCACTTGACGTGCACAACCTTTGCAATTAATGTTTATATAAATTATAATTTTCAGTATTGCATTATAATTGAATAAAGAGCTTTGTGTGTGAAGCAGAACAATGGGCTTCATCTTCTGTTATAAGAAAGTCTAAAGTCAGAGAAAGGAATTAGTGAGAACAGTACCAACTTGGGATAATTTTCCCATTCCATCCTTTCTGAGAGTGATCTGACTTCTTGTTTCTCCTTAGTACCTATTCCTTTAAAATATGTGTGAATTCATATTTACAGATACAGGTCTGAATGTGTTAGGAAAGTGGCCCAAAAGACATCTTAAAAGATACACAACTAAAATCTGCTTATATTAATAATTTCCACAGTAGTAATTCACACTTGGAAAAGAAAAAAAGAACAGAAATTGACATAGTCAAGAAAAGTATCTCTTACTCAATGTTTGTCATTGTAGGATACATTTTAGTTTCTTCCCAAGGCACAAATAGTTGTAAACATTTAATTAAAAAACTAGAGAGAAAGATTTATTCCTTTTATTTAGCCATCACATCTGTTAATAGGGAGGTAAAAAAATCAGTGTAAGCTGCCAGGTAACTTCTATCTTTCTTCCCAGTATTAAAGATGCTGACCACTATGTAGGCACAAGGAGGACATCACATAATAACACAGATCTTTTATCAAAATCTTGGGGGTGTGATGCTAACATGTGAAGTATGTACAATAACAGTTTCTTAGTTTCCAGTGTCCTCATTTAGAGGCTGTGATACATAGTTCATAGCCACTAGGGATGGATTACTTTTATAATAATAATAATATTAGGTCATGCAAGAAGAGCTTGGTTTGGATGGTTATATACCCATTCAAATGATAGAAAATAAAACTTTAAGCACCACTCTGAAAATTAATGGGAATTCCATGGTACATCTGTCGAGAAACAGAATATTATTTTCCTCAGCCACTGAAGCTGACTGCTTCATAATTTGCTGATTGTTTCCAGATACAGAAACTCTGGATCCTGGTTATTGCACCTACATATAATAGGAGGAAGGAAGAAAGCCTTTCTTGTTCACTTTCAGCACATCAAAACCAAACTGTTCATTTTCTGAAGGCTGTCTCTTTTTATCCAGCACCTGACTCACCCAGCAGCACACTCCACTCACAGGTGCCTGATAGAAGGGTCTCATCTCACAGTCTTTCTCTTGACCTCCTTGAAGTCAGATCAGACCAGTGATTAGTTCCAAGCTAGTATTAACAGGCTACCATGATGTCAGAAAACATAATCAGCAACTTCATAAAAACCTTAAACTCGGTGTTTAGGGGCTGAGTAAATATAAGTTTGATCAGCAGTTTTTTTCATAGCTCTTCTAGAAAAGCAGAGATGCCTACAATAACTGCAAAGCATATTTCCTTTGTATTCTCACCATGTATTCTAAATGTGTGAAATGAAACTTTTCAAAGAGAGCACAGATACTCCCACAGATATATCCACTTAATTTCTAATGCATTCAGCCTGCTTCAATTTACAGCAGACACTTAAGTATATCTATGATAAAAACATTAAGAGAACCTGTTAGTTCAGTGCTACTTCCATTTAAATTGAACTCAGAAGAGGTGTGAAGTACAGAGTCCTCAATTCTGCGTTATGACTGAAGTAGGAACTAGACAGTTCCTTCATAGCTGCCTCTTGTTAAACTTACTAATTGTCAAAATAAAGTAAAAGTAGATGTAAAATGACTAATTATGCATTCACTGTAATGTAACCACTCAACTGACAATGTCTTCACTGGTGCTACTTTGCTACACTGACAGCATCTGCTTCCAACAAGAAATTGTACCATATGTCAAGGGAAGATAATGACTTATAAAACAGTTTGGTATGACTCTTCTTTCCTGTCTTTATAAGCTATAATCCACATGAAGGACCTAGAGAAATAAGACTCATCTGCAAGACTTCATTATAAATAACTCTTTTATAACATATGCTTTGCTGAAGCACACAAATCCCCTGACTTCCCCGAGTAGTTCAGTGAATGGGTGAGCTGTATAAGACTTTCAGAAGCAATTTCTGTGATTGCTAGTCTGTATCATAATCACACACCAGAACCACTGGGGCCTGAAACAATTTTCCATCTATTACCTCTGCACTGTAGCTACCCTACATCACAGGGGGTCGCAGTAATACAGGATGCATAGGGTGAGGATGTGAATATGTTTAATCAACCTGTTTTCATTTCCCCTGTAAAACATTTAGTTTCAAATAATCGAGACAGATAGAGCTAAAAGGCTGGTTTTCTAAAATCTTCTGAGAAGGTAAATAATCTCTAAATCCACTCTTGTCTATCCCATGGCACTTTTCTGCCACATTTTTTCTGGCAAAGTTCTTTTCATTTAGCATTTGAGGAAACACCACAACGAATTTATGCTGTTAATAGGGTTCATTTTCATAGGAACATTTGTCTTACAATGCTCTTTGTATAGGAGAATAGTGTTTTGTTTCCATTACATTTGGTTTTTTTTCACTTAAAATTGATGCACTCATTAAAAAAGCCTTCGGCATAACACCAAATAGAGATGATGTAAAATAATTAGTAAAACAAAATAATAACTTATAAAAGCAGGGACAAATGAGTCTCACCACCACTAAGTACACCACTAAGAACCACAAATGATTTTAGGATCAGTACTTGTCACTTTTTCAAACAGCATTTGTATTCATGCCAAAAACATGGAACCAGCACAAAAAAAACCAGTGAAAAATCTCAGGGAAGTCTCTAATCTATTTAAGACCATTAATTTTTACTTTTAAGCATATGTAAATAGTGTATTAAGACAAAAATAGCACAGAAATCGTATACTTCAGTGTCAAGAACTTAGGAAGATTTTTCCCTGCTGTCAAACATGTATTTATCACGTGCTTGGCTATACACACTGGTGAAGAGACAAGATCAGTTTCTGAAGACTCAAGGTCTTTTTCCTCTAACATTCTGCATTACTCCCATAATAAAACAGATATTGCAGTTAATAGACAGCTAAGTTCTTAAGCTAGAAACAGACAACAAAAGCAACCTCTGATGTCATCAAGTTCAGGTACCTTTTGTACTGTTCATAGTCGAAGTACTGCTGTTACACCTCAAAGAACATATTTTCTCATGTTCCTGAACTCTCTCAAAACCAGGAGATGCTTTTTTAAACCACTGATGCTATATGGGTGGGGTTTATACACTTTTTTCACTGAGCACATATATTCACAACCAGTGAACATTCTTCATGGCTAATCTCAACCACTCTGTTTTGAAGCAGACTAATGTGTAAAAAAAAATATTAAAAACAGGTAAATAACTTGAAAATACCTTGATTTACTGTTAACAAGAAATAGCAGAGGTAATTTTCAATGCCCATTTTTATGGCTTTACTTTAGAGACTAGTGTGTAAATGTTATCCAAAGCAAGTTTTCTGTGGATTTTAAGAAGTATTCCTCAGTGGAACGTAACTCCATAATATTTGGTATGTTACTTATATATTTCTATATAGATAATTACCCTGGAATTTGAATATTTCAGGTTTTTCATTACTTATGATATTAACTGTTGATGTAAATGCCTAGAGGGGGGAAAAAGTGTCCACCAAAATTATATGCAATTTCACATGATTTCCTATGGCAACAGCAACTTTAAAGGGAGTTAGTATATTTAAAGCATTATCTCCATAATCAAAAGTGCACACTGTTGCACAAGCTGTGCCTTTCCAAGGGTTCCTCAACACGTTGTCTTTAAACAACTTCTATAATTTCTTGTGATTGATTGCAAACTGTCTGAATGGAGGGAAAAATGGCATCATTTCCTCCNTTTTACTTTGCATCAGTATTTGTAAACTTCTAACTTCCCTGTTACATCCTCAGTAGTCAATGAGATTTCTCTAGTCCACAAACCTGTAACTAAGCAGTGGTTATCTGGGCTAGTACTTCAAGTAATTTCTACCAGTAATCAAACACTCTGAACTAAATATATTTTTAAAGAGTGGGAACGATTACATGAATGCAGTTTTGGGACATTTGGCTATTTCCCAATAAAACAGAGGTATAACAGATATTCCTATGCTTCCTGTTACCCAGATTTCAGAGCTGCACAATTATCTGATACGGAACACTATCATAGAAGAGAGATATGATAGAGTGATATGATAAAACAACATAGTAGAGGAGCTCATACTAGCTAAAAGAAACATGCTTTTGAGACTTTAGCCAGTGCATGAGCATGACAAGAATCTGGATAGGCAATTGCAGTAAAAATTAGTTCTCTTTTGGTGCATGTTATCCCTTGGACTATATTCCAGGGCTTTTCAGTTATGTTTTAAGCTGTATCTGTGGCAAGGGAGATAAAATTGGTTAAATATTTCTTTTTGTCTACTCTACAGAACAAGGGTATTCAAATGAGGAATAGAGTGGGCTCAGAGACTGTGCCTGTGAAACACCTTGTGATCTGAAATAAGTATTCCCCTCTTAAATCTCACTGAACCATCTACTTTAAGGTGAATACTCAGACAGAATCTTGTTCGTAAAAGATATGAGCATATATAAACTATTTAAAACCAAGAACAGCCAGCTAGTCCCATAATATTTAAGTAACCAATGATGAGATGGTCCTGTATACATGAGGAGGTATCACAGCAATTTATAGAACAGAAGCCATGCATACCTTAGTAGCTTATCCATACCCAAAAGGGCTTACAGAAAGGCAGGGCTAGCACTTTTTAATAAGATATATGATGGGAGGACTAGAAATAATGCATGTAAATTGGAAGAGGGGAGATTCAGGCTAGACACAAGAAAGAAATTCCTTATGGTGAGGGTAGTGAATCACTGGAACAGGTTGCCCAGAGAGGTTGTGGATGCCCCCTCAACCCCTGAAGGTGTTTAAGGCCAGGCTGGACAAGGCACTGAGAAGCCTGATCTAGTGAGAGGTGTCCCTGCCTATGGCAGGGGGGATTGGAACTTCATGATGTTTAAGGTCCCTTCCAACCCAAACTATTCTATGATTCTAAGTATGGTGTTGGATACCACAACTTTGCCTAGAGAAAAACCCAGTTCTAAATACCAATATCTAACAAGGCTGCACTTAAAATGAGACCCAGGAACAGAAACAAGAGGAAGAGGATCTGTTTTTTGACACATCTGGCTGATTGATGCTTGTATCACTGCAATATCAACTAATGCAAGAGTTGCATCAATTAGTCAATGGTTTTCTCTTCACTGGGCAGTTCCAAGCACCCTACATGGCTCTCCACTGGCTAAAGTGTAAGAAAACCCACTGTGTCTTTTTCCACTGGAGTAACAACTAACCTCATACATTATTCTCCTCTCATCCTACCCCAATCCAATTTATCTGAAGTGAAGCTCACAGCAATTTTCTTTTCTTTAAGATTTCTGCCTCTAGAAAAGGTCACCAGAGAGAATGGTGAGGTATAAACACTCACACATATTGGTGCCAGCCCAAAGAGAGTACATTCACATTGTCCCTGTAGGAAAAATACAACAGCATCTGAAAAAAACTATGAGAACTCAGTTATGTCTTTGTGAATGTGCAAGACAAGCACAAACGAATCACCCTAGAGAGAGATGCAGGCTAAGAAATGCATGCAATAACTCTCTTTAATTTCTTCTTTTATCTTTTTTCCCTTCTCTCAGTTTGTGTCTCTTTCAGAAAGTGCCACTTTTGTTCTTCAGCCTCCTAACAGCATGAACAGTGTATACAAGCATTTAAATACTCCACTTTAGCACTTAGGTCCAAATCTGAATACATATCTATGGCTTGGACCCCTGCTGTTTAAAACTATTTGCACTCAGATCAAATTGTGACCCCCAGAAATGGAAGTATTTATGTTGAAAAAGAACTGAATAAAATATTTATGAGGCTGTTGTAACAAACTAGAAAAATTATGATGTAAATATGATTACACTGTATAAATCAGATAAAAATCTACACAATCTGTGTTCCTTTAAAGAAACCAAAAAATGATTTTGTTTATGAAGTGCACATAAAAAGAATCTCAATAACATTGTGTTTTCAGACTTTATTGTTGAGGGATACAAGTAAAGCTTTTCCCTGGTTTTAATATTTCCTTTATAAAAGCTTTACTTCAGACAATGTAAGCTTGGTTCATTTAAAGTCCCCACAAGGGACAGATACATTTTGAACAATATTTTGAATGTTTCTGATTACCTAGAGGAATGATATCCCAGTTCACAAGGCCCCAGTGTGACCTTATTTTCTGGACAACTTATTCTCTCATCCTCTGACCTTATTAAGTATTGCTTTTCCCTTCTCTTGACTACAATGTTGAATGAGAAATCTCTATATAAATTTGGTACAAATTTAGTTCCAGTTCATGTATAGCATCTGCAACTTAGTCAACTTCATAATGCACAAAATCATCACTTTTCCTTTTCCCTTGCACCTTAGATCTTATTTTTGAGCTGTGAATTACTCTACAGAAAATGAAAAACCAAGAATGGTTTCCAGTTACCCTAGACAAAGCTGTAAGCCAAGCTACCTGCATAGTGTGAAACTCAGAGGACTGTATTATTCTGCAGCTAAGAAGTCAACTCTTGAAGTATTTCAAGTCAGTCCCAATAAGGGAACCATCTCCATAACCTTGTACTGGTGTTTTACCACCAGAAGAGGGAACTTAGCTCTCAATAAGATAGAGCAGGGCTGAATACAAGTGACAGTACTGGATGTATTGTGAATACACTTAAGTGTTTCCAGCAGATCCCTCATGTGTCAGGAGGAAGATGACAACCACCTCAAGGCACTGACAGTCTAAATTAGACAGACAATGCAGCTGAAATATTTGATGTCTTAGGTAAACCAATGGAGGTCAAAACAGCATAGGAAGGATAAGTTAACTTACGTAGCTGGTCAACTTCATGGAAGAAATAAGTTTATGTATGAGCTACTTCCCCCAATTCTGAATTTTCTGAGCTTATGAATAACTGTTTATCTGCTAAAAGCCTGCAGGGATTTGGTGAAACAGCTACAGCATAAAACTGAAAAATAATTGAAATAAATAAAGTGCTACCTCGCAGTATCCTTGTTTATTCCATGCATTTGATATTAACATTCTGATGTCTTATGTTCATAATACATAAGAAATGAAAATGTCATAAAAATCAATACCTTCTAACAGCAAAGGGAAATGTCACGAATTATCCCATTCTCATTATAGTTTCCAGACAGTAATTTCACAAGCCTCCAAGGTATTAGGAAAGCTGAGTATATTTTTGCTCTACCCTCAGATGTCAGTTTTATTGTACATGATGTAGGCAGTGAAGGTTATCTGCTCAGGAAGAAGTTAGAAATCAATTGTTTTGCCTATGAGATTCCTTTGCAAAGCTGTTAGCTGCTTTTGTAAAGTGTGAAACCACTAAATTTCGTGACCCTGCTTAAATTACTTTGAAATATAAAATTACACTTTAACCCCTTACTCAGCACAGAAGTGTGCTGTATGCACAGAAAGAATGCAGAACTGTGCTGCTAACAAATAAAACTTGCATGATCTAAAGAAAAGACTTGAATTATATGCTAGCAGAACTCATAATTATTCAGTATTTTCCTAGGAGCACTGTTAAATATATTTTAACTATGGATTGACTCTGCCTAGGTCAGAATGAGGCTAGAAGAACTGATCTAGCATAATCCCAACAATGGCATTAGCAAATCTAGTACCACTGCTGTGGTAGTGGACTCTCCAGCTAGATTAAAGTGAAGCTGAGACCTGGAGTGTCATCTGTGCATATATTTCACCAAGCTGATTCACTGCTGATCCTAATCCTCTGATCAATCTTGCTGCATGCACTTTAGCTTGTTTTCAAACTGCTTCAGAGACCATCAGGCACAAAACACTGTGAATTCTTGGGTCTGCTGACACAGACAAGAAGGAAGAGCAAACCCACCTGCATCATTTGGCTTGACAACAAGGACTTACTTCTTGTAGTACATAATAAAAACAGATGCAGCCATTCTTTTCACACAAGCCAGAACCCCAGGATATTTTATCAGATCTTAAGAAATCTTAGGGAAGACATTCCGTGGGAGTCAAATAGATGCCGTGGGACACCATCCACACACATCAATGATACTTTCTTTCAGAAAGAAAACAAAACAAAATACAAAGCACCACCATTATCAACAAGAAAATCAACACTTTCTCAATAGTTCTAAGTATATCTATACATAAACTGCCAAGCCAGTGGTTCAGAAATGGATAATAGTTTGAGTAAACCCCAAGAAATAAAAATTAATAAAACATGTCCCAGTGTGAAATATCTCCAGTTACAATAGTGTGCAAAGTAGCTATTTCTGCCAAATACAAATATAAAAATAAATCTAAGAGTATATAGCTCATACAAATCTGGAAAGGCTGTGATTTTTAATTCTGCCTCCTTCCCAACAAGATTTTCCCTAGGGAATTTAGCAGTTACCAGATTGTAGTACTCCTGAAGTTCAGATGGTTGCATATTGTTAAAATCATTTGGAAGGCATCAAAGATTCTCTGTAATAGAAAGGCCCAATGGGTTGCTACAGAGATAATTCACAAAGTTTCTCTGAGACATCTAAATTGCTCTGAATTTCAATAAAGCATATTGCTTCTTTGAAAAGCCCAGTTTCTGAATAGAGGATGTATTAATAGAATCTGCATTGGATTATATAAAATATATATACAGCATACTTGGATATGTCTCTGCTCAAAAGTTTAACTGTAGAAGAAACAAGGGAAAGATTGTAAAATAATATTCCAGTATTCAATTAATATATGCTTTTGTTAGCACAAAATATTGAAGAGCCCAATTCTAATCTCACCCTTCTCAGTCTGAAGAACTTTGATGAAAAAGATGAGCAGAATCAATACCCTGGACATTGCCTATAAGCTCAAAGACTCAATGGGCAAAAAGACAGAACAAATACAACTCCATCCACTCACCACCAAATAAGAAACAGAGGTTTTTAATTAAAAATCTGAAAAACGTTCAATCATGTCTGACAGAACACAGGAATGACAAACATATTAACTAAGATAACTACAGTAGCAAGCAAAACAGTTCACAAGAAAAATATCAGATGTGAATGAAGCCTATTACCACTAAGGTCAGTGTTTATGTTGTTCTAGTTATAAATTACATCTTAATTACAAAAATATAGCTCACTACCCAAGGAAAAGTATTTCTTTTTAATTTCCTTTAGAGCAAACACTGGAGTAAAAGCTCCTTTCCCTCCAAGTGTACATTTTTCTTTTTTCATTGCTTACAGACCACTCACTCCTGTTTTTTTTCCCACAAGTTCTCTTCTGGCATGTGTGTTCACAAGGATTTATGTGCCACCACACATTAAAAAAAGTCAGGAAACACATTCTACTAGAGTAGACCTGCTTTTTCTGCTCTGGAGGATTATTCTTTAAGTCACTAAAACCAATCCAAGTTGGAACCCAACTTTCACTTGCATCCATGATACTTAATAGAAATACTTCATACTGTGAATTTCATCTATTAAAACTTTTATCTTTTATGATTAATGAAAGACAATTTTGCAGAGAAAAGGATGCAGTCTCTCCCCTTACATGCAGGTGAGAGAAATCTAGGCCACAATAGAGTTTTGCCATTGGCTTTAATTTCACATGGTTGTGCTTGTCCACCACCTATGCTGCTTCAGAAGCCAGTCTTCTTGATGTGATTAGAAGGATATGGCACATAAGAGAGCTGGCCTGTGTTATAAGGACATTTATACAGCAAATTCCTTCTGAGTGTGGCAGAGCTACCTTAGGGCAACTCTGCTGCATCCTTCAGCAATGCTGAATTCTTTTTTTCTAGTTCTTTTTATTTTTTTTTTAATCCAAGTTTTTGGGTTGGTTGAGATTCTCTTTTTTTTTCCTCAGCCACTTGGCAGCACATCAGCTTTTGAAATCATACCACTTCTGTGACCTTTAGATTCTAAACTAAGTAAAGTTTGAATTTCCTGGTTTCCTCATTTCTCTGTATTAGTTTCTTTCCTTTCTTCTGATTTTATTAGTGCTATTAGAGTTTTCCTTTCACACTGTAACCCCTAGCTTTATCAAAATTAATGCCATTTGGAGAGTCTGGGATTTGAGTTCTGAAACTTGTTGATGTTCAGAAAGTATTTAAATCTCAATGACCAATGTCCTGCACCTGGGTCAAAGCAATCCCAAGCACAGATACAGGCTGGGTGGAGAGTGGCTTGAGTGCAGCTCCGTAGAGAAAGACTTGGGGGTGTCAGTTGATGACAAACTCAACATGAGCCAGCAGTGTGCACTCGCAGCCAAGAAGGCCAACCACATCCTGGGTTGCATCAAGAGGAGTGTGACCAGCAGGTCAAGAGAGGTGATTGTGCCCCTCTACTCAGCACTGGTGAGACCCCACCTGGAGTATTGCGTCCAGCTCTCAACACAGGAAGGATATTGAGCTGTTGGAGAGGGTCCAGAGAAGGGCCACGAAGATGATCAAAGGGTTGGAGCAACTGCCCTATGAGGACAGGCTGAAGGAGTTGGGGTTGTTCAGCATGGAGAAGAGAAGGCTCAGAGGGGACCTCAGAGTAACTTATCAGTACCTGAGGGGGTCCTACAGAAAGGCAGGGGAAGGAATTTTTAACATAATATCGGATGGGAGGACTAGAAACAATGGATATAAATTAGAGGGGGATAGATTTAGACTAGACATAAGAAAGAAATTCTTTACAGTGAGGGTGGTGAAACACTGGAACAGGTTGCCCAGAGAGGTTGTGGATGCCCCCTCTCTGGAGGTGTTCAAGACCAGGCTGGACAAGGCACTGAGCAGCCTGATGTAGTGGGAGGTGTCCCTGTCTATGGCAGGGGGGTTGGAACTCGATGATCTTTAAGGTCCCTTCCAACCCAAACTATTCTATGATTCTATGATTCTAAATCTCAGTGATGGCATGCAGTTAATGAACAAAAAGGTAAAGCACAGCCTTTGACTGACACACACAGTAACAGCAAGGTAAATGTAGAGGGACTTGATGGTTCAATTACATCCTAAAAAGTGACTTTGTTTTCTTTGGGCATGATTTTGAATATGACTTCTGCTGCACATTAGAAATATAAATCAACACATTTAATTTCAACATGACCACACTTGTAGAATATGGACTGAGAGGCTGTGCAATTATGTCAATACTGTGCAATGACCTTGAATTTCAAGAGGGCCAGCTGCCAGAATAAGGAATCTTTAATTTCTTTGACTTATTAAATCAAACTCATTTTAACAAAAATCATTGTGGCTGAATCACCATATGTTCTTGGGTTTTAAGAGTTTTTTCCTAATATTTATAGGTTATTTTTTTAAATGGTCAGGGTTCAGAGCTGTTCTTTTGAACTAGAATTTTTATATCATTTCCATTTCAGCTACTTTTACAATCCAGTTTAAAGAAGTTTGCAGACAGCAAGCAAAAATAGGTAAAGAGATGTATGATTCTGGGTGCTCCACACTGTTTGCAACAAACACAATAATCACTGATGTAATTTAATTTCAAAGGAACTTAAAAAAATTCAGTGGATGATAAAAAATACTAAAATGAGTAAGATAAGGCCATAATTTTTTTAAAATGCATAAATAATTGTGATTTTAAATTTTTTTTCCTTCATACTGACACGTATCCATATTATATCCTGAATTAAGTTTTAGAGTTTCAGTGAATCATATTCAGAGATTCAGGATGGAAAGGAGATAAGCAACAGA
>VZTY01013265.1:32823-50872 GCA_013400935.1 Turnix velox
TCACCTGACACACCCAAGTCTTTCTCTTCAGAGCTGCACTCAAGCCACTCTCCACCCAGCCTGTGTCTGTGCTTGGGATTGCTTCTGCTTAGGTTCATAGATCAAACTACTAACCTCCCTCCTCAAAGGAGTAATGCTGTCTTTATTGCAGCACAGATTCATTTCAATTCACTAGAAGCAACTCATTGAGGTTTAATAAACACTTTGAAGCATTCAACCTAATACTCTGTTAAGTTCCATGCAGCTGTAACCTGAACTATTTAGAGAATATATTCAAAATTCTTTCAATTTATATATCTGTTATTGGAGAAGTTTGTATTTATAAAGAAAACTGCACTGCTTGTGTTAAAGATATAAAAGCATAAATTCAGTTTCCAAGATGCTGATAGAGGATATGACTGACAGAAGAAAAAGTATATTCTGGAAATCTAAAGACATATTTTAATAGAACTACTTTTCAAATAACCACATGAAATGCGAAACCGGCTAATAAATAG
The DNA here is from genome assembly GCA_013400935.1 of Turnix velox. Lineage (NCBI taxonomy): Eukaryota > Metazoa > Chordata > Aves > Charadriiformes > Turnicidae > Turnix > Turnix velox. The sequence goes on from VZTY01013265.1 coordinate 33,321, forward strand.
TATTTGAAGTTACACTTGTATCAGCAGCTGTTTTCTACAGTTATTTGATAAGTTTATTTTGAACTATTTTATCACAGTGTGGTAATGAGAATTCCTGAAACAAATCAAACATTTCTCTTTATAAGACAATTGCAAAAGTGGGTTAGGTGATTTTGTCACATTTCAGCAAATAATTCATTATAAAGCATAATGAATTGTACTCTTTACATTTAATATTGATTACATTTTTAAAGGAGTTCCACAGTGTTTATTCAATTGTAGCTTCTTATTCATAACAGTAAATTCATTTGTAAATCCCCTTTCACTAAGCAGTACTTGTTAATCAGTACAAAGGAACATGGCAGTGTCAGATTTGAAATATTTATGATCACAAGTGTAATTGCTGAAGAGATTTCTCTGAGGCTCCTTATCTTTCAGGGACATCACTGGCTTTTAATCTCCTTTTAAAAAATCCAAACAAACACTGCTTTCAGAACTGTATTTGTTTTAGCAAAAGGGAGGGGCTTAATGAATCAGACAGGACATGTACTGTGTCACCAAAATTCCAAATAAAGAAAGTAAGAAGTAGAATTTAAAAGAAATGGTGAAAGAAAACATTCATAGAAGAATGTTTTTTAAGATGTGAACATAAACTACCTCAGACTATGTCTTGTACAGCCAGCCCTTAACTTCAGTTTAGAGCTACATCCCACAGATTCCCCAAAATACCATTACTACTAAAAAGTTAAATGATTAAGTACACACTATTAATATAAGAGCCTGGCAAATGAAGGAAGATTTCACATCATGTAAAAAAATTGAAATAATTATAATAAAGATACAGGTAATGTATACTCCAAGTGTCACCAGTAGGTCAACAGTTCCTACATAGGGGTCTTTCAAGTTTCTTGCTTGTATAAAATGATCTGCTATTATCAATACCTTATCTCCACTAAGGTGAACGTAGCTGGTCACAGAAAGTGGATGTGCAGATCATGCAGCAATCAAAGAATCAGCTTTTATTGCATGAGAGAAGCCCGATTTGGATGTCTCAAACAGTAGCAAATGAAGAATAAAAAAATGCCTGTCAACTCAGCAGGAAGCTCACTGCAACTCTCTCTAGAAGGTAAAACAGCATTCAGTGTCTGAGCAATGAAATTTCCCTCACAGCAGGCCAGAACAAACTTCCATAGACAAATCAGCACACCAGCAAAAGGCCTTTCAAGGACTGCTTGTGCTGTGGGACCATTTATAATCTTTTCTTTCTCTGCTCTCCTCTTGCAGAGGATAGTTCTGGCTAGAGGACAAGCCAAATGAAAGCAAGAGGCTTCAGAGAGAACTCTGTTCCCTCGAAAATCTGTTCTGCTCTGCATTTTCTTTGTTCTTTCATTCATCCTGCTCCCTTTCTCCCCTCAAGGGAGGAGAAACAAGCTGCAAGAACAGATGTTTCTAATTTCATTAGACACTTCATACTGAAATGCAGAGCTTTACTTCCTAGTTAAGCCATGACAAGACTCACTGTATCACACAGGAATAGCAGGATTCTCAAGTGGGACTATTGTATATTTAAATTAAATGGTCCAAATTTAATTTCTTATGTCTGTATTAAAACATAAGGTTACTTGGTAAGAATACTTAGCTAAATGACATGTTCAAGCATCCTTTCTTAAAAATATTTACAAAACTTACCTGCAACATCCTTTAAAGTTTTCAGAATATCTTTGTCCAAACAAATGCCTTAAACTATTTTTCCTAAAAGTCTTCTCTAAAATGTTAAGTATTTAGAAAGTTCTATCCACAGATCAAAGCTTTCACCCATTATTTATCTTTCTTCATGTACTTTATTTCTCTTGATCCTTAATAGCAAAACTTCCTAAAGCTTGTTAATCAAGAAAAAGACATGAAAAAAAACCCAAAAAAACCATGCAACACTACTTACAAGGGCACAGAGCTGGAAACTTTCTGGTTTAAAAGACAAAAGCAAATCCAAAAATTAACTTTCTGTTTTCCTCTAGGATTGCAGAAACTCAGCAGGATTCTGATCCTGATTATTCACCCCTGACAGAGAACTGTCACAACAGACTTCAAAAATCCTCTTAAGCAAGTATGACTTGTTGCAACCACTGCCTGAAAAGCTCAGGAGACCCTAATTTTCTTAAAAATCAGACTTCTGCAGTAAGATAGACTTTCATTAATTTTAAATGGAGAAAAAAAGCTCATTGTGCAGATCACAATCAATACCTGGAAGTGAAATAGTAAAAACTTACTTGCCTGCACTGCAGCCACAGGATGGATCTCCCCTGCATTTTCCTTCTGTGAGGCTTCTAAGGGTTTGAGCAGGTGAGTGCAATTAGGCTGGAGAATCTCAGCTGTCATGAGAATTATTGTAGTGTTTTAAAACTTGTATAATTACAATCAATGTGATTGTATCAGACTGGAGTTCCCAGAAATTGCAGTCTAATAATTTCTGTGATTAACATAATTCCAAATTAAGAAGCTTAGAAGCAGTATTACACTGGCATAGCAAAACTTTTTAAAAATCCTGCATGGAACTATTTTTTATTTTATTTTTCTTCAAGAAAATCATTAGTATCTCCTAAATGGGACAGAGCTCCTACAATACTTAACAAGATGTACATATACAGAGTAAAATGTGATCTATACAAACTCTAAGAAGTCCTTTAGGAATGATTCTGTAATAATTCTAACTATAAGGAATGTGATCATTAACAAAACCAAACAACCAAACAAAAAAAACCTCCCCAGAAATATGTAAATTGAAAACACAAAAGGGATGTGTGAGGAGAACACACCACTTCTGCAAATAATAATAGCATTAACAAAGGAATAAAAGATGGTAAGACAGAGTATTGAAGCAACCTTGAGTAACAAAACAGATTTCTCCAACAGCCTACAGCCTCCATAATTAACTTGATTGCTGGAGCTGCTATGGAGGAGGGTTATTAAAAGACTAATCAAAAGTTTTGCTGTAACACCTCACTATATTTTTTTAATCTAAACTTGACTTGTGTCTAAGACTTTCTACCTCTTTAACAACATATCAAAATGAAACAGATAAACACCCTAAAAAGAAAATAAAAAATTTTAAGAGCCTTACCTACAATATACAAATTCCCCACAGCAGGTACCTCAGGAATGCTAACATGAAAGATTTAGTTTTAGGGTTGGTATTTTCAAGCATCAGCTCAGGTTAAAATGTCTTATGAGAGAATCAATCTGGATCCCTTCTGACAAGAAACAAACAGCACAGAGCAAAACATGGTATCAACCATCCCAAAAGGATGATGGTTTTATTCACTGTATATTCTTTTATTTAACACAAATCTAGAAAAAAATCTCAGTTTTTTAAACCTGTATCCAGACAAATTAATAAAAAGCAGTAAAAAAGAAAGGAACATAATAAAGGTTTTGCAAAAATAGCATCATGACTTTATCCCTCACTATTTTACCATGTATTTACTACTTTTTGTACATCAGAAAACAGCAATGGAGTATGTTTTTCTGAAAGAAACAACAGTGTGAATAAAACATCTTGAATATGAGAAAAGGCCATTCAGCCTGAAGAGGATTTGCCTTCACAGTATATATGTTCCCCACAGACAGTATCTAAGTGCTTCCTGAACAACTGTAACATTTTTTCCAACATCTTTACCCACTCTGCCATTTGAACCATGGATTATAGCCAGGTGAATGAGGCACCCTTTACATGCTCTGAAAATGTCTTTCTTTAACTTCAGTTTATACCCTTATCCCTACAGTTTTTCCGTGGTTACAGAGGTAAAGGATGTTCATACATTGATTTTATAGACACTACTTAGGATTTAATAAACTTCAATTGTCTTTTAACCATCTTATTATTTTCTATCCAGCTACTTTCCCACTAAATTTTACCCACCTCCTTGAATAATTAAACAAATTTCTCAGTCATACTGGGCCTTGACTCATCTTCAGCTCTCCATACATGCTGCTGGAACAATACAGAATAAACCCACTATCTGAGAACACAATAAGAAATTAGAGGATATATTTAGAATACTCTTTACTGAGTGGCCTGGAGGACCATAACACTGAAATACACTTAAACCACAAGTCTCTAACAGATATATTGCTTTAAGAAAAAAAAAGCTGATAGATTTTCACATCTTTCTAGCAGAAATTGCTCTCCTCTGTATGAGCAAACACTTGCTTGGCTTCTTACTTACTTTATAATAACTAATTCGTAAAGCTAAGTCTAAAATGGTTGTAACATTACACATACACATATGGGAGATAGATAAAATTACTTTCCCCTATCTGCTTCAGTTGGGAATTTCATGCCAATCTACTGGCAGCCAATAACCTTCCACAAAATGTATTTGTAGTAAAGTGGATCTTGTATTCCCACAGCTGCTATAAATTGGTTGTGTCCAAACCCTTTTCTATATCTTCAACTCTCCCTAAACATTCCAAACAATTACATACTTCGTTTTCCTTTAAAATAAAATTAAAATAAAAAAACAACAGAGAAAATCTGGGTAACATTTAGAATGAAAAAAGTACTGAATTTTAATCTAAACAGGTGTTTTTTTGAATTATAAGACTGTGAAAGAAAACTCAGCAATGTAATTAAATCCAAATTATCCAATTTCATGCCTATTAATACTATGAAGTCGAATTGTTCCTTAATCTGCTTTGAAGGGTTGTTTTGATATTCAAATTGCTACTACAGAAAAAATGTGGGTGTTTAGTAAGATATCAAGTGGACTTCTGCTGAGCTACCAGAATTCACAGTCATCTAAGTTATTGTGAAGGATTTTGTAAATAGCATAGTTTTCTGAAAATATTTCTCAGATGATTATATGACACTTTAAGGAAAATAATAAGGAAATATTTAGAATGTAAATAGAAATAATTAAAAAAAATCCCACAGTTATTCTTTAAATTGTTTAATTATTAATTATTTCCCTTTTAATCTTTTAATCTTAAAAGTTTCTGTGTAATAAACAAAACTGGGTATACCTATAGTGCAGAATATTGGTTCTTACTTTGTGGTATCTTTCCATATATATATCTCAGTATCAGGACACGTTTTGTGAAGGAAATTACAGATATGCAATAAAACCCTGGTGCATCAATTTTAATTGTTGAAAACTGGGTTTTTTTATTCTAAAAAAGAACTCATTTCTCAGTGGTAAAATTAACAGTTACAAATGAAGGTGCTGCAAGAGGGAGAAGCATTATCTTGGTAAACAAAACATTGCATGAGATCATAATTAACTTCTAAGTTAACTTAAGAATATTTGCAGTTTGAAATAAGCACAGTATCCCTTGTCAGAATGTGATATTTATTACTTCTTTAAAAGAATCTAGTTGGATAATCCTAAAAGGTAAGTCAAAATCTAAATGCAGTTCAGTGTGGATCTACTTCTGCCATTCATACCCACACACAGTGCACCTTTTGACCACTATGATGTGTGATAGTGTGGAAGGCAGACTCATAGTCTTAAACCATTCCTTTTCCCTTTCCCTGCTCTGTGAATATTATCAGCAGCAATCATTTTCTGTATTGAAGGAAATAACACATGATCCTGATGCTTCTACTTACAGCAGCTTCTCTGATGTGTAAATTCTCAGAGGACAGCCAACTTTATAGCTGTATGAATTTACACCTGCATTGAAATTAATTGTAATCCATATTCTTAGGAACTACTTTACTTGATAGCTAGAAAAAAAGCCATCCTGTTGACAGCACTCAGTAGAACAAGTGCTACCACAGCAGAACCCTATCATCAACAAGAAATGAAATAGAGTGACAGAGAGCCATAGCCTTGTTGTCAAGGTAGACTTAATATCTCCTTAATTGTCATTCCATTCCACTGGCACAGTTAAGCCACCCTCACCAAGATAATTTATAGCATCTAGACTATATAATTCCTCCTATGAGTCAGAGGCAGCTCAGCATCATCATACATAAAACTGGATTAAGGTTTACCTCTGTATTATCATTTTGATTTTTCACCACAAAAGAGCATATAAAACACTGTCTTTGTGATTCTACCACGCTCAGTAGACTTTGGAAGCAGCCCAGGTGCCACTGAATTAACTAAGAGATCTCCACTCACACACATTTCCACAGAAGCACTTAGGAACTTCCATAAAATGTGTTTTGAATGGAAACAAGAGCCCAAATCCACATATAGCTCAGTTGTAGGCATCCTTCATAGTTGTAGGCTATCAAGTACATCAAAACATTCTGATCAATTTTATCCATTCATGAACAATATTCATACCTTAGATGATGTGGATTATTTCACATTGCATATCTCTGTTAAGGGATGGGGAGGACCTTCACATAACCTTGACTGAGTAGAGTGTAAGTTGTATGCAAAGCCCAGCTGGATAAGGGAGGGTGCAGCCTATTGAACACTGAATCTTTCTAGTGAATCATAATGACAAAAGCACCTCTCCTGATTCACTGAGAGCAGAGTGTAGCATTCCCCACATTTCATCTTTCTTACCTGTGTGGGAAGGTTTAATGGTTTTACATGACCTATGTTTCAACAAAAAAAAGAAGGTTCTGAGAAATAAACAAGTGAAGATCTACAGCACATTGTCTCGTACAAGATAAATTTCATGGAGCTTAGAAGAATTACAGCACTGCAGAGACCAAGGGAATATATTCAAATATACTGTAGGTTATGTTATAAAAGCTGGATTTAAAATTCCTCAGTGACGAAGCTGTTCCTACTAAGTGAATAGCAGCATCTTTAAATTAATCTATATTGATTAAATTTCCTCTTGCTTCACAAGACTTAGCTTTTAATTTAGAATATCACTATAACATCTCAATTGAAACAATTGCAAGACGAAAGCAACCACATGATGTCAGCAAATATCATGGGCTCCCTAAATCACACTGAAATTAGTCTTCCAGAAACAAAAAGGTTATCTCTCCATCACTTCCTCTGGTGGGTCTTGATATTCTCTGATCTATGTTTCCAAAGCAAAGTCTATTTTCAGTTTTGTCTCCTAGCAATACACAGCCTGCCTAGGCCACTTTTTACCTTTTCCATTTTCAACACACTGTTCTTCTGTTTGCTTTTTTAAGATTTAAAAGAGCACACCAAATGAGTTGTGCCCATTGTAAATAATGAAAAGAATTAGTCAGGATGTAGTCACAGAGAACACTGCAGGTAAAAGAGGGATGTTTCTGCAGACTCTCTGAGCTGGGTGCAGGTCTAACATGCTCCAAATCTGAGCAGAAGCTTCTGAATTTAAGCTAATATAGCAGAGACTCAAATTCAACATGCAGAGAACTGTTTGCATGTCAAGTCTTAGCTGATAAAACACCTCTTAATATGACCACAAGAGTAGACACATCTTATTTTTAGAAGTTTTTTTCATTAACAGCTCAAATAAAAAGTGCATCAGAGTTATTCTGACTGTACAGTAATGAAAAATTACATTCAAAAATATATACATGCTTATCTTATATACTAAAATGTAACTTATACCCTGATGATTTCAAAGAGATGTTTTGGGACTTAATATATCTGTCTTGTTTAAACACAGCTCATTGGAGTGAAACAAACAGAACTTGGCGACTCATTTCTTAGCCTTTCAATGTGATTTTTGCAGCAAAATGAGTTTCCACACTGCAAAGCTGGAATATTTTCATGAAGTACTGCATTATCCTTTTTTATAGTCATATTCATATGCTTTTGTTTACACAAAATACAGCACTTGGAAATTAAGAATGTTGATTATTTCTTTTTTTTTTTGCATACAGATGCTCCTAATGTTTTACTTTGCAGCATCCTGGGTGAGTTAATGCATGTATTCTAAATGTGCTTTCTATCTTATATAAGAGGAAATAAATAAACAATTAGAATTACAGAATTCTCTCTTTATTGCCGTTTGCTTTTATTTGTTGGTGTTTTGGTGTATATAATTCTGTATCTCTGACACCAAACTGTACTTGATGGCTCTTTGAAGCTTTAATTATCATCTTTTTTCTTCCCAGTTTTTCTATACTTTATAAGAGTTCATTTTTCTAAAACAATAACTCCCATTTGCTGAATTTAATATTGTTTTCTAGAAACACAAAATCATGTCCCAGTTACCCCTTTTTTCAACAATGCACAGTGTTATTTTCCTATCATCTGCAATAAAACAGTGAGAGATAACACATAAATAACTATATTAGCACTAAACATGTTCATTAAGTGCCTCATTTTGAAAATGTGTTACAGCTGGCCACTTATACTTGGCTGGAAATCAAATAATACAGGACAAGCTGAAAATAAATAGCTGACTCTGATATGATACTCAGATAAATAATTTCAAGCTAATCTATAGACTACTTACATAAATGAGATGAGAACGAGAAAGTCCTCAGTCACTGAACTCAACCTCAAGGGAACCAAAGCCTCTTTCCTAGGGCTTAATTTGGGAACATAGTGCAGAATGTAAAAAATGTTATGGAAAATGAAACAACTTGTACCATTTCAGAGAGTTGGATGGTCTAAACATGGGAATAACAGCTTTTTTTGTATGAGAGATGGCAGATCTATATAATATAATGCTGGATATAGCTTCTCTTGTAGCTGAATTTTCTATCTCAAGTCAAGTGCTAGCAAAAAACTCATTCATTTTAGTCTTCCACTGTCACTTGAGCTGTTGGAGCAGCAAAGAAAATAACTTGATGATTCATACTGTGGCAATTTGTAACTTATTTACCTAAGACTTCACAACTCTGTGTATTATTTTAGTTTTTAAATGAAGGCATCTTTGTAATGATTTTCCAATTTGAAACACTTCTAGTAGAATGTTTGAAAAAGGATAAATTCCAGAGAGACAGATGGAGGAAAAAGAATTCTTAGGCTACCAAGCCTGTAACTGTGGCATTTAGTTTGCTAATTTCTCACTTTCTTTGCCATAAAAACCAGTCTATATTAACAATGTAAATACAGCTCTTGGAGCATTTGTTTCAGTCAGTTATTTTCTAAATCCAGTCTATGTTTTTCTTTATAATCATGCAGTGAAATCAGTTCTGTGGTGTATTTCTCTTATAGGATTACAGTACTGCAGTTCCACCTTGGCCTAGTTATTAGTTAATTCCAATAATTTATTAATGATTTCTTTTGGGTTTTTTTTGGTAGGCAGCACAAAAGCTTATATATAGGGGTACACAAGACTAGAGCTCAGATTCTGAACTTACATTATTACATCCAGAAAAATTCTTATCATTTGGAATTTGTGCTCTATGGGTTTTATTCTTATAGATATTTTCATGAGTTCAGATTTATTTATAGGTTTCAAACATAATTTGTAAGATAGGGAGTCTCACTTTTATGAAGTATGATTTGCTTCATTGACATCAATGGTTTTACTTCCTCACATATCAACATTTGACCTTGTATTGTTAATGCATATATAAATATTACAAGGATTATTTAATGTGTCCAGGACTTATTCTAGACACATGCTTGCATTTGCACAAGAGGAAAAAGTGTTTTCAGTATCTCTGTTTCTATTTCTTTAAGTTGAAACCTTATCATTGTGTTTGTGAGATTCTTGGAGTCATTAACATGGTCAGGTTGTATTAAGAAAACTCCACAAACAACTCAAAATTGTGTTTCTAAATGGGATGAATTCACATGAACACAATTTATTTCATTAGGAATGGTTGTTATTAGATCACTGGAGCTATCAAGCACCTAAACTGCTTTCTTAAGCAATTCCACAGCACATCCTCTTTCAAATGTTAGTGCTCTACTAAATTAACAATTTGATAGCATAAAGCTGAAGGGTAGATCCAAATAACATCCAAATGCTTCCTTAGAAGAGCTGTAGTATCAGTTTGTGTCTCCAGGGCTATGGCATTTTGTTTTCCAATTGAATTTATTTACTATATCTTTTTAGATATATAATCAGATAAGTCAGGTCAGATCTTCACATTACAATAGATAGTTTTATCAATGTTTTGTATGGAAATTCTACCCCCAAAATAACAGAATATAGACTTTTAATCTCTGCTGTAATGTTTGTACACACTTATCTTCCTTTTCTTTCATAGTCCTAATTAGCTGCAGTTATCTTACATTCATTAAGTAGACAAGTGATAATTATATGAATTCATAGCCTGATTCCAATCTAACATTTGTCAGTTTTACACCAGGTTGCAACAGTGACTTTCCTAGTATTAATTCAGAAGACCAAAATCAGGATCTTATTGCTTCATATACATCACTAGCTCTACTCCCACGTCCAATATTTACAGTTATTTTCTGAACCAGGGAAATGGGAAAACATATTCTCTATTTTAGCATACCTTCATTGTTCATTTTGTTGTTCAACATTAATTATGCTGAACATAATTAATGAGCTTTCAGCAAGTTCAGGAGAAGATCCCTCCTGTGATGTATGTTCCAGTAAATTACAGTGACAGAAAATGCTCTCCAACCTCAATGCAAAAATGGCATGGCCTGTTTGTGGGGACCCTCAAACTTTTAATTTCTGCTGTAATGCTTACATACCCCAAGAAGTAGAAGAACTATCTGGGGGCAACAAGCAAAACAGATCTTGTGGTTTCACATAGATGCTTAATGCTATCAGTTTTATCAATATTTTGCACAATTTTGGCCAAAAGATGTACCTCCACAGGATGATTCATACTGGGATTAAGTGGCTGTGACACATTTAATCTTTTTTGAAGGGTTATTTACAATTTTGTTCATCCCCTTGACAGTCAACACAAACATGTATGCACTAGGTTTGTCTGGCTTTTCCACAGATGGATGTTTGTGTCCCCAATTTCATGATCCAAAGGTACCAACTGCTACACTGGACACACACACTAAAGGAAATGAGATATTTTCTTCAGCATAATTCCATTTAACAAATTCCTCTGATCATTTAGCATGAGGCAGCTCAAGTGTGTTAACCAACATGATATGAGTTTTCATTTTAAGGTTCTCCTAAGGATTAATGCTCAGTGATGAACATTTATTGTCAGTTTAAACTTTTTATTTATATAAACATTCTGAAAAGAAAATTCTCATTAGTCAGTCTTAACTCATATTTGATATTATAAAGCTGTTCTTGGGAAGTGTTTACAAGTTAAATTAAATTTTGCAATATAATAAATATTTGTTAGCAAAATGTTTAGTAATGTTACCTGTTACCTGCTAATGATAACAAATTTAAGACATCAGGCTGGCTAACAACTGCAGTATTCAATTTATCCTGCATGTTCATAATAAGGCATTCATTCTGTATGAGCTATCTGATTGACAATGTACATTTAAATCTATCATAACTGAAAAATACTCCATTAGTTCAACATGTCAAGTGAACAAAAAGAGTTAAAAACCCATTATCTAATTGTTATTGCTTAATCTATTAAAATTACTGTTTCAAGGTACTTCTTTTTTCCCCCAATGAGATACATTGAATGAAACACTGATGCCTATGTTACTTATCAGTGTATTGCCTTTCAGTGAAGCACTCGTCATTGTTATTAAAGAGTAAATTCTAAAAGAGGAGGAACTATTAATTATGCATTCAATTTATATCAGAATATGCATTCTGATGCAAAATCTGGCAGTCAAATAACTCATAAATGGCACTAATGAGCACTGGTAGATGGAGTGGAAAGGCCTTAAATTTGTCCCATTATTTAGCAGGATAATTAAGAGCACAGCTCTACCATAGCATTTTATTACAGAAATAGATAAGATCCTGTCTTACTGCAAGCAGGTGTTGTGATGAAGCAAAGCAAGATCATTTTTATGAGCTTCTTCTGGACCAAAAAAGATTGCAAAATAAGTTTATGCTACTTTAATTTAAAAAGAAAGCACGCAGAGCATGGGAAATAAATACAAGAGCAAAATAGGATGTGTAAAAACATTTCTAATGGCATTGATTCAGGTTATCCCAAGAAACAAGGAAAGACCATTCATTCTCCCTCACCTCATACAGCTTGGTTTCTTGCAGATAATGTTTGATTTTAAAATGGAACTCACTTTACACTAATGGCATCACAGCTTAATATAAAATAAACTTCATACCAGATTACCAACAGTAAAAGTAGGGTTTCTGCTATTTTCATTCATTATGAATCTTTAATCCTCCCTAAACACTGCCAGTGAACTTTTGTAAGCTATCCATTATGTTTGGGGTTTTCTTTCATTATTATTTGATACTAAGTGCTGCAAAATACAGATAATCCCACATGTCAACCTAAAAATGATTCAGTGATGCAGTGTTTATAACAGTCTAATTGCAAGAAGAGTTTAGGCTAATGTCAGCTGATTATAAACTCCAAGACTATGTAAATGGCTTATGGGTAGAGAAACTATAATATTTGGCTAACTTGTCCACAATTAAAGATGATTTCAGATAGAAAACACAAAATGCTTTTGCAACCCAAGCAACTAATCTTTCCAGACCTCATCTTTCTTGGGTAGACCACCCCTTAGAATATGATAATATTTTAATGTCAATCTTAGTAGCTTTACAAAAATAAGCCCATCTCAGCCATCAGACAACAGCTCTGGCTGAATTTATACAGAGCTATAAAATATTGGAATAATCTGATTAAATTTCTGTGGAGAGAAAGTGCTTTGTGAACCTGATGGCAGCAACAGTTTTTCACATGATTTTGAGATGCAGAACCTGTACTCACCATCAGTTTGATTTTTTTGTAGTTTTCTCTTCCATCATTGTATTTTCTAAGGTCTGTAATTATTGATGGACACTGAGAAAGACTGCATAGTGTGCTAATATCAGCAAATAATCACAAAAATGGAAGGATATCACCAAATCCCAGGAAACTTTCTGAACCTGAGAATCACAAATTCATAAGCTCAAGATGGCTTCTGCTTTTTCCATTTTCCTTTATTCCCTGGAGTTTGAGATTCGTTACACCTAAAATCTAAGGGAGTTAGGTGGTGAGATGAAAAAAAGAGTGAGATACAGAACGAAAGAAGTGTGGAAATCAGAATTTAAAGCATGGCTAATGTAATTTGGCTGATTTTACTGCAAACCTGCTGGGGAGAAAAAGAGAAAAAAAAAAAGAGTAAATTTTCGCAGTACTTAAAGAGCTTCTTGAGATGGTTTTGATTTTCTACAACCCTGCATAGTCCAATGCCATAATTTGAAAAATCTTGAAATTAATAATTTTTATATAGAGAGTAAGGAAGAAGTCATGAAGTATGACTTTCATGATCTTTTACTTTTACTCTATGACAAAGAAGGCAATGATGAGATAAAGCTCTACTAGATCCACTAACACTGAATGCTTGCCCTTCATCTTGCATTTTAAAGAAATGTAATGGTGTCCTGTTGGTTCATGACTTCCTCTTTTGCTCCCTGTGTATTTTTGTTTCTAATGGTCAGTTAATTTTTTCCAAGTCTTTAGATGAGTGTTGGAGAACCTTTCCCACTTAACTGTTATTACAGTATGTACTTATGATGCTATGACACTTAAAAGCTTGAAACTATAACTGAGAAATTTTGCATTTATCTGCAGTTAATGTTTTCCTTCACACTTCATTGCACACTGTTTTCTCTCTTTATCCATTAAGCCTCTTGTGATCCAAGGAAAAAAAATACTAGTTTTTGTCTGTAGGGAATAAAATAGTCTAAAATTTTACAATTATTAAATTACTTCATATCCTATGTAGCCATTCATTCTTAAAGTAATAGTCTGCTATAATGACTTTATACTAAAAAACATCTAGTGATGGCCTGAATCAAAGAAGTATCCAGATTTGGTAATGTGGTAAATTTGTGAGAATGCATTAACTATTTACATCAAAACATGATACAGAACTTTCTGGTGGTTTCTGCAGTTCCTCTTTTGTTCTTATTGGTAGTTTAAATTCTTCCAGTTCTTCCATGAGAATGTTAAAGAAGTATATTGAAGTATATTCAAATGTTAAAAAGATATTTCAAATAATAACGTGCACATAACCAAGAACAAAAGGATTAATATAATTGAGGTTAATTTATAGAGTATATATTGCTTAATTATTTTTTTAAATAAAAAGTACATATCACAGAATATTGAGGAAATAAAATGGCCAAAACTGAGTCACACTGACTGCTCACTATTATTAAGGCCCTATCCATTAGGAAGGATTTTCTCAGCTGTGGCTCTTTTAAAATTTCTCTTTCTCCACATCCTCCTTCCATATCAATGACATTATTGCAGCTGATTTATGCACTGAGGAGACACACTTCATCAGGTTAGATTAATTCACTAACTCCTGGGTGCTATTATAGGCAGATTCTGGCTCTGTGCATATCAGCCAGCCAGCTAAGGTTAGCATCTGACATGACAGAGATTAAATTTCTGTACTTCAGCACACTTTTTATTCAATAGTCAGAAGCAGAAAAGGAGAACACAGGCAGAGTCATAAAACCCCAGGTCCTAAGCTTGCATAATCAAAACAGATTTTTTTTTTTCTCTTTTAAATTTAATGAGAATTAAATTTCTAGCCCTTATGAATAGGGAGGTGTGGAGTAAAGAAAGTTAAAGCAATTTCTCCTGTTATACCTTTGGAATCTACAACTACAATGAAATAACACAGCTCCCAGCAGCCTGTGGGCTCATAAGGATATATTGTAGCATTAAGCAGATGTAGCAAACCAATAACCTGATGTGTGATAACAGCAATGTAAACCTTTTGTTCACATCTATCAGCAGTGTTTTTGCAGATTACACAGCTCTGTAAAAACAGAATTATCTTTTTAAAAGGAAACTTGGTTTCAACATTGAGTCCTCAACAAGGTAATGAAAAGTTGCAATAAAGACTGGTAAAGACATTAGCATTACTATGTAATCACCATACCTTATGGAAATTTTAAATTACTTCTTTCTCTACAAGGTCTTATGGGCTCTTTCAAGCTTCTTAATGAAAATAATATGACAGAAGCAATTTTCTACCTAAATCAGTAATCCTACAGATTTTTTTTAGTAAAGGCATACCGTATTTTGGCCAATCTCTAAAGGCAATTCAGAAATCTTTCCTAGCTCTTGTAATGGGGCACTTTTTGTGATCAGTTTAGGCATCTGTTTATCCATTAATCAAAAGAGAAATTAGGATCAAATTCTGCTTCCAAATGGAATTATGAAATCTTCCTTCAGTTAATTTTTTTTATCCTGATTTTTTATAATTTTCTGTGCAATTGTCATAATCCTTGATGCACAAAAAAGGCAAATAGTATGTCTTGAAACACTCTTATTTCAGCTTTTCCTAGTTGTTTGTAGGATGTATATGAGTGCTAAAAGCTTAAAAAAATACTGGTGATGCAATTTGTAGGTTTTCTGTTTATCTGTTGCTCATTCTGATCTCAGTTGTCCTAGTATCACATGCTGATTGAATTTACTCCCTCTGGATTAGTTGCCTTTACCACTATGCCTTTAAAAAAATACTCTGGATTTCTTCTGGAAATATATTCTGACACATTTTCTTGCCTTCTTTGGAGTTTTAATGGCTAAGTTTATGACAAGATTAATTAACTGCCTGATTTTTCTTCTTTAGTTTCCACAGGTCTTGTCATTATCCTTTATCTGAAGAATTCCCTGTGGAATACTCTTAAGTCAATAGTTAAAAGTCTGCACCTAATCTCCCTGCTTCTGTTTCACTCTGTGTTAGTCTCATGTGTGTGTATTTGATAGCTCCTTTTCCCACTCTGACCTAGTGATTCTTATTTTCCTTGTTTCCCAAAGGGTTCCCTTTCCCTGCTATATACTTTTCAGGTATATTCAGCATATTGTCAGGAGCAATAGGGGATTTTTGCTTGTAATTGCTATTTTTTCTGTATAGACCTTACAACATTGCATGCCTTCTACATCTTGATTAATAAAGAGGATTTCCCTATCATCCCTTTCAATTAACCATTATAAACTCAATATGATCCAGAAAATGGAAATCTTTGCAATATTTATTAGTCAGATCATAATCTTCTATTCTGTACTCTATTTTTTCCCTAAAACCATCACCCAGCAACTTAGGAAAAGGCTATGTATGTATTTCATTAAAGATTTTAACATATTTTGAGAAACCAGGTCTTGATAGAAAGCTAAATAGGATCATTCTAGTTGATGAGGAGCTATGAAAAAGCAACTACAACTTAGGAGAATTTAGCCATAACTAAAAGCAACCAAAGGATACTTAAGAAACTACAATTATTTTCAATGCTGCATTTTTATTGTGATTTGAGTAAGACAGTGTTTGGATGACAAAGTTTTCTGTAATCTCCTGCTGGGAATAGTCTCATGAAAAGCTGCCTAGTGCTTTGTGAAGTATATAAATAGGTTGACAAGTTACAGCTAAATTTAAAAGAGAAAATGTCAACTTAAACTTAATGCTTTAAATCTCGTTACTTACAAGATTCTTATGTGATACATCTACAGCTGAGATCAATGGAAATTGAAAGTTCCCTCGTAATAGAAGAGAAATTGCTCTTGGTATATCATTTTTCATTAAAATCCCCCTAAAGTGAATCATGTACCCCTCCCAACTCTTTTGCCAGAAAATTTATGATGCTCCAGTTGAGCTATGAATATTGTTATTTTTTGCATGCAATAAATTTCCTTGAGGATAAAAAAAGAGGAGTTAACACTGTCCTGTGATTGTTTCTCTATAACATATTTAATAGTTACAATTATAAATAAAAAAATATGACAACTTGAGGGTATTCTTAAAATTGGAGATAACTGAACCTGAAGTTTTTTATGATGAGTGTTTACACATCAGGGAAGTATACTGTGAAGGAAAGTTTTATTATACAGATTTTTAATGGACAAGATCATGAAAAGAGAATTGCACAACTCTAAACTGCTGATTACTTCTCCCATTTCAAACAGACTGGTAGACACTGACATGAGGTCAACTCATGTTTTATATGAACTAAAGAAGAAGACTGCAAGTGTGTCTGAAGCACTGCACAAAGACATTTCTATAAATTAAAACCTCTGTAAGTATAAAGTATTTATCAGCTTTTACTGCTTGACAGCACAAGATTCTTCTTAGAATTTGCTAAATGAATTTTCTCACCTCAGTTCCCAAAATAAACTGCTCTTTACACTTACTACACACTTTCCACTTATTGAAATAGTTTCACACACTGCCTATGCTTGCTTTGTCTACAAGCCTGTAAGTTGAACCCTTTTCTCACTGTATTCAGCCACTGAGATGACTGCTGGATCATCTGAGAAAAACTTCCTCTGTATTATTGGTATTGCACAAAGTAAGATGCATTACTAACCTCTGTATTTTGCAATTCCCTCATTTAATTGTCCTTACTTCCAACATTTCTTACCATTAAGACTCTGAACCTGACTGATTTAATTGTTTATGTTATATTTCAAATGCCTAACATCTGTAACCTGCTTTCCTTGTAGTCTGTCAACAGGAATACAGTTCTTTTATATTGACTCATGCCAATGGTACCTCATCAATAGCACAGACTGTAAAATCTCAGTGACAGAGATCATTCATAGAAATGAGCAATAACAATGATGATTAGTGGTAAAGAGCACTTCAAGATTCCAGAGTAAT
>VZTY01013265.1:61544-75278 GCA_013400935.1 Turnix velox
AACCAAAAAAACACAAACCATTTTCTGAGTTCTTCCAGTCATAAATGCTTACTCTTTCCAGTAAAGAGAAGCAGCCAGGGAGAAAACATAGAGCAAAATGTGAATCTAGCTAGGTAAAGCTTTGTTTCCATTGCATTTGTTTGAATGGTTTATATTTAATTGATTAATCTCGGTATTTGTGTCTGAAAGACTTTCAGTTCCCCAGTGTCTCAATCAGTGCAGTGCAGACACACAAACCACAGGTGGGTTTCCTCACACTGCTCTGCTGATTTAGCTTCTCTCTTCATCTTAAATGACCACCTGAGCTGAATGTGATAGACATTTTTATCTGGGAGTTTATGCAGTCTTTGGCCTTTTCTGAGGCAGACTCTCAGTTTCCTCCATGTGTACCACATACAACTCACAAAAAGGAAAAATTCAAAGTGCAATCCTTAGTTATCCAGTTGCTTTTTCTGTATCAGTTACCAGGTTTGTACCCGAGCTTTAAGAATAGAAACTTTAAACACGAAAAGAACACATTAACACATTTTATATCTAACTATTGTTTTTTAAAATGGTCTTCTCACACAATACACAAGGGCATTTGCATCAGTTACTGAGTAACCTACAGCTGGTAAGACAAATTACTAAATAAATGCATTAACAGATTTTATGTGCACTCCTTTTAATAAAGGCTCTTATACCAGAGAACTTTGTATCTTCCCTTTATTCCTCTCAGAGCACTGATCAGAGGAAAAGGAGTTTCATTAATATACACATTAGCATTAATGGGCAGTGAATGCAATCATTAGTGTCACAGCTCAGGTGCTTTGTGAATGCAACTGTAGGATCAAATCACATCACACTAATGTAAATTGCAATCAAGCCCTTTACCAGATTTTCCTATTATTTGAGTGTTGGATCTGTTTTGTCAGAGCTCTATGAAGGACACTAAAATTAATAAACTAACCTGCATTATTACCATGTTTTCTTTAAAAACAAAATTAATAATCAAGCTGACAAAGTCTATCTTCTGCTGGTTATCCTTTCTAGCTCTGGTAGAGTGGATAGGTATTTTAAAAGCCAGAGTTTGAAAAAGGCATTTAACAGAAGCATTAACTACTTGAGATTTTCCACTAGAGCCACAGGTAATGATCCCAAAAAAAAGAGAATGAAATTATATCCTTATTAGTTTAAAGATGAAATAACATTCTGTACACAGAATAATGAAAAATGTCCTTGAGTTCAAGGTCAAATATCACATTTTCAAGCTAACAAAAACATTTAACAATTCTGGTTTAGCATATTTTGTCTTTCCTTATGTACTGATTTTACTTGCTATTTAGCTGCTATCTAAAATAACAAATATAATCACTCTTTATGATTATGACATGTAAATATCCATATTCAACAATAAAACTTGGTTACAGGGTCTAATTTTGTTTTCTAAAATAAAGTTGAGGTAGCCTCAAGCTGTCAGTATATGATATTTTCTCTTATGAACTTACAGAATCATTATACACCAGGAATTCAACAGGTCACATCAACCTCGTACCCAAGTCCCTGCTGGGTCTGATTTTTGTGTTATTTTTCCCCACAGCAGGTGTCTGACTTGCCCTGAAAGAACAGGTTGTCATTCCATTTTCCTCTATTTTGCAGAAAATACTATCAGAGAGGAGATTAGCAGAGTTACTCTCAGTCTTCACACTGAGTCCTTCCCCAAACAAGTCCTTACTCTCCAGGCCAGAAGTACCCAACTAAAGTGATCCAATAACACAATGGTTATGGCATTCTCCTCCAGAGGGATAAATACAAATTCCATTCCCTGTTCTACTGAATACTTAATGCAATACATAAAACTTTCAGTGTGGTAAGGACAGAAGCATCTAGCTTTTAAAGCCCAGTGAGGCTTAAAAGTGAGGTAAGAACTTATCTGCTCAAGGCTGTGGATGCCAAAATACTTCCTAGCATGTACAGGACATTCTATCATCATTGATTGGTAATTTTCTCTAACAACTGTCAGCCCAAAGAACAATTCCACAGTTGAATTAAGAAGTACAACATTGAAAAAAACCCAAAAAAGAAGATGGATGCCTGGAACACACCATCAAGCAGATCTTGGGAGAGTCCTAACAAATGGTCTGCATTCATTTAGTATCTCAGAACTATCTGGAGAAATTTCAGGTTCAGAAACACTGTGCTATTTACCAGTATTTTTTATTGGGAGAAATTCTTGTTCTGAAAGCATCTTTCACTTCAACCAATGACCACTGCAGTAAAGCACAAGTACAATGAATCGTGCTACCTCTCCAGGCAATTTTTCACACACTAATCATTATAGAAGATACTGTTAGTTCATCCTGGACAGAAACTGTGCTGATATTTAAATGACACTCATGTTGCAAAACCAAATGACTGAAGACTTTACAACTAGATGCAATGATTAGTATTATGGAAGATTAGATATATGCATGAAAATGATTCTTCACTTTTGTTGCTCTTACCACTAAATTCATGATCAGCTGAAGCAGAAAAAACATTCTCAATGTAAGAAGCATATAGGGAAGTTTTCAAAAAGTTTTTTAGTTTGCCTTTTTGATAAAAAAGTTGTGCATTATCTGTTAATCTGCCAGTACACCCTTATAATTTCTGAATATTTTGACATATTTAAGGCAGATATGTCAGAGAAGGAAGACTCTTAAAAGACACTGAAGTTCTAAAAAATTCTTGAAAATTGGAGGCTCCTTAGAGAAAATCAAGCAAATTGAAATACCCAAATCAGGCTGTAATGTTCCCTTGGTGGTAATTTGTGCTGTTATATCTGCTCTCTGACTAATGGTCATGCATAATTGGCTGCCCAGTTAGCAGACACAGCTTGGAACCAGCTGGACTGTGTACCATCTCACATAGTGCATATGGAGCACAAACTATCAAGGAAATAAGAGCACGGGAAAATCTGGATGCCTCTCTCTTGAAGGGAGAGAATAGGGAGCATAAGCCACAACTCATAATTAACCAACTTGCACTATTTTCCATTCATTTCTTACTATGTCATTATATCCTTGGTGCTTTTTCCCCAGTAACTAGTAGCAGAGATATTTAAAAAAGAAAAGTAACATTTTAAGCTAAACCAACCTGCTACTAATTAAAATGAATGCACAGACTTTGGGGAAAAACTCTCATTTTAAATGTAAAAAGTATAGCAGAAAAGTCAGCAAAAGTGTAATGAAATTTTTAATAATAAATATATCTTCAGAGAATATACATTACCTATAGATGATGTTTCTATTTGAATGAGTGTGGTTCACCACATATTCTTAACAATATGATAATCTGCAGGTGATTTCATGACAGCAATCCCAAAATTAGTAAGCCATAAGAGAATTTCCAGTAGTGGTCTTTGTGTATTTGTTCTAACATTTGTAGTAAACTCTATCTCAAAAGTATCAGGCACTCACAACCTCGGAATTCATATTATCTCTCACTAAAGTATAACTGATATAGATAAGCACTCTTTCTTTTTATATCTAAAAGTTATCACTGACAAACTGATTCATTTCTCTTGCAAACAACACTAGTTTCTTACTGTTCTTGATAATATTTACAAATACTTAGTTAAGAATGCCCCACTGACAGCTTCATGGATTGCCAAGTTTTGGCTTACCCAAGCATTGAGCTCTCAACAAACAGGAGCATCACATTCTCTTGAAGGGCAAGGCTGACATTCTTCCTACCCTGTTAAAGATAAGTAAAAGAAGTTTTTGAAGATGTTTCAGGATCCATTTCACAACTGTGAAAGACCAAGTAGAGCCATCCTAGATGTGAATTTGCCTTTTTTCCTCAGCATAACTCACTCTTTGCTATTTATGTCACAGAAGAAAACAGAAAAGAGTTCTGAGTTGTCCCAGGATGATGAACAGTTAAAAAATAATAATAATAATCCTTGCTTACTGTGTGATTAAAGCAGTGCCCTTTTGTGCTGTTTAGTAGCACACTAAATTGTTTCTAGCAAAGTGAAAAAGTTTTTACTTTGCCAATTTTATAAGCAGGTTTGTTCAAAAGGTCAACATAAGGCTAATCAGTGCTTAATTATTTTAATCTCTTCATTGAAACTGAAAACAAAGGGAGGATTTTTACCTTCTGTAAAGCATTCAGTAAAGGCTTATAAATAATTAAATCCCAGAAAGCTGAGTTTACTAACTATTACAGATGTGATAATGAAAAATAAAACAATAGAAATTACTTCTTTTTGATAATTTAAATAAACTAACAATATATTGGTGGTCGTGCCAGAAGACCCAAATCACAGAACAATTATGAATGTCCTGCTATCTAGGATGAAACAAACATATTCAGATTATTGTCTAATTCCAGTTTATCATGTTCTCATTGTATGGCTATGTATAAGCTTGCTCAGATTTGAGCCATTCTTACACTAATTTAGATGGATCTGCCCTTTATTATTTATTCAGCTGCTACATTAAAAATTACCCCTTGATTATTTTCTTTTATAGTATAAACCTTTCTCATCTCTATGTTTTTCTGTTTCCTCTTTCTGCTGGGTGATGTCATTCCCCTGTCATTATGAATTATTTGATATGTTGTCCTGTTTTCCTTAAAATTCTGGTATAGTTGAGTCTCTGAAGGAAAGGACAGCTGTTTTTATTATCCCTTACAAATAACAAACACTTATTCCTGTAACTCACAGTAGGCCAAGGATAACACTTCATAAGATAGGAAGGGTATCACACAGTGTTTCAGCAAGTAGAATTGCTCTCTTTTCCCATATTCATCTAATGTTCAGACAAATTCAGATAAGAGCTGGCTGGAGCTAAGCTCCTTTTCTATGTAGAGTACAATGGACATAATGGTTTCACCTTTTTTTTGGAGTGATTAAAATAGCCATAGGAATATAATCCAAAAGTCAAAACACTTCTTTTGATTTTTTTCATCCTTATACCTGCAAAAGATTTATCCAGCTTTTCATCAACACTTCGGATTGAGATGCAGACTGAAAAGTTTTGCTTCAGAGTTCATACTGCTTCTGAATTTTAAGCAGTTACAGTAGATATTCTGAATCAGTCCCAGCAGCAGTGGCAGAAAAAATACTGCAGTATTAGATTTCTGTGGCAATCAATGGGAAATCACTGGCAGGATCTATCCTAAGGTACTTTTCTCACCTAGCATAATAATTAAAGCTGTATTTTTAAAGGACAGTGCTTTCTGAGGCTATAAAATGGCTGCAATCACTACAGTTAATGAGCCCCCTCCCATTTCCACAAAGAATTTTTCTCCATCTTCTGTTCTCATTAAGTGTTGTCCTGACCTTTCGGCCTGCAAAAATCAACAAAAGGCATTTCCCTTTTTATTAAAAGATTGATTGCAGGAGACCTGGGACCACAGTGAAAAGAAAGGAGAAATAATCCATGCTCAAAACACAAAGTTTGCTAGATAGCCAATGACATTTGGCCCAACAGCAGTACATGCCTGGGTTTTAGATGCAAAAAAGCAAAGTAAGCCAAAGGGACATTAATAAATAAATGCTATAAATGATGTTGAAAGGCAGAAAGAAATGCATGGACTGTGAGAGAAAAATTTTCAGTAGTTCTATTTAGATATAAATGTACAGCCAAAAGAAGCCATTAAAATAAGGATTATAGGCAGCTATTATAGTCCTACTTGAGGAGGTGGAAAAAAATAATGTTACAATATATGGAACTATGGACCTCAACATGGATAAAACTGAATACATTTTCAAAGCAGTAGGATTGTTCATAAGTGTTTTTGGCAGCCTCATCTGATGGGTTGGTACCTGACTGAACTACCAGATTGCAAAACTTTTTCTTACTTAGGATTCTGAAGATAATTTGGATGAACAAGCATAATGAGAAAACAATAACCTGAAACATCATGAACTTATTACTATTCCCAGTAACACCTTTTTGATCTTTTAAGTATTTTTTTATACAAGGACTTACCCACAAGTGATCCATGAGAAAGTTCATCTGACTTTCAGTTTTATTCACAATGGATTCTTGTGCTTTCACTTCAACTGATCTACACCCTACTAATGAAACATATCTAAAAACTGCCAAAGCATTTTAATTATGATAATAGGTTAAGACCAGCTGCTGTTGAGGGTCAGAGAACTTGACTAGTATTAGGCCATAGTTCTATTTCATGTTGTTATGCTTTTATTTCTAAAGGTCTAACGTATCATACACTTGCCTCTAATCATAAATGAATTGAAAAGAAAGGAAGTGGTCCATAATGTAACTATCCTTTGTTAAATTCTTCTCATTAATCTACCTTATTGGTTGTGGCATGCACTTGTTCTACCCAGTGAAGGTTTAATGGCCCTGTTTCTTCTACCATCATCTATACACAAGCTTGTCGATCAATGACAATTATTACTTAATGAACATTTAATGATGGGTAAGTCCAGGTAGAAGGGAACAAATAAATCACTCATTATAGTCCTGATTGGAAGCTAGCACTGTCTCTTGTAAAAGTGATATCTTGTGCAGGTTTGTTTAGCCAACATCTTCAGGAGTAATCAGCATGAGCAGCTGCTTCAAAGTGCTGGAAATCTTCAATGACCTTAAGTATATTCAGCTTCAAAAGAGATGCACACAGAAGGGTTTTCACCTTAATTGAAAACTCTTCTGAGGATTTCTTCTTAAAAAAAGAAAAAACTCACAGGATTGTTTCTTCCTGATTTTTCTAAATGTTATTTTTTCTCCTATCTTAAATGGAAGCAAAACTTCATTCCAGTCCAGTTTTCCATAACAAAAACTTCCCCTAAGCTGTAGCATGCAATCCACAGTGACTAAGCATTATTGCAACAACTCCAGATGTACATGAAAATTCATGCATCCTAAGGAACTAGAGTTCTGTATTCATAAACCTAAGAGAATTAGGAGTCATGGTGAGATGCTATTAAAACATCATGCCAGTGAAACAGGTTATACATTTTACAAAAATGATGCAGGTGTCTATTAAACTCCTGCTTATTAAACTCAGAAATAAAATGCTCAAATACTTTGCATCCTGCTAGCAACCACCAGAAGTTCTTGTTTGGCTTCCACAGTTTCTTATTTTTCTGTTAATTAGACAACTCCATGAAAATTAAAATGGTGAAAAAAAGGAAATCAATATTTTATTGGTAATTCATAGGAATGTCAGATCACATTTTCCTAATACAGTTGGGAAGAGGCCAGAAAGGATTTTTCATGTGAAATATTTTCAAGAAATACCACTTTCTGACAGAAATACCTATAGTTCAGCAAAACATTTCTTTCTAAGGAAAGATCATTGTACAGTTCTCTGAATTCATGTTATCAGTCCTTGATCTACAAAGCAGCCTTTCTAAAAAATGCATAAGGATTCAGGATTTTATTTAGTTTCACAACTTTCTAAAAAATAATTTTCAAAAGAGTTTAAAGCTTACAGAGACTCCCTGTACAATTTTTAAGATGAACCTAGCAAAAAAAGGCAGGAAAAGAGTTACTTCCTCACGTCAGGAAGATATTTTCTAAGTTATGTATTCATTCATTTACTTGTCACCTTGAAAAAAAACAATACACAAAGTTTAAGAGAAGGTTTAGACTATTAAAAGTTGCCTTCTAATGTCCTGTACCATTTGCCAAGCATAAAGGACTGCTAGACACTCAAATAACAGGTTATCTGTAGAACACTGGAGAAAAAACCACTGTTTTCAAACATATCATTAAAGAAATGGCTTCTCTGAGGGAAAATAAGAGAAAAAAAAGAAAAAGAAAAACAAAAGAAAAGGAAAGGAAAATCTATTTAATCTATACAGATTTCAAAACCTCTCCTGCATTTGAAAAAGTAAGGAAGGGGAAAAAAGTAGAAAACTCAAAGCAGATAGCTCTTTTAGGACAGTGATATGTTGTAAGAGAATTTATATACTTAAATGTAACTCCTATTAACAGAAAAATCATAATCATTCTTATCTCCTAAAATAGATTGCCAAACATGAAAAAGCTTAACTGCTGAAAAAGGCTGTATCTTGGTAAGAATCAGAAGTAGAAACATACTTTAATTACCTTTTCCAGCATCATCAACTGAAGTAATTCCTCTTAATAAGTAACTTTAGGTTACATTTATTTCTTTCTATCTTACATGGGTTTTGGTTTTGTTTGTTGTTTTGGGTCAGGCAGGTAAAGAATTATCTCAAAAACTATGAGAACAACACAGGACAGTTTAAAAGTTGAAGTGTTCCTTTTCTGAATATCATTTCCAGCACCTACTAAGGAAAGCAAAGAACACAATTTTAATTCATTGTTATACAGACAGAAATTCTCATGCCATGGGCATTTTATAGCTAAAATGTTGGCTTCATAAACTATAATAATCACTGGGAAAAGGTCAACTCCTTTAAAGTCTTTGCATAATTAGAGTATTGACTGCATTACCTTTGAGAACATCTCACTTGGATTTAGCCAGCAACAAACCTGTTCTTGTCTTGTCTGATTCTGAAACTCTCTACTCTTTACAAGAACTGGTTGGGTTTTTGCAAATACCCAGTTGATCCTAATGGAATTTTTATTAGTCAACCTCAGTCATACTTTAGAGGTAGATCAAAAAGAGTGCACTTCAGTAAAAGCAGTTTCCTTTTCATTTTCATAAAAGATTTAAGAGTCGATTCCTCTTTGTTTTCTATGACACCATGTATTCTTTTAAAATAGCTGATTCTATTGTGTTGGGACGTAGAGCAGTTTTGATGATGAGCAAGAAAAACATTAAATTAGCAAACTTCAATGCCTTTGAAAGGCAATCTCAGAAAAGCACACAAATTGCCAAGTAAGTGAAATGTCTTCTATTACTTACATTACCTGCTTGAGGAAATGTATTTGAGTATTATAAATATAAATTATTATACTTATTCCCATTCATATTTTCCACTGCATTTTTCTATTTTATTTTGTTTCCTTACCTAAGTATGCTCTTTGAGATTGTACAAAGATGTCATATGATTTGTTATAAATAACATCCTTTGAGGCTTTCCTGTGTTTACAAGACAGAAAGAAAAAATTTAAATCTTCAGATAGCCAAAAGACAAAGAAGTTAAGCTGTGCATTATCAAAGCTGTCTCAAATCAAGGCAGGGCACTAAAAATGCCAGCCAGTTGCATATGGTTGTCTATTTTATAAATCTTTACCACTACTAAGTTCCTTTCCTACTGAAGACAGAAGTATTAGCTGTAATTTGTCACTGTGGTATGCTAAGGAAGGAAGGTTTGCTCTTAAAATGCCACTTGGAGTGTAAACAGCAGCCTGCAGCGCAGGATTTGTTTATATCACTTTTGGCACAATGAATAACACACTTAGAAAGATATATTGAATATGAAACATGGAAGTATTAGAGTTGGGACTTGTGTTAAATATTCACTGCCATTTCTGCCAGTACCAGTATATGAAGCTCATGTATTTCAAGCAAAGCCAATAAAGGTCATTACTGTATATCCCAAATAAAACCTTTTGCACAGAAGTTGCCACGTTCTCTTTTTTTCTTTATAGCCATCTAATATTTCTGTCCAATACTAAAGAGCCATCACGTCTCTTCTAAGAGCCAGGTGCATTTAAACCATAAGAGATTCCTGCTATATGCAGATGTATTTATACATACATTTATGGCTACACCCACCCTGTAAGGTCAGAGGCACTATAGACCATAGAAGAAAATATAACATCAGCCATGCAGAATCCATAACAGCCAGCTTCCCACCCACTCCAAAAAATCAAAATCCCCTAAACACTAAATGTTAGGCTGTCTGTAACTAATATAAGGATGAAAATATTCAAGAAAAACACAAAATATCTTCCCCCAAAAAAGAAATCACACAACAAATCTCCTAGCGCACGGCACGTGTATCCACCATGTGTCTGGAGATATCTCTGGAAGCATCAGAGTGGAAGAAGTTCCTCTAATGATGCAGTAAAACTACATCTGTACTGCACCATAGTCAATAACTACTGGCATCTGAGGCTACAAGGGAATTTGCTATGTTCATGTATACATGAAGAAAAAAATCTATTTAATCTATAAAAACACAATGGCTTCACTGTCCTTCCCACACTGATCCTTCACCTTCACAAACCATTGCAGGTCCAGGTGTTTGTGAACAGAACTGAGACAGCTGCTCCCATGCCCACCTTAACTACATTTAAAGAGGCTCAGAGTTTCTGGGCACAAACTCTAACCAAGGTTTCACGCCCACCTGGGGAAAGATTGTAGCAATCTAATCTATTCTATCCTGTGTTTCCTACTCCTCCCAAAAAAAAATGGTGTGTTGAAGTCTGAAATTTATCCTGAACTTGAGTCTCCTCCCAGAACTCAGGTCTTCTCCCAGATTCTCCACACAGTCATAGAATGCATGGAGATGGAAGGAGCCTTTAAAGGTCAACCCTCCTGCAGTGAGCATCCTGATCCAAGCCTGGTCAAGCCTGGCCTTGGATGGGGCCTCCATCACTTCTCTGTGCAAACTGTTCCAGTACCTCACCACCCTCATGGTGAAGAGGTTGATCCTAATATTTAAAACCATTGCTGCTCATCCTATTGCTACATGCCATGAGAAACAGCCTCTCCCCAGCTTTCTTGTACCCTTCACATGCTGGTAGGCTGCTGTGAGGTCTCCCAATAATCCCAGTGATGTTGAGATGCAACTTTAATCAAAGCTGAGAAGTGTTCCTGTATGATGATCCTCAGATATAGCCTTTTTCTAAGGTTTTTTTTCTGCATATATCACAGCTGTGTGATGCTCCCTATAGTGTTCTTTAATGTAAACAATCCATGGATACAAAGGATGCTAGTACACAGAATCCTAGCAAAGCTTTTTCAAACCAATGTTGCAAATTCAGTTGTTTACATTTGCTGTAAGATTCAATTTGCAGCTCAAGGGCAGTAATTTGTACATTATGCTAAGGTATTCAATTCACAAAGCTCATGGGACAATTATGTTGCTGATAGCAGGAAGCAAGGGGAAGAAAAATGAAAGATACAATCTAATAACAGAAGAAAGCATTTTAAACATAAAATGCATTGCATAATGTGTTTACAAAACAACAGCCCTGGCTTCTTGATTGTTACCTCTGTTGAAGCAGACCCTTAGTAGCTGCTGTCACATTCTATGCATCTCTGCAATATGTAAAAGAATCTCCCTTCCATGTTGGGAAGTGATGGAACACTTTTAATCTTATAAATTACATTAAAAATATCAAGAAATATTATCATTGGGAGCAAAAATACATAAATAGTACTGTAGCCAAGAGTTATTACCTTCCCTAGAGTAAATTGTGTTTTATAGGGCTTTACAGCATGTGAGAACCAGATGCAGATTTTTTTTAGTTAGTCATGTACCTACCTGCAAGAATTATTTTTAGTTAGTCATTTGGCAAAGACTAATTGAGCTAATTTACATAATACAGGAACAAAACACAAATATAATCTGATTTAAGATGCATTGCTGTGTATATTGTAACTCAAAACATCTTAGACACTCTATTTATTAAGAGGATTTAAATGGTCATAATGTAGAGCCATTGGCTAGAGCTCTACAAAGGAGACTGCAGCATGCAAATCCTTACAGCAGCTTGTTTTGCAACATTATTCTGCTGACAAATTTCACACAAGATTGATTACATGTCTGTTTCTTCTAAGCAAAAAATATAAACCCAGTCCCAAACCTACTGGAGTAAGCTTTAATACAGAAAGGGCCTGTCAAATGTAAATAAAGTTCACAGGTTAAATTCTAAGGTCTAAGCTTATCATTGCTGTTCTTGACCAAGTTTATTATTTTATTATACTTTCTATTGATTGCCATCATCATCCTATTGACTGGCTGTGTACAGAGCATGAGACAGTTCAGAAAAATCAATAAAGCTGTGGGTAAACTGAGGAGATCTTGGTGGGGAACAGGATGAATTGCCTAATGATGTCTACAAAAATACTTTTGTTTTCCACTTTGAAATAAGTAAATAACAGGAGAAAAGTAGGCCTAAGTGCCTGCTGAAAACTTAGACATATCCCATTAGAGACATGTATTTGAGATGTCATCATCTCACAAAGCTATATAAGCAGTAAAAAATTACCTTGAAATAGTGGTTTCATACAGCTCAACGTTGTTGTAATGGCTTTGGAAATGGAAAGCAGGGGATGCCAAGGGAAGAGAGGTCTTTTCTAGAAATGAAGCCCACTTGGGAGATCACTTTTTTTGCCTTTTCTTGTCATAATGCAGCATAAACACTTCAAATAATACTTTCTAAGTCATAAATGAATTAATGCTATCTGGAGGTGTCCCACAGTGTGACTCACACTACTGATACTTAAGCTGTTTTCTGAAATCAGGCCCAGAAGAGATCAGACTGTAAATCCCTTTGTTATAAATCTACATTCCTTCCAAAGGAGTTGATCAGAGCCTGTATGGGTGCTCTCAAGCCCTCCAGTCTGGGAGGGCTCAAGTTGTAGCTCAAATGTGGAGAGTGGGTGGAGAGGCTGGGTGGAGAGTGGCTTGAGTGCAGCTCCGTAGAGAAAGACTCGGGTGTGCCCCCTCTCTGGAGGTGTTCAAGACTAGGCTGGACAAGGCACTGGACAGCCTGGTCTAGTGGGAGGTGTCCCTGCCTATGGCAGGGGGGTTGGAACTCGATGATCTTTAAGGTCCCTTCCAACCCAAACTATTCTATGATTCTATGTGCAATCTGAATCTGCTATGGCAGGAGACCAGATAATGGTATTTTATAGCCTCAGACACATTTATCCAAATGAAAGATTAAACAGACTCCATAAACTAGACACTTACCAGGTTTTGTTCCATTCAAGACACATCTACTGATGTAATGTAATGCACCCAGAAAGGGAGACTGCCTGATCAAGAGGAGACCACAGTGTCAGGTAGCATGAAGAGCACTTATCAGCAGAACAGAACCTTTCCAACGCAGCCTATATTAAAATCAAACCACAAAAATTGCAAAGTTTTCATTGCCATTCAGCTTACAGTATTCACTTAAAATAGAATCTAATTCTGACTGGTATAAAATATTTTAGCATTAAAAGTTCTATTAATACCATTCAATAATATATGCCTTTTTAAAAATATAAGGCATATGTCAATTTTTGATTAAGATTAAAACTTGCCTATGAGAAATTACTTCATTATGTTCTCTGACTAATATAATAGTCTATTTTTCATATGCTTAAATAAATAAGAGTGTGAGACAAGGAAGACTATGAAAATATATTGCTCATGGAAGTCTGTCAAGCTTCAGCTGCAATTCCAGTAGCACTACTACTGCATTGCTGTAGCGATACAGCTAATAGTGGGCCAGAGTCTCCCCTGTGAAAACCTCACTCTCCACAAGCAAAATGTAAAGTTTTCCATCCAGCTACATTTTCAGCTTAGAAGAAAATTACCATACAGCTCTGCATTTACCATTTCAGCGTGTTCTTTGCATTTTTGGTTCAGCATTTATGAGCTCGCTTTTAGCTAGGAGTTTATTAGTCTCCATTTATAGGAAGCCAACAAAATAGTAAATTATGTATTTGAAAGTCCTGCTGGCTGACATTTTTAAAGTTCATTGGACTTACTTTTTTTTTTTAACAGAGTTGAAATGTGTTGTGAACATGCAAGATCTGATAACTGATTCCCATTTAGATGCCATTGAGAAGCAAGTGCAATGTATTTTCATTCATATTTCATTGTATAATCCTTCCTTGCTCTGACACTGCCATCTTGTA
>VZTY01013265.1:77485-101815 GCA_013400935.1 Turnix velox
AGTTGGGGTTGTTCAGCCTGGAGAAGAGAAGGCTCAGAGGGGACCTCAGAGTAACTTCTCAGTACCTGAGGGGGTCCTACAGAAAGGCAGGGGAAGGAATTTTTAACATAATATCGGATGGGAGGACTAGAAAAAATGGATATAAATTAGAGGGGGATAGACTTAGACCAGACATAAGAAAGAAATTCTTTACAGTGAGGGTGGTGAAATACTGGAACAGGTTGCCCAGGGAGGTTGTGGATGCCCCCTCTCTGGAGATGTTCAAGGCCAGGCTGGACAGGGCACTGAGCAGCCTGGTCTAGTGGGAGGTGTCCCTGCCTATGGCAGGGGGGTTGGAACTCGATGATCTTTAAGGTCCCTTCCAACCCAAACTATTCTATGATTCTATATGGCTGATACTGTTTACTGAAGTTGCCAGACAACAAGCAATTTGGTTGCAGTTGAAGGAAATTTTGAAGGTAAGTACCAACAAGAAAACATTGACACAGCACCTCTCCCATGTTTTTCCTTTCCACAGTCAGGGTGGTCTTAGCCAATGTTCCTGGTGCAGAAGCCAAGCAGACCAGGGAAGTCTGCAGAATCATTCTCCCACTACGAGCAATACAGAGCACAATGATCAGGGATTCCAGGTGGAAACCAGGTTTACATCATGCGCTTTTTTTCCCATCCTGCATCTACTCATGTAGCTCCCTCTGTGAGGGAGAAGATGATGTCACAAAGCAAGCAACATTGATGACTTGCCATCCAAGTTCTGAACTGTTTCTATATGGCTTCCTTAAGTCTTCATAGAAGCATCCAGCCATTAAATATATTCTATTGTATTTCTGCTTTACAGTGTGGTATAGATTTTTTTGTATTAGCAATAACTAACCACACTGTGGAAGTTACTGAGGGAACAGCAGCTGAATTTGAAGCTTGTGTGGGAGTGAGTTGGTGCTTCTGGCACAGGGGAAGGCATAAAGAGAGTTTGGGGCCTCTGGGAAGTTCCTGCTGAAAGAACAACATAAAATAATTTCAGTTCTTACCTTCACGTTTCAGTCCCATGCCCAAACTTCGCTCCTCTGAAGTAATGTTCCACACTGTCTGCAGACTCCAACTGCTCCCTCACTGAAGCTATATTTGCTCAGTTCTGATTTTCTGCCCCCTAAGGATCTGTACTAGATACTGACAGATAGCTGGTGAGGCACAAGGCTGGAATGGCTCTTGTTAATAACACAGTTCTGATAATCAGATGTGGACAGGAAACATCAAGTCCATTTTCTTCTTTTCATTTATTCTTGTTAGCATAAGCAGGTGTGCACATCCTCTGGCTCATAGGATAAATGCCCCAAAACACTTACAGGGCAAAACACATTCTGTAACATACAGAAAAGCAAAACCAATAGTAAGGCATGTTAGGGAAGCAAGCAGCCAAAAGAATAGAAAAAAATTACCATGTTTCATAGAAAGCAAATGAAGGTGCAATCATCATGAGGGCTGATTTTACCTTTACCAGCTTAAATCACAAACCATTTATCAATATTGCAGTAGAATCAACACGAATGAAATAATTATCATTTCCACACAGGATGGAACTGAGGTTTTCCTCTGTACACAGAAGTATAACATCATCATTTTGCTACCAAATATTGAAAAAAGAAATAAGCAATGAAAGTCAGGGCACCTACTTTTTGTCCTGTCACCAATGGACAGACCCTACTGTGCCTACAGACACCATGGGCCTGCACACAAATGTAAATAGCATTTCCTTTAATGACTGTCAATTTTCTTTTTTTTATTCTTTTTCTTTTTTTTTGGAAATAGTATTCTTTACTGACATCTCAAATGTCATACTTAAGCATATCCTCATTTAAAATCTCTTTAAGAAAGACAATGCAAGGATTAAAAATCATCTGTCTTGAAGAAAGGCACCTACAAGAACATAAAGAAATACAAATGCCATAAAGAATAAACAAATTAAAAATAATAATAATTTTTGAAGTTACATACTTGATGGATACTTTCAATGACATTGCCTTTATTATACCTCAGATACTACTTTTCTTTTTTGTAAGGTTCTTGCTTTGATAGGAAAATGTCCAAGAAAGTGTCAGGTTAAGTTCTACATACGTATCTTTTGCTTTTTTGTCAAAACTGACACAGAAAATGAGAAAGCAGATACAAGGTATCACTGAAAACAATTCCCAAGATCAGTTTTCAGGCATTCAAGGCAGAAGTTGTTTTTTTTTCCTTCAGAAAGGGGCCGAACTGGTCAATGTTCAAGCTGGAGCTGAGCCATCTTTGCAATTATAAGACAAAGTATTGGAAAACACTTGTTTTTTTGCAGTGCAAAAGTCCTACTTCTAGCATTCTGGAATGCTTCCTCAGAAATTGAGTACAATACTTCTGGGATCTGTTTATTAAATTTGTCCCACATAGACTCTGACCTTTCAAAACACAGAAAAGATCAGGTGGCAAACCACTCCCAGAAGTGATTTTTATTTTGGCTGTGACCTCTCCCTCTGACCTTGGGAGAAATGCTTTATGTATACACAGTAGAATAACTATGCCTCTTGTCTTTGAAATAAAAAGAACAATACTTTTGAATATTCATACAGTTCTCTTGAAATATATATGCAGAGCAGACTATTCATGAGACTTCTGCAATTTCTGATCATTTAACACACAGGTCAGTAGAAAACATCCATAATTTAGATCCAATTTCCATCTTTACAAGCCCAGAGAACACAATTTCTGACAGACTTGCATTGAAAAGGCAAAATATGAGGTGCTATTGTTCATTTATAGGGTGGCAATTATAGATGGAACTATTTCCCTGGAATTTCACATTTATAACTTCTGCTTTCCATGCCTTTAAATGTATTGATTTTATCAGATATTATATATGGACCTGACAGACTGTCATGGTTAGGGCTATAAGGTTACTTCTGTGCCTAACTTTTGGATTCCTTGCTTACCGGAAAAGTCTGGAGAAAAAAGAATGGAGGAGAACACAGCTGCTCTTGCATGGACATGGATCTTGCACTTGTAATTAGTCAAGAAAAGACACGGAGAAAATTCTACTTTTGAGCAAAGATTTTCAGAATCTGTTTTGATCAATGAGTAGAGGAAATGGCACAATGATAAAAAGATGAATTTTCTCAGATCACTAAGATATATTCTTATTGAATAGCTCTGTTTTCCAGGATTGGACTTTAAAGTGTATCAAAGTAGGTATCATTTCCTATGCTACCTATCAGACTTCAGCTCAAAGTTGAAAGCACTGGTTTAATACACTAATAGCTAGATGGAATAGCAAATAGAGCTACTTAAGTTCTTTAAATCTAATTTCATACTTGTCAGTACTCATGAAGTGAGAAGCTGACAGATACACTTCCAACTTGGAAGCTATTTGTGCACATAATATAAACACGACAAGAAGAACAGCATGCAGGGTTTATATATATGCATGGCTCTCTTCCTCTGGTCCTCAGGAAATGTGCCATTGTTACCTTGTTTCTTATGGGAAAGAGGTAGGTATGAACTAAGTATTTCTTCTTTTCATTTCCTCAGGATTGTTTTTCTACCTATTTTTCCCCCCCTTCATTCTGGACAGTACTCAGTTTAGACTGTAACTTTAACACAAAATAAGCAAAGCTCAAGCAGCCCATGAGAATACCCACACACAGCTTCATGCTGCCAGTTTACACCTTTATAGCTCATAAATTATCAAGGGAATATAAACAACCTTGGACTCTGAGCACTACCCTAAAAATACACTACAAATAGTCTTTAAATCAACACATCGTGTCAAATGATGTACATTTTTGTAAGACTTCTAGTCATTGGGCCCCTCAGATTTGCACTTTACTTTCTATTATTACTTTTTTATTATGGAAACTTAAATCCTATTCAGAAGAGCTTATTTAGTTTGAGCTATCACCTTTAGCTTCAGAACATTAAGTCTTGACAAATGCTTCTTTTGAAGTCTGACACCTGTTTCTTTGGCATTTCCCACTTTCCGGAACTCACTAGACTATAATAATGCTCAGCACAGCAGAGGTAAAGAGAATGAATTAAAGCAGAAGTGCTTTCAGATGTGAAAGAGCAGTACAAAAGAGCATCCTTTTGCTCAGGTTGCCTTGGTAGTTTAGATAGGACCTCAGGAGAGATCATCTTGAAGCTGAATGTTCTTGCTTTAATGGGAATCTAATACCCATGAAACAAGCCAGATTAGCAGCCCCCAGAGACCAGACAATTCTATCTTAAAACAGACATAGCTCAGAAAGAGAGAATAGCTTTCTTTGCAGAGAAACATCCTTATTAGGGATGGTCCTTATTAAGACCCTCCCTTAGACCAAATATCAGTTATCTGCTCTTTCTGTTATTGAAATACTGGAGGAGCATGTTTCCAAAATATTCTTAGATGTGATTCCATTAGATTTTCTTATAAATACAGTTTCATTAGCACTGTGATAGTAAATTTCTTCTAATAGTTATTTATCAGTTTGGGGAAATCTTGCAAGGGATCTCTAATCCACCTAATGAAAACAAATCTCATGAATTCTCTCTATGCCTATTGTACATTTAGAGGATTAGATCTACAGTTCATTTACCTTTGTCATATGTTTATACATACTTCCTATGCTTTTTTTTATGCTCTAGAGTTTCAGGCATGAATTTATAGAATCTATAGAGAACATTTTTTCTATAACCAACAACAAATGCAGCTCAAGATACAATTGAATATATATTCCATCATAAAGAATGAAAACTGTAAGAACTGTTAACAAAACCTGCTAGATTTATAGAAAAAGGAATGTCAAAACTCCTTTCAAACTGTGTCAGAGTCAGCACCACAATGATCCTACAATTCTATATGAAAACATGCTAAAAATGTATAAAGAGTCTTTTGGAATAGTTCCACACAGCAGCATCTTTCTAATCAAACTGACCATCTCTTAGAATAGCAATTTGCAGTCATTTTAAAGCAGAGCTCATACATACTGGGGACATTGTTGCTAGGGCTAGCAGTACTACATTTTCTAAGAGTACTTAGCTCATTCTTTGTAGGACTGTTAATTTTTTCCTGAATTTGCTAATCTTAAACCAGCACAGCTGAACTATTCTATACAATGGAATATTTCTCTTATGATGATAAGTTGGTAAGTATTCAGGCAATTCTGAAAACCATGTTAAAGAGTAAATAAATTAGTGAGAAAGAGGTATAAGCAAGCAATGAAAAGCACAGAGCAGGGCTCCCTGGGTGGCTGTTTCAGAGGCAGCTCAGAGAAAACCCAGCAAGAGCACAGGAGATGCAGACACAGCAGCAGTGCCTCACACCCAATGGGACACTGTAACAAGTTCCACAGTAGTGACACTGCAAATCTTTTAGTTACACACCATTAATCAGTATGGTTGTGCAAGGGGGAAAAAACCTTTTTAACATCTCTATAACAACACACATTGTGGTGACAAAGAGTCAAACCCTTCCCTTGGCCCAGAGCCATGGCACACCAATAGCAGCAGGGCTTCTGGTCTCCCTGAAGCCAAATGATGCACAGGGCCATAACTCTGTTGAGTATATGTTCACACAAGGGATCCCAAACAGATCACCTCTGAGCCTGTTGGTGGGTGACTTGGTCTTTCCTGGCAGGTTGGATGTGACAAATTAGCATCTGAAGACTCCTACTCTACCACCTCTGAATGTTAACTTTTCAGCCCTACATTTTCATGCATATATATTTATATACATGGAGAGGTCACTGTTCTTATTCATGTGGGTAGATGTGAAATGTAAATTTTTGCACTTAGCAGATGCATGCATTATAAAAACTAAGCACACTAGAAAAAGCTAACAATTAGAAAATTATACAAACATACACAGGCATATACATTCAGTGAATGTACTTATAAAATAAGTGAAGCATCAAACCTGCTAAACTATTCAGACAGCTGAAAAGTTTAAGTTAAATGAATTATTCATTACATCCAAATTTAGGACATGCTGAAAAAAAGCCATCATTTATAAATCATTTACATCTCTAATATTCAGGGGTTTCTAAACTCAG
The DNA here is from genome assembly GCA_013400935.1 of Turnix velox. NCBI lineage: Eukaryota > Metazoa > Chordata > Aves > Charadriiformes > Turnicidae > Turnix > Turnix velox. The sequence continues at coordinate 83,536 of VZTY01013265.1, forward strand.
TATTTTTCTACGTTTAATAGGCTAAATAAGATGATGAATGTTAAATGTGAAAGTACACAATAATAATTCTGTTTGTTCATGGCTGGTGTAGGAATTCACAATGTTGATCAATGGCCATCCAATCAATACTGCACTTTTGCTATTAGGTCACTGCAGTGTGAGTGTACCTATTGCTCAGGGCTGCAACAAGACAACTTAAAACCTAATATTTATTCTTGTATTTCTAGTGGGAAAAAAGTTCATAGATTTTACAAACTAGCCTGTTAAATGTATTCCAGTATATTTTGTTAGCTTTTCAGAGACACTTTTTTAATAATCATACATACTTTCTGAAAAATTGCTTTCCTGCTTCTAAAAGAGTGTAACTTTCCATCAAATGTTCACATCCACCTCAGCCAAGTTCCTCTGAAGAGGTTGTTGCCAGCAGGACTGTAAAGCTGATTTCATTGTACAATTGTGTGCTTCAGTTTTCAGACTTACCTTGCTAGATAGTCAATTAAAAAAAAAAAAAGTACATCCCCTCCTAATTAGCTGAATGATCTACAATGCATTTCATGCCTGAACAAATATAACTGAAACAATCAGAATCATACTGGCTGGGCAGAAAATAATCAAACTTAGCTCTTGGTGAGGACTGGTCACTTTTGTAATTCTGCAATGAAAATTAAAAATAAGCAGTGTTGTAAAGCATTACTACCACTGGTGGTGTATTCACAGACCAAGTTACTGTTTTAAGCTACTTAGTTTCCTAGAAGGCATGCCCAAAATTACATTCAAAGCACCCCATAATTATAACTAAGGCAGACACATTTTTCATTCAACAGCCTTTATCAAGAAAGTTTGGAGTATACAAAGTTAATAATAAAATAATACCAACTTTGCAATACACAAATAATCAAATATTAATCATTTTTAGGGAAAGAACATAAATTATTCAGATGTTGATAAATTAATCTCAATTTTATGTTACTCTGCAAGTAATAAAATGTGATTTGAAGAACTCCTGTCTCTGCCATGTTCAGTGTATGTGAAACATCCATTACTAGAAGGTGTTGGTACTTCCATACTTCTTTTTTTTTTTTAAATATTGATAGAGGTGTATGTGAGGCATACAACAGCACCAAGGATGTGGTTCTGAGTCACTACAGAGCATGATAAGCAGAAGAAGTAAAATGGATCACTTGGGAATGATAAGACCATAGATAAACTGCAGTTACATAATGCTTGCAGTGGAAGGGGAAGACTCATGTCTGAAGGCAGTGGGTTAGTCATCACATACATAGGTTTTGTGTTGCTGTCAGTGCTAGACAGCAACTCCCAGGTCAACTAACAGAGGTCCTAGTAAATAGTGTTTCTCATAGATTTGGCTCTTGGCTGCTGTGGGTTATCTCTGGGCTCAGGCTCTGCCGAGCTCCTGGGATGTACTGTAAGGAGCTGCTCCTCACTGCACCAAATAACTTTCCCCCAGTCACTCAGCAGGAGCAGGAGCTGCTTCATTGTGGTAAGCAGCTGATTAGCTGTGTCTCACTTTTGTGTGAAGCAGTAGCTTCCACTGAATTCCTACAGGGCGTTCAAAATTGAGTCATTTGCCTAATGATTTGGCAATGACTTGAAACTGCTTCCTATGAAAGAGAAGAGGCATGGAATATTGTGATATATTGCCTTCCTCAATGCTCAGGAACTATGGATGCGTATAGATAGCTGTCAGGGACCTCAAGGCTGAAGCTGGACCTTACTGAATCTTGGAAGATACTGAAGGGGAGGGAAGGGTGAGGATAAAAGAGGACAAATCAAAAGCAAGACACCGAATAAGATGAGGAGGGAAGCAGAAAAAGACAAAACAAATATTGGAAGACAGAGAGTGTTTGCTGGTTATAATGACAGGGAACAGCATTTCTGCAAGTGGGGGAGCTGAAATGCATTTTGAAATACTTTTGGATCTGGCATTACCTGAGGGGGCTAACTGACTTCAAGTAGTAGCAATTCTTTTATCTCCAATGACAAGTTTGTTCAAAGATAATTTTTTTATAAACACGTCAATTCTAAATATAGTTTTGTACCTGTACAATATTTTAAAGGAATTTTTAAGTTTGTACAACTTCTAACTCTGCTACTGTTTACATATATTATTCATGTTTATAGGCTTATTTATCATTATTTAAGTGTATATCAGTTGTTCAAATAGCATTAACTTTGCAGAGGACACTCTGAACTGACAGAAAAACGATTTACAATTACAAACAGCAGCAATAAATCCAATTTGTATTATAGAGGGTTTAAAATATTACACTGTCAATAAAAAAACTTTTTGTATTAGTAAACGTGGATTATCACAGCAGATCCAAAGAAAAGCCACAGAAGTTCAAATGAATTAAAAAATAGTTGAAAATCAACTATCATAAAAATTCTGCAGCATCCTTAGTTCTCTAATGGTATTTGGATAACATCTAACTGGAGCTGAGTATTTTTTAATGAATTATTTATTTGAATGATTTTGCCTTTCTTCTGTGACACAGCCATGAATAAACAGATCATGTTTTGCTTTATTCTTAATTTGAAGTTCTCTGACAGCCTCTCCTCACCCCACTTCCAGTGCTTATCTTGCTCACATTCCAGATTTTGAAGCTGGAAAACATTGGAATCTGATCTATACAGTTTACAAGTGCGTGGTCATACACCACTGTTTCTATTCCCCTGTTGGACTTCATTAAAGTAATTGGGTGTGAATGTTCATAGAGAATAAATTAGACTTTGCTTTTTGTGTTCCTGAATGCTAAACCAACTCTCTGTGCATTAGCACCACTAAAATGCTGAAGAAACTCCACAGGCATCTCCACAAAAGGCATGGGCATAGCTGAATGTTATTAATTTTAAAATGTGTATGAATATTCATACAGAAGTTCTTTGCAATATTTTGTCAGATTTAATATGATTAAAAAACTTTTTCCTTATTAGTTCAGGTCTGCTCACCTGTTTTTGATGAGGCTATTGGAAACACACCTGAGAGGCTGGAAGGAAGGATGGATGATCTTGGGGCTCTGGTTGGTCTAGAGTTCAGTCAGATTTAGGGGGTTTTTTGGGCAGAAGCCAAAAGGCATCTCTTTATTTTATACTGCAGTTGAGCTGAAAGGCAGCAGTGAAAACTTTGTGATGCTCAAGCTGAAAAGGAAAGCAGAGCTTTACTTGGTAGGCTCATGGAGAAGGCAGCAGAATCCTTCCTTGTGCAAACTAACACTAAGGCAGCACTTTGCTGCTGCAGAATAATCAGTCACTTAGTATTTTGATAGCAATTTTGTGAAGCTCATGTTTCTACAAGCCACACTGGGAGGCAGTGCAGAAATACATCAGTCACACGGAGGCACTAGGCATTCCCCATATGCCTTGCTGTCTCTCCTTGGAGATGCCAAAGGGAAGACACAGCCCCAGATTTCTTTTAACCATTATCAGACTTCAGATAGAATTGTAAGGGATGGAAGGCTTAGAAAAGTGAAAAGTCATTCCAAGATACATTTATCTATATAAAATACACCAGTATAATATAAATATCATTCTAACAAAAAGTAAGCTTAAAGATAAAAAAACTGAGACAAAAAACATATAAGTCAGGAATTTTGTTCCAAGAGCAGAAGTAATGCTTAAGGCTGTTTTGCTTTAGCACATTTGAAGCACATTGTTTCCTAATCTACTTCGAAGAAATGTTTAGGGATTTTATTAACATAAAACAAGATAGTGAGAGCAAATTTGATATCAATTAACATACTAATTAAATGTCACTTAGTAGTTTTAGCAATTACTTGATATTTAATTAACCACTTGAATACCTTGGGAGATCCAGATTATTGTACATGTAATCAAAGGGCAATTCTTCTGACCCTGTGGGTATGTGCTGCACATCAAGACAACCTGTAGACAGCAACAAAAAACAACCATGCACTGTGACCCCAGGTATGCTGATAAGAGATAAATTGACTAATTTGAATGCACCAAGTATCACTTAAAAAGCTTAAACATATCTCAAGCGATTAGGGATCTACATAAACAACATGAGCAACCTACAAAATATCACTTATTTTAGTACAAGCCACATTTTAAATTCATGTTGCAAAACCATCTTGGCATTCATGAAACTAGTATTCATCATCAGGTCCTTTAATTTGTATCAAAGAGCTATAAAGATACAAGAGTCTTTCCAGTCTGCCATACTAGAAGACATAATTCCACTCCTCTTGTAAAAAAATACTTTTCCATGTTTGTGTTTTCAGTTATTTAACAAATTTCTATAATTATTAAAGATTTTTATTGACAATGGATCTTCAGATTTCTCTCTCAAATCAAATACTTATCCCTGTCATTCCACCAAAACCAATCTGAGTCACTCAAGGTCACTCTGAATTAGAAAGGGGAAATGAGTGCTCTTTCACTCTCCCTTCACCCTCAAAGCAACACTGATAGACAATAAAATTGTTGTAATGATCATTTATCCCCCATGCTATATTATTTAAACCTATACTTATCAACATGCTCCTAATTTAGTAAGAACTTGTGAAAAAAAGTGCATTAAAATTATGACAGGTTGAGGATTCTGGTTTGAAAAAAAAAATAGTGTTTAATCAAAAAAGGCATAGCAAATAAAAAAGATTAATTTCAGATCAGAATGTATCACAAGCTAGATGTTTTCTGTCCCAGCTGAGAGCAGTAATTGGAAAATCATGGTTTACACAAAAAAATAATTATTTCCCTATGATCTGCTTCTCTTTCATGAAGCCTTGCATCTTCATCACTCAATTACAATCTGAGAGATTAAGGGACTTGATATATAGGAGGCCACCTATTATTACAGACAAAGCTTAATTGCAATATTTACATAAATTCCTTACCAACCATAGGGTTTGAGCTGTTTTTACATGCTCAGCATACTAAGAAGGGTGGGAATATTCATTAGTTCCACTATGGGGAAAAGTCTACCAGTAACCTAAAAACAGAGCAAAAATCGCTCCTATAGCTTTTTTTAAAAGAAGAAAATTAGGAAATGTTGGTGGTTGAAAAATTGCAGATTAAATCTTCTTCCATTACAGAGAGTAAAAGTTAGCTTGATTGCACTGCTGTAAGAACTTCCTAGGGGAAATTAAACTTGATAATCTCAAGGTGTTTCCCAGAAGACGCCATGCATTCAATAATGTTCATTATAGTTTGCAGAATACCAGATAGAATTTAAAGTGAAGACTCCTAAGGTTTAATCAATATAGACATACTAAATTGTTCATAGTATAAAGCCCTGATTATGAGACAAAGATGCTGTTAAAAGGGAAGCCACAGTACTTAGGGTGGATTTTCCCCCTGTACAAATTGGTTGGTTCATAACTAAAGTGAATAGTGACTGCCAAGTCTCCAAAACAATCTTCAAAGCCACATCACAGAGTGCTTCATCAAGCTCATGGGTCTTGTATAAGCACTGCCTGCTCCCAGTGAATGATTCTTGAAAAATTTAGCAAGATATTTTGGAGATTATTTGCCACATGATTTAAAACCTATAACATTGCTATCATAAAACATTAAGAGGCTAAATATTAAAAAATAGATTTTTAGATGTTACTTTTGGAAGATGATGAAGAAGATGAATATTTCAATTTGAAAAAAAAAATCTTAGCTGTCTGCTAGCTCTCCAAGTTTTAAAAAAAGAAATTAAAGCACATACAGCATGAACTGATGCTGATGTTTCTTATCACTGGGTGATATGCTCATAGGTCAGTCAGTAAAGGAATGAAATGACACATTAGCAGTTCAAAGCACAAGGTAAATGAGTCTTCAATTTTGATTAAATGAGTTTGCAGCATCTGTGGCATCTTTAGGCAAAGGAAGTTGCCAAATTGCTAATTGCAAAAATAATCCAGAGTAGAAGGTTTTCAGAGCTAGTAAGGAAAAGCTGTCTTAGAACAAATTATTCCAGCTCAAGCTGATACTAACCCTATCAAATCTTCAGAAAAAAAAAAAAATTGAACAAAGATCAAGGGGATTTTTTTCAGGACTAAGAGAAGGACCTGAAATTTCTGGAAGCATTTTTTGTGTGAGCCAGGACTGGATTTATGGTTCTTCTCCATCTGGTGCTGGCGAGATGACATCCATTCAGCACAAAAGAGAGATGATGGCTCCCTCATTTTCTATACGTTCTCACGTCCTTTCATTCCTTTGATATAAAAGGAATAATCAAGCTTGAAGATTTAACCAACTTCATCAGTAAGAATATAAATTAATATAAATGAAATAAAAATTCTGGAGAGCATTTTGGAGTAAAATACATTTCAGAGCCATTAGCCCTTTAAGGATCTGAAGTGGACCAGGCTCTGAAGGGTTCACCATATTTCAAAAAATAATCATATTTCTATGTAGAGCATCTGTTCTCCACAACATTTTTCTAGCCTCTTCTCCTTAAGGGGAAGATTAATTGGTTGTTGGTCTTCAGACCATGAGGAGATGCTCTACTGTTTTCCTATGTGCTGGAAGGAAAAAAAGAGAAAGGAATCCCTCCCTACAACTGCTTTTCCACTTTCAGATCCATGGAAGAGCTTCTATGGTAACACAAAGTTGTCTCCTCAAAGCAGCTTCTGTGACACTTGAAGGGTTGGCAAAGGAGAACCTGAAGTGGAGCTACACAAGCTGTGGAGGAAGAATTAAAAACACTGCTCAGGTTACCTTTGTACTTCTCAAGAGCTTGAAGTTTTATTACGAGACAACAACTGCCTTCCTCATCTCCCTAGAATTCAAGGCAGAACTGTGACCTGCAGCATCTGTTTATTACGTGGTAAAATCATTCAGAAATATATTTTTCCTTTCATAGTAAACAGCCATAAACTAATTGAATAAATTAAATTTCATTGGCTATGATAGTCCTGTTTTTTGTAGTTGTTTTTTGGGCTACTTTTTGGTTGCTTATTTTTTAAGACAAAAGATCTAGTGAAGAGGGTTTGGTTACCATAGCATACCACAGTTCAAAACAGAAAGACTTAAAAGACAAAGTATATTCATTGGAAGCTGTTGCTGTTAATTTCACAGACTTAGTCCTTGCTTATACTTTTCTTGTGACTTTGGATCAAAAAATTATGACTTGCTTAATTAAAAAGCCCAAGGTGCTTCGGAGATGAAAGTAAAAGGTGTTCTAATGAAAATCTCCTAGAGAGCACAGTTAAAATTGCTAGTCATTGCATTCAAGAGAAAATAAATTCTGCTGAGCTAAATTTAAGGATAAGAAAAAGAAAATTACTAACTGAACTACAAGATCAGAAGGTAATGTTAGTTCTTGAACAGAGAAGTAGATCAATTCAGTAAAAGAGGTCACTTCATTTGGCAGTTGGGCTTCTTAGTCAGCATTTCTCTAAATGAAGACAAAGCTTAAACACGATGTGCTCATCAGAATCAATACAACTCAATTTTATGAAAATATTGTCTCAATTAAAAACAAAACACCTTTACCTAAGTAATGTTTAAAAAACAGAAGAAATATATCACAATTAATATCAGCTTTTGCCTTAATTCATTTTCCACACACTGATTATTCCATAGTTAATTTGTAATTATGATCTGGACTGACATCTTGATGGGATTTACTTTAAAACATCTTAAAAAAGTGGTGCAGTCTTATTTCTCCATTTCCCTGCTTTTCTTCTGCTTTCATTACATCTAGAATATTACTTAAATATACTCTCTTAGCACATTATCCTGTTTCTTAAATATGTGTGGGCAAGCTCAGATTATAAACAGACAGGTTGTTTTAAATATGACTGCAGTGAATTATAAGCATACTCTATGATGATTAGTTTATGCATGTCCCTAAAGACTTACATACAATTAAGTCAGGCAGTTGCTCTTTTTTAACACATCTAAGTATTGCCAGCAAACCTAAAAAAGCAATATAAATCTCATTGTGGATTCTGAAGTCACAAATAGTTACAATCAGTAATAGAATTAACTTACTTAAAATAAATGCTTCATTCCATTTCCTTTCCAGATGAGGTTGTCAATACAATCAAAGACAAAGTGGATAGTGGCAAATATAGAAAATATTGGAATCTGAAGTGTTCAAAATGTTCTATTTCACAGTCTTTTATCTAATTAGAAGTTTTGAGATCAAAACTTGGAAATTAATTTGGGAGGTTTTTAAATGGGAGGTATAGTTGAACTCCAATATTCCTTTCAACTCGTCCAATTCATCCCAATTAATGGGAGGAGGTTCTAGTGTTCCACAAATATCAGTGGAGAAAGTATTATCAATTGTGTCCTTCACTGTAGAAAATCAGTGGGACTAACAAATGATTCCAAACTGTAAAAGGCTTCATTGCTGATCTAATTACGCTCTGCTTCTCACAGATCTGGGATGTGCAGAATAATCAGAGCACAGCAGGCACCAGCTATGAGCCCCCCTTCTTCACAGCAAGCCCCTGCATGCTCTGGTGGACAGGGAGAGGACACTGAGCAGCAGCACAAGAGCAGTATGGCAGCTTTCTCTGAAAAAGACCAACCTTTTAGGTAACTCTGTCTACTTTGTGTCCTTTGAGTAAAATAAAGCAAAGCAGCTGTAGGTGCAGCCCAGTCACATGGCAGAAAGGTATAAGTCCAGAAGAGGAAACTATGGAAGAAGAGGGTGGACAGCAGGACCTGCCACCAAAGAGGATGAAATCAGGACAATGTCTGTCAAGGCTTTCAGAAAAAAAGTCAGTCAGGCCATGAAATGAAAAAACAGTGGCAGAATACAGAGAAAGAAACTCAGTGCAACAGACTGTATGTGACAAAGAGATAGAAAGAATTAGAAGCAGAAGAAGGGACACACAGATCATAGTGAGTGAAATAAGAGAAATGAGAAACTCTCTCTGGGGTAGAGAAAAGAAGACTTAAAACAGTCAAGAGACAATGAGGAAAAGAAAAATGAATGAGCAAAAATTAATGACAGAAGTTATGCTTTTCCAGAAGAAGAAAAGACAGAAGCAAAGGGAAGGGGATAAAAAGCAGAGCAATTAATAAAAGGAATGAGGCAACAGGGATGAAGGGAGGGACATGAAAATACATAAAATGGTACAAGTCATACACAGTGGAGGAAACAAGTTTTATACATTTTATTAATTTTTATTTATTCATGCTTCCCTATTTCATGTTATCTTCCTAACAAACATCCCATAACTTACTTTTTTTTTTGGGAGGGGGGGCTTAAAGGGGGAAATATGACAAGAAATGATGGTCTGGCAGCATATTGCTGCTGAAGGATTTACTGTAGATCTTTTCTCTTCTTGTACAACTAGACATATATGTATTGAAAGTAGCTGAGGTAGCAGCTGTCCCTTTTTAAGAAATGTCAATATCTGATTTAAAAGAGAGAGCAAAATTTAAAAAAAAAGGAAATTAAAAATCTGGGATACAAATGTAACCAAGTGATTGGTGTAATTTGTTCACAGTTAATAGCAACTAGTCAGCTCCTACAGATCACCATGCTGCTTCTATTTGAACGACATCAGAAATAAAGAATATTATTTATACTTCCTGATCACAGGGTTAACACTACCCAATAAAAGAGGAAAATGAAAAAAGGCACCCATTTTAAAAAAGGATCCAAATGAATTCTCCTATCATTGAGATATTTTGTTGGAATTTATGATATTTTCAACAAGCAGGGAAAAAAAAAACATTTAACATTTTTACTCTTCCTCTTCACTTGCTTCTTTCTATCACAATGATTTGCTACAAGAGAGAATTCTGTGAGAGCAAGGGTAAAGCATCAGAAGATTTTGTATCTCATTGTTACAGCAGTATTAATAAATCCATGGACAATTTTAATAAAAGCAAGTGCTAAAAAAATATTAGAAGGCCAGTCACAATTACTTACTAGCATTCATTGATAATAATTTCTAATTCATTTTCATGACTATTCCTATCTGTTCATTTACAGGGCAGTTTTAGGATGCCCAGAGCAAGACTGCCAGGTTGCTGTTTCATCCAGTATCACATCCTGGAGTTTTTATTGGATCTATTTTTTCTTTCAGCAAGTATTTGCTCTTCATGCTTAATTCAGAAGCTTCTTGCCTCTGTGCTGGGAATAAAAATACTGAATTGGTTCTCCAATTAGCAAACATTTTCAGCTGCAAAACTATCAAATCAATACCATATCCTCTGCAATCATGCTAGTTACAAAACTGTGAAATTTTTTTTCCAAGAGCTCTCAATGCCCATTTTTTGGTTAATTAGCTGCCTGCCTGCCTTATCCAAGAGGCAGAGTTTAATTCCAAAATGAAAGACTTGAAAAACCTAAGAAAGTTTTCCAAATGAAAATCACTTTCATTCAGACCAAAAATTTCTGTACTGCTCTTTTTTTTTTTATTTTAATTATTTCTTATGCAAGTAGAAATTGGATTACTAAGATAAATCTGAAAGACTTTGCTCTGGTAATATGCTCTTTCACATTGCTTTTTTCTCACATCACCTCTGTAATTCTGTAGTGCTCTCCCCTCAGTCTTGGACAATGAATCCCAATAGTTAGGGCCAGATTTACAGTGGTTTTTAGGCATCCAGCTTAGTGACAGATTATATTTTCAAAAGTTAATAATACTGATAATGCACTTAATTCTAAATAAACTCACTGGCTAAACAGAGGCTTGCAGAGGATCCTGTAAGAGTTTATCCACATTTTCACATGCCTAAATGTGTTTGTAGATCTAATCTTTCATTTACACTTTACTAGAGGCAGAAAATGTATCCCCCTGCAACTCATCAATGTTACCTGAAGGATGCAGCCAAATGTCCAGCACAGTCTGAGAATCACACACATTGAGTAGCAGAGAATTCAATAACTCTTCCTGTTCTGTAGCTAGTTGCCTACCTCATTTATGCACATAATTATCTGAGCTAATTTTTTATTTGTAGCTCAGACATCTTTTGCTTTTGCTGTCTTCTCTTTAAAAGGAATGCACTAACAGTCAGGAAAACATCCACTGAAGCACGAGAAGAGCAAGATCTCATGGATCATCTAAATAAAATTGTAGAAAAAGATATTCTGGACTAACTCAAAAGATGTAGCTGCAACAATCTTGGCACTCAATAGAAGCATCTGTCCCCAAATGGCAAGAGCAAAGAACACAGCAGTTATGGTGCGTTAACTGAGCTGCAGGCAGAGCAGCATCTGGGGATGAAAACCAATTAGTTAGAAGCCTAACAAAAAGATTCCAACCAAACTGACTTTTAATTTACAAAAATACAATGTTTTATCTTCTTGGAAAAGGAATATGGATGCCTGCTTGTTGTGAACTTGCAGCTGTAAGAACCTCTGTCTACACATACTATTCCAGGATTAATTTTATTATTTGTACATCATTGGTCACTGCAGTATCTGTTTTTGTTGACAAGCACCATTCAACATACCAGGTAACTATCCTCCATCATCATAACCACTATGATGATTACATCACAGCCTAAATAATTTTACCTGCTTTTCTCCAAGAACACCTGAGGTCACATCCTGAAATTCTCCATTTATAAACCACTATTTTATAAAAAGTAGGCAGAAACTGTAAAGCTACAATCAGCACTTCCCTAGATTTGCAAACCAGGGGGTGGAGTGGGAAGGTGAGGGGTTTTTTTTTTGTAGATAGATAATTAATGAATTGTTGACAGTAATAAAGAAACAGACATCTTGGAGATATTATTATGGATTGCACATCACTTGACACAGCAAGTCTGCCTCCGTCTAACATTTTATTTGTAATTTTGTGCAAATCGATTGTAATTTGCTACTGGCCTCTTTTCAAATACATTTCTTCATTGCTGCCTTGGTAAATAATAAATCACACTAACTATTATTTCAAAATTGAGTGTTCTAATTTTGTTATGAATGGGAGAGAATAGAGATGCTTCAGGATATAAAATCTTCCAGCAGTTCACAGTCAAACAGCCTCTTCAGGATAACCACATCAAAAATCATTAGAAATGGACTACACCATGACTTAAGGCAGCCTAACAAAACACTGACAAGGTTACAATGAAAAAAATGTGTTGCTCTCCTGCCCTTTGCAAAAAAAAATAAAATTCAAACAGCAAATAATTCTAGTAGTGCTGCATTAATACTGCTATACAAGCACCAACAGCAAACTCAGGTTTTTAAATTCAAGATCCCCGAGTTTGTCTTCAAACTTAAATCAAAGAGGTCCTTGAAGAACCAATATATCTGCTTCTTCCAGATTCCCAATTTATGCTTTGTATAATAAAGCAAATCTGTTTTTCATGCTCAGTGTGGATGAAATAAATGTGAAGGAATAAAGATGTTCCTACATAATCATAAGATTTGGATGGGTCAAGTACCACACTAAAAATCTAATGAATAATCTCCATTAAGCCAATCCATTCCTTTTTGTTTGCTTGCCTAGTTTTACATGACATTAAGATTCAGTGAACCTTTATGCACCCAAAACCTCAGCCATTGAGAATTTTATATGGATTTCAAGAGAAAATATGTAATTCTCTTTCAGCTTTGAGATTCTTCTTTGAACTACTTAACCTTTTTTGTTGGTTTATTTTGAATACTTACAAGTACCACACATGCCATAACTGAAATATTTTGACAAACACTGTCTGAAGAAAACCAAAACTCTTGGATATGTCATAGTTTGGTTGCTACCAACTGACCCCAGCATTTCAATCAGATGTAGTATTTCTTTATAAATTATGTTCAGGCTACTTTGGGCTTTTTTATTATTTCTTAAAGCTTCTCATATTGTCTTTTATTCTGAATAACACTTGATTATGCCTTTGGTTTCCTGCAGGATGTCATAATCTCTCTGCTTACTCATTTTGGAGGAGAGCTTGAGATGATTAGGATATGTTAACATCTACCTACCATCTAACACATTATGACACTGGCTTAACCAAATATGAACAACTGATTCCAAGTCAGCAACTTTACTCTTTGTAATCATCAAGGTCCCTCAATTTTCAACATAATCACTCACTTACTCATCTAACTTCAATTAGTTCCATGCCAGTTGGTGCAGGAACTCAAAAGACTGGAAAAATCTGTAAAAATCACTTCATGTAAGAGGATGCCTTAATCTTTTTTTTTTTCCTTTATTTCTTTTTTTCCCCTAAGATGTTTACTGTTTCATTTCCTCTGGAGTAATTTCTTGTGGTAGTTTTATTTTCTTTTTCCTCCCTATCTTTCTCTATAGATAAATAAAGGTATAGAACAACTGTGATCTTCTGTAAAACTATTTAGCATATCACTTCAAGATATAAGAAATAAGTAGACTAAATGCAGGCCTCCTTGTTGGTATTTCTAAATGAGAATGAAACCTCACACTTCTGAATAATCTAAGAAAGACTTCAGATAGAGACCATCCTCCAGAACTGTTTACAGACTGCAATTATCAAAGTAGCACTTTTAAAGGGATGCACTTTACAGTGAGTAAATTTAGAGAAAGATTTGCTTTAGAATAGAGCTTGGGGAGTGTTACTTGACCCCTTCCTTCTCTACATTCAGATCGCCCACTCGTGTGAATCCTGCAATTAGAGATAACCCTTAAAAACTGTATCTTCATAAAATAGGGAATCATGTAAGTCATTGATGAGCAGCCATGTACTATTTCAGTTTTCAAAACTATATTATTAATTTTCTTTTCTCCCATTTTTCCACCTTTGCCTTTTAGCTACGAAAAGGCAGCTTGACAGGGAGAACTTATTAAAACCCTGCATTCAGGAGAGTTCAGGAAACAGATACAGAAACAGAACTTGGGGCATAGGGAATAGAACTCCAGGTCCATTTCCTAATTGCCAGCCTGTGATCTGTTATGCTCCTGACATACATTAAGAAGAATCCTGTGAGAATTCTGTCTCCATTCAATATGTCCTGAAAGAGTCTGGTTTCATTGACCTTGCTCTCAGTACAGTGCCTTATGTCCCACTGATTTAAGGAGTTTTATATAATGAGCAGTTGGAAAGGGGTGAAAACAGCCCAGAGAGCCATAATATATAAAATTTTATCTGCTCAACACTAATTAGTTTATTTGATTTTCATCTGGTAAGCCTTGCCTCCAAGATACAGAGAAAGAATTTGTTTTCACATGCCATAACATCAGACCCTTAACTTCTCTGGTTTCATATCCTGTTCTGGGGGCAGTAATTTTGGTTAAAACGATTTTCACATTTACTTCAGCAAATAAAAATGAATTTTCATCAGACTTGAGGAAAAAAAAAAAATAAAACCAGCTCTTTTTATTTGGGACTTGGGGGAAATAGATTACGATCTAGGCTTTTTTATAACTGAAGACTAACATTAATCTGCTTCCAATCAAAAACTTCAGCATTTGAATACTGACTACTTGAATACGGAGGCTCATTGACACATCCTCCAAGACAATACACCAAAATAGATACAGCTGCTAAAATGGAAGTTGCTTTCAGCCAATGAATTCACTGCTTGTCAGATTTGTATGCATGTTTGAATGTGAGGGTAATGAAATAACATTATAGATTTCAGAATCAGGGCAGCCTTTATTCAGATAAGGTTATAAGCAAATACGGTTTAGAATTAGTATCTGCTAAAATAACATAATCCATTCCCCACTTCTTCTGGGGAGTTTAACCATTTGCTGCAACATTTCAACATAGGCAGAAGCACAGTCTGGGATTGTACACAAAGGTCTTAGCACCTTGGGCAAATACATAGTACTAAGACTTATATGGGCTTTATTCAGGTATTCAGCTCGATTCTCTATAAAATTAACTCTTTATTCACAGTCTCAGCAGAGATTCTTTCACATCTTAAAGCCAGACAATAAACAAAACTAATAAAAATTTAATTTTAAAATCACTGTGAGACCCAAAGCCTACACCTCAAGAGAAATAGCATGCAGCACTGAGAGAAGGCAAATCAAAACTGCCAGATCAACACCACCTCTCTATAACTCAAACACGAGTATTTATAGCATAAACTAGCCATTTCCAAAACTGCTTCACTGTGATGTAAATTTTATTCTTTAAAGTCTACATTCAATACTAAGTTAGAATTTTGAAACATTTTCAGTTGCAAAATCCTCCAGAGTTTTAATATTAACTCCACTCTTCTAATACTAACACCCCTCATCTTCCAGAAATATTCCCACAGGAGCATTTGTGGCATAACACTTACTGAAAACCCTTCAGACTCATCAGTGAAAAATCTAGATATGCAGAAATGGCAACACATTGCTCCCACACTTAACATCAACCTCTCTACAAAGAATAGCACCATATTGTTGAGCACAAATTTAATAAAAGCTCTAAGTGGAGAGAGATGGATAATAGCAATGAACTCTCCATTCACACCAGGCACAAACTGAGCAAGGAGAACAGGGACTATGTGCCTGAAAGAAATGGGGCAGTATCTTGCATTGGATCTGATTAAAATTCTACAATTGCAAATGTAAACTATAATGGGTTATTAAAATATTACAGATAAAAGTGACCTTCAGTTATTTGAGTTTGCAAGTTTAGCTTTCTTTTAAATCAGGAAGAAAGAATTGGGAGCAATTCAAAAGAAATGGGTTGGCAGTAGAGATTAAATTAAAATTAATAGCATGACCATAGCAGAATTAAAAATACATTCTATAGAGCTGCTAAAGATTTTTATTCCATTACCATTCTATTTTCCTAAGGAAGTCTTTTAGCTTTCTCTCAAAGGGCTGAGCTTGGGACCAATATACTCAAGGCAAGGACCAGAACTGCCCTAAAGAGTATTTAAGTTGTGGGCTAATTTTTCTGAAGAACACAAGTAAATAGGCAAAGTGGAACAGACACATTCTGGGAATAATTATTGGATCTAGTATATTAAGTTATTCACCGTTAGGCTATTCAGCAGTAATTATACTACCCCTGGGCAAGAATGATTTAGTATTGCATAGTGGTGAAAGCCACATAATTAAGAGAGAATGGGATCTGGCTACTATTTAACACACCTTTTCAAATGTTCATTTGATCCAGTTGGCAACTGCTACAATGGACTTTATACAGTGGAAGGTTAGCAATATGTCTTCTATTACCTTGTCCTGCCTCCTACAGCATTTAGCCTCAATAGTCAGAAGGTCAAACTGTGTTCTGATTTAACTCTGTGTAGACCAACCAGCTTAAACAGATTTCCATCTGTCCAATTTAAAGCTGCATGTGGTCTTCTGGGCTATATTCTGATGTTAATATTTAATGCATTTTAGCCCACATTGTTGTGTTAAATCAGGCAGAATGCAGCCATCTATAAATTCTAAAATAAGCTATAATGCCTCATATGAATGAAGAGAAAAATTTATTCTAAAGAAGAAATGTTTCGGTGTTTCAGACTACTTCCCTCCCCTGAAATGTGAAAGGTTTCCAAGGTATTGAGTATTGCCCCCTTTTTTTCTGTTGCTTATGCAGTGGTACTCATAAGAATTGGGAAAAAAAGACCTATGGAACGTGCAATGTCACAAACCCACCACATCTAGGTGTAAGAAAGACACCTTTCTTAACCTTTTTATCTAAATATCTGTTTATAGAATAGAAAATAAGGAAACAATTAACAATCTGTTGTATAACACCTGGAGAACACCACAAAATGAACAGCCTATTAGATTACACGTGAGTTGAAGTTTATCTCAGAATCCCTTTTTAGTACTTTGGGTTTTTACTTCCTCCCTCTGCTTCACTCTGCTATGAGAAGAAGGGATTTGAAAGGCATCTAACACAAGGCAAAATTCTGAAACAAGTACTTGTGTCTCTTTGCTATGCTACAGATTCCTTCTTGAAGCTTCATATCCACACATGGAAGATTATCAGTAAACATCTGACAGAGACAGCAAAATCTGGAATGCCTCCAGCATCTGAATCTGGCTCTCTGCCTCTGTTATTTGGCTTGCTCTCTGACAGATCCCATGACTTGCTTTACAAGAGTAGCAGTGGCAGTTTGGAAACAGCCTCTAAGGGAGGTCATGGGGGGATTGGCTTGGCTCCTCAACATCATTTGTCTTGCCTGAAATTAATTTTGAAGACATTCAACATTGTTTAAGAAAAAGATTACGTATTAGCAATAGCCATTCATTTTCCCACTTAGTGCAAATAACAGAATAAAGCATTGAAATGTTAGGATTTATGTCACTCTGGGGAAACATGTTCTAACCAATTTGATTTTTTTAACATTCCTCAGTCTGTTTTATACAGACATCACAAGCAGTGAAAAACCATGGCAGAATAGAGGGAAAAACATAAATCTGGGTTTAAGTAACTTAAAAAAAAAAAGTAGGAAATGTTACTATTCCTTGTTTCTTTGTCTTGAAAGGAAAAGAATAAAAAAAAACTAATTTTTTTTGTTTTTACACTTTTTCTGCTCAGTTCTCAATTTACTTAAATCTTCAGTAGGAAGAGTTGGCATTACTATTATTTTTGCATCTGTTGCTATTTCATAGCAAATTACCTATCACTTGAATTTGAAAGACTAAAGAAATATTGACTAAAGTTATTTATGAAGCCATTGATTTCAATTAAATTCTTCAAGGTTAAGCCAAGTCCAAAGATGACCTATCAATTATACAGCCCTCCAGACAGCATCTTCTATGACTCATTTTGTTAACAAGACCTACTCAGAATTAAACTGTGATTCTACTCATCTTTCACTGTCATCTTGACTCACCTTTTATTTATTTGTCATGGGGTTTTACTGCTTATCTCTTCTGATCCTACAACCAATAGTCAGATGGGAGGACACTTACTATGATCACAGGGAGCCTATGAAAAGGAACTTGTTCTGTTTGATACTTGAACCAAAAAGTATCACAACACAGAAATGCCCAAACCATGCAACAAATAACAATGCACAGAATCATAGAATAGTTTGCATTGGAAGGGACCTTAAAGATCATCAAGTTCCAACCCCCCTGCCATAGGCAGGGACACCTCCCACTAGACCAGGCTGCTCAGTGCCCTGTCCAGCCTAGTCTTGAACACCTCCAGAGAGGGGGCATCCACAACCTCTCTGGGCAACCTGTTCCAGTATTTCACCACCCTCACTGGAAAGAATTTCTTTCTTATGTCTAGTCTAAATCTATCCCACTCCAATTTATATCCATTGTTTCTAGTCCTCCCATCCGATATTATGCTAAAAATTCCTTCCCCTGCCTTTCTGTAGGACCCCCTCAGGTACTGAGAAGTTACTCTGAGGTCCCCTCTGAGCCTTCTCTTCTCCAGGCTGAACAACCCCAACTCCTTCAGCCTGTCCTCATAGGGCAGTTGCTCCAACCCTTTGATCATCTTC
>VZTY01013265.1:109933-162808 GCA_013400935.1 Turnix velox
GTCTTAACACACCCAAGTACAGGAAAAGAAACACCTCTCTTGATCTCCTCTGACACTCTTGCTAATGAGGATGCTGTAGGCTTATGCTGAGGCAAGCAACTAACTGCTATCTCACATGTCCTCTCCATGAAGACATCCAAGTAGTCATAGTCATAGTCATCTAGGTTGGAAGGGACCTCTCAGATCATCAAGTCCAACCATCAGCCCAACTCTTGCAAGCTTCATACCTGGACAGGGACTTGAACCCTTGACCCTCAGATTAGGAGTCTGGTGCTCTCCAAACTGAGCTACACACCCAGGTTAAGTAGTTTTCTAGTCTTCATCCACATCTTCAAGCCTACTAAGCTGCATGCTAATTTTCCATTCCTGACACAGGAATTAGCTTTTGTCCCATTGCAATTTGTAAGACTCTTGTCAACTCTTTTTTCCAGTTTATTATGATCATTCTAAATAGAACTCCTGCCTTTTAGCACATCAACCACTCCTGCCAAGCACCTATGATCCACAGTTTTGCTGAGAGGGGACTCTGTCCCCACATCCAAGCTATTAATAATGTTATGCAGTGCTGGCCCTAGTGTAATCTCTTAAGGGATACCACAAGTTCACAATTGGCAACTGGAGTTTGCTTCTGGTGTCCAGCCAATTTTCTACTCACCTTATCCATCAGAGAGTAAAACAAATGTCAAAGAAATTGTGAGATACAACTATTTTTCAACCTACTTACAAAACAACCGAGGTACCTTTGCTTGGTACTATTTTAAAAACAAGAAAGAAATGCATTAAGTACTCTGACACATCCATACAAAACAGTGGAAAACAACAATTAGAAGAAGAGAAGACTGGCAAATTTTAGAAATCAAACTTAAGAATTATATGCATGCAGGATGCTTACAAATGATCTTCATTAGCACCTAATTACAATTTAGTTCAGCTAAGCAGATGATCAACTGCATTGATTCTTATCAGCTGATTAACCCTAATTTAAAGTACTATGAAAGTTTACAAGATTACAGTAGATATTTCAAGTTATTTTTCAACTACTTTGTTCTTTGACAAATAAAGAAAAAAAAGACACTACATCTTGCTTCCTGCTTCAAAAAAAAATTTTCACAAAGATAGAAAATAGACAAACATTTAAGTGTGAATTTGAGACTTTAAAGATCCCTATTAAGATTTATTTTAAATAAATTAATACTTTGAGAGATTTTAAATGGCCTTCCACAAATGTACAGTGTGAGCTATTTCAAAACAGAATGGGAACCTTTGCTGCATAAAACCATAATGATCATAAANCTGCTTCAAAAAAAAAAGTTTTCACAAAGATAGGAAATAGACAAACATTTAAGTGTTAATTTGAGACTTTAAAGATCACTATTAAGATCTATTTTAAATAAATTAGTACTTAGAGATATTTTAAATGGCCTTCCACAAATGTACAGTGTGAGCTATTTCAAAACAGAATGGGAACCTTTGCTGCATAAAACCATAATGATCATAAATGACAAATGACCGAAGACAATGACAAATGAGGACACTCACAGAACTCGGAATTTCTGGATGTCATGGTTGAATACTTCTCATCCTGATAAATCATCTCCTCATCAATTTTAATGCTGGGAGGATTTCAGAACAAGAAATGAACCTGGCCTGAAGTTTGCCTTTCTGAAGCACTACAAGTTGACAACATTCTTTGGTGTCTTTTCTTGCTTAAAAGTTACAAGATCAAGTCAGAGATACTGGCTGGTAATTAAGTTAAGTGTCAAGATAGACATTAAAGATCAAAGCTTTACCAGTATGAAGAATATCATTACAAAAATATTCAGTGCCACTAGGAGTCTCTGTTTGGCACATACATGAACAGTTTATAAACAGATCTTGAATTTGTGTTAAAGAATTTTTAACTGTTGATAGAGACTGACCAATTCTCCTCACAAAATTTCTTCATCTATGAAGTATATATCATATATAATCTATACATATTAAGATGTAACCTCTCTTTGATATTCATTCTCATATCCCAACAGCACTTGTGAGTTGCACTTGTGAGAAGTTAATCAAATCCAGACGCTAATACCCTTTCCTGCTTGTCAATACTTATTCTTCCTGCATGACTCCCAGATCCACAAGATAACATGGATTAATTGCCACTGGATATAAAATATTAAGGAGAGGAGATTCTTTGAACTTTCTTGAAAAAAAAATGCAGTGAAAATAAAATTATACATGTACCTATTGGAAGACTTAATGTACTGCACTTCTGTTTTTCAAACAATGCAATAAATTCACTCTCCTCAATAACATGGAGTGATACTAAACACTTTTCTCTAAACTTCATATGTCATTATTTTAATTAATTTATTAGCATAACTAATATAATAAGCAGAAAGATACTCACTGACCTTTACAACATTTCCTTTTGGAATGTCACATTAATACTGGGCCCTTTCTTCAGTATCTATCAGCCTTCATAAGTATAAATCCACTAAATTCTCAGGAAGAAAAAAACTACACACACAATTCCCAAACACTTCAAAAACATAAACCAGCTGATCCTGGGAGTTAGCTGCATGCTCAGACCTCTCTTTTGAAACCCTTTACTGTGTTCAATCACTAAAGGCAAAAGAGCCAGATGTGAAACAGTTATGGAAATAAAAGCATGTGGAAGATTTCTCTTTCCATTTAAGTACAGCAACAAACATGCAGAGAAAATGCACTTAGTGATGAGCACAGCCTTCAGTTCTGCTTGTTCTTTCTGATCTCAGTTTAAAACTGAATGGAAGACTTATAATAAGCACTTTTTTGGAACCACCTTATGCTTGTTGTTGGATGAATATTCCATTTCTTTTAGATTCTATTTTCCATGAGAAATTAGCCATTTATAAACAAAGTCTTAATCTCTTTAAAAAATTGCAGTAACAAGCACTGAAATCTATGTGCTCCATTAAGACTTCCCTTTTCTCTGCACACAGGATGATTGAACACAGGTTGATTAAACAACTTGCTTAAGGATCAGAATTAAATAGTTGAAAATCAACACTGGCAGCACGTTAAAAGAGTGACAGTAGTGATAACAATGAGTTTGTTTGTGCTGTGAATGCTCCAGTGCAAGTTCCTGTTCTGCTTTTTTCCCCCTGTACTGATACTTACTAATTAAAGTGCTGACCACTAGGTCCTTGTTGTATATAATAGTGCAAATCTGTAATATTCTTAAGATTTTTAGGACATGAAACACAAATTTTAGTCTCTTATATATCAGAGCTACTCTTCCCAGTTTATTAGAAACAGAAACTCCAGCTGTGGGCTTGCCTTTCTAATGCACTGTTAGGGCACCACCTGGAGTACAGACAGGCAGAGATTTCAAACTACATGTTCCCCAAACAAAAGTTTAATTACAAGCCTAATCTCTTCCAACCACCTTTCCTCTATCTCATTTGTACTGATTCTTTCGTAACATCTTTTTTATGGTTTAATGGAAGAATATCTTTTAAATGTCAACTTCTATTTAATTCATAGGAAGATAATTTCTTTCGGAATACTGCTAGCTTAATTTATTTTTACTAACATCTGTATATGATCTGATGAGAAAATGAGAAACAACATGCAATACTCCTTTAAAAGAGAAGGTACAATCCTGTGTTTGCAAAATGGATATCCAAGTCCATTCCACTGTTCAGGAATGTAAGAATGAAGTCCCAGCTAACTCACAGTAGTCATAGTCATCTAGATTGGAAGGGACCTTTCAGATCATCAAGTCCAACCTACTCAAGCCTGGCCATTAGGCTCTTACTGCATGTACAAGTCCTCCTGCAGTGGAAACAGCCCCATGGGCTAAGTTGGACTATGCAGGATTTAAACAGTGTGTGCTACCTTCTCTCCATACATCTGTCATAAAAATAAAGCTTCATAGGGCATAAAAAGCTTCATGGGGCATCTCAGTTTGATGTCTGAAAAGCAGGATGGATTCACCCTTGCTTAGAACCAATTAGTGAAGATCAGGGAGTCCTTCACAGTGCCCAGGAGATCTGCTGAGAACTTGCTGGGCTCTAGATTTACAGTTAGAGACTCTAAAAAGCAGTTCAGGTGTGTCACAGTCCCAGCCATGGCAGTAGGACACCAGTATGGAGTTGCATTGCTTACACCCTTCATTGAAAATAGAGAAATTATAAACACATACAGAGATTTAGACAGAAAGTTAACTTTCAATAATTTACTTTGCCAAACTTAAGTGCTGGAATAAACTTACCATGTAAATATGATAATGAGTAAACTCTAACACATTCAGTCAAACATCTACAGAATTTTTTGTGTCTTGCTTAATTAGTTACAGTTTCATCTACTGCCGTCTTTCATTAACTTTGTAATTCCTGGGCATGCATAGGTGGGTGCCTCACTAAATATTATTTGATTAACACACAGTACTCATATAATATATGCTAATTCTTGTTTGCTAGAAAGTTAATTATAAAGCTTTGATAATCTGTTTTGATAAATGTAATTTGGTGGAAAATGTGTGTTCCTGGAACAGAATTATATTAATTTTTTTTCTTTTTTTTTTTTTCAAAGACAGTTACCTATCCCAATGTTGAGATGAATCATTTACCTGTGCAAGCTGACTGTGAAGTCAGCTCTGGAGTGGGCACTGGGTCACACTTCAATTCTAATATATCTTCCCACATTTTGCATATAGAAAAATAGATTAAGATATGTTAACAAGATGGAAATACAGCAAAATTGGTGTGTCTTGCTTTAAAAAAATAACAAATAAATTAGTGAACTATTATTTAGAATAAATTTAGTAGCCTACATAGAAATGCCACAGTAGCATTCCACAACATATTGAAGATGTCATAATGAAAACCCATTCTCTTGCTGGCATCTAAGTCTTTTGCCACTCTTTTTGTGAAGTTAAGGTTCCTGCATTCCTTCCCTTGCTGGCATTTCTGATTTCCTTCCATGTCTCCAAATCATAGTCACTGACAAGTACACATAACATCTGGCTGCTGCTATTATTTTCTTGTCTCCCATGAGAAATAACACTATTCAAATATTATCATGATAATACCATTATGATTTAAGAAATTACAAAAATCCATTAAACTCACAGCAACACTGTGATTTGTAAAATTCAGGTATAAAATTAATTTTTATATGGGCATATGGAAAAATGATTGTCACTAGATATGGATGTGAATCAATACCTATATTTAGCAAAGTTAATCTCTTGCACAAACAAAATGCTACTTATTTATTCAGTTTCCTCTAGCTTAATTCCTAAAGTTCCAAAGACTTCAAAGAACCACAAAGAAGCTTGATAAAGAGCTTATCTGCATAATTCTTATGCTAATTCACAGAAGGTGTCTTGACTAAAATGATGTCTAAGTTTTCTCTTTTCTCACCACACTCACATGCAATACAATTTCTCTCCCTACAGAAACAGGTAACTGGAATAGCAGAAGGCAGGGTGAAGGAACTAAAGGCTCCAGTAGTCCTTTTCAGTAGAAAGTATTAGACTTGTTTCCAATTTGATCTCAAGTGGGAGCCACTGAAGGAATGTATTTTGGTAGTTCCATAACATGTTAAAATGAGGAATTAGGGACATTACAATTACAATCTGAGCAATGCTCAGTACTGAAACAATCATGCCAAATTCAAACTTGATAATGAAACTGTGCTTGAAGTGCTTATTTATTTCTGGAGTTTTAATTGGATAAACACACACATTTTCTTTTCTGGATAGTCATGAATGTCTGAGTTCTTTCAGTTGACTCAGGCTGATTCCACCAAGTTCTAGTTCAGTGCTTCCTAATTGTCCAAAGACTTCTTCCAGCAGAAACAGCACAACTAAAAATAACAAGGGATTTCATTCTCCTTCAAAAAATAGATCACAGAGGAGTTACAAATAACTTGATGTTGGTTAATAATTTCGGAAGTGCCCTATCCTCAGATCCAGCAGCAAATTAATTCTCAGTGTATTGCCTGCAAATTTCTTACAAAACCCCATTCTAATGTAGCCATCAGCTTTACAAAACATACTGTCATAGCAAATAATATTTTTAGATTTGAGGGTGGTGAGACACTGGAACAGGTTTCCCAGAGAGGTTGTGGATGCTCCCTCAATCCCTGGAGGTGTTTAAGGGCAGGCTGGATGAGGCACTGAGCAACCTGGTGTAGTGGGAGGTTGGAACAAGATGATCTGTAAGGTCCCTTCCAACCCAAACCATTCTATGATTCTATGATTCTCTTTGCAAATTCTGTCCAGGGGATGTTTTAGAATAGAACAAGGTCACATTAATCAGTCCAGTGATATACTATGTTGTTTCAGGGAATAGATACTACTATTCATAGCTAAATTATATGTTTGACTTGGGAGCTTCTTTAGATCTCTGCCACATGTAGTTGACTACAATTGATGACTTCTTTTTCAAACAGTTTATCCTTTAGCATTAACACTGCATTTCTTAATTGTATCCACTGTGAGGTGGAGTCCTCACAACAATCTTTTGTGAGTCACTGGGAGTTCAGCAGTATGTTCACTGGAATTGGTCCTGCATAACACAGAAATAAAGTTGCAGATGTAGCAAAAATTCTAACAAACCACTTAATGTAATATAAGTGTGTTTTAGTGATGACCTCCACAAAAAAAAAAAATTACTAATGTATTAATGATGAGCACTCACTTTACCTCTTCATTGAAAGACTAAAGAATGGATATTCTGATGTTCTTTTAGCTTGAGCAGCCTAGTCTGACACGTAGTTTCAAAGTGATTTTGTATAAAGAATATCTTGGCAGACTTATAAATCCACTGTAAATAAGGATTAGTAACAGAGGTGACAAGATTTATCCAGCAGAGTAACTTTATCCTTATTCTCAGCAAACAATTCTTTTATTGACTAATAAACCACAAAAATACACTAAATATATCCCTTACTCCTCATCTCAATATGCATTAAGAAAGTCTACAATGGTTTTGCCAGAATTCAAACTTTACTAACATTCCTTTCTATATATTTTCCTCATATACAATGAATGAACAGGATAACACTTGTCAAACAAAAGAAACACCTCTCTTTGCAAGCTGAAGAAGTGGCTTGGAAAAAACTCTGTAGATTTAAGAGACTCACAATGTCACAATATTAGATACAGAAACCCACTTAGTTATTCTGGACTTCCACTACTTTAATTTTATTGACTTCAGTGCTACTAATGATCTGTGTCTCACTGTCACAAAGGGGAAAAATAAATATATGCTAAACACAAAGAGATTCTTTTCTAAAGTTGTATTTCCTTACAGAGGACAATGGTATTGACTAGACTGATGGAGCCATTCACTTCTTGGTAAGCACTGAAACAGGAGACATGTCTACATAAATGAGTATGTGATTAGGCCTGATAAATTCTTCCTGATGGCCTGGAAGTTGGTTTGGGGTATAATCCAATTTCCAATGAACAATGGCTACGCTGCAGAAATTCTAGATGACAGCTAGGGCCCATGTTTAGCACTCTCAGGCAATGAACTGATGAGGGAAAAGCCAGGGGAATAAAATAATCTCTTAGCTCTGGAGTAAAGTCAGACAATCCCTTTTTTCTTGGTTTGCTCACAGATCAGAAAGGAAAAGAAAAAAATGGGAGAAATAATAGCACTATTTTTTTGCTAGCAGAAATGAACAAAAACATCTTAATCAGTTAAATAAAATCTCTACTTCTGATTGTTAACATTCTCTAAATCCTAAATACTCAATTTTTCTCAAATCCTAAATTAATCAAATACTTACTATAGAGTAATAAACATTTTGACTGCAACTCCTCCTGAATTTGCTTACAGATCTAAAATTATTCATCTCCATTACTGATATATTTAGGGGCCAGTCTCCTAAAATGTGTTTAAAAATGACTGCCTTGTATTTTACCTTCAAGATAATTTTCAGGAGCATTTTTCCTGCATGAGCTGGATGATTTGGAAATGCCAGTAGAGGTGTCACCCCAGTCTTGAATAAAGAACACTCAACTCCTGAGCCTTTCAAGCAAATACACAAAGCAGCATACAAAATCCAAATTAAATTCCTATTTCTAATAGTCATCATGGTATCCTGGGACCATGAGAGATGATGCTAGAAAAGCATCCATGAACAACAAGAAGATTAAAACATATTACTAATTAACAGATAATTGTACCACAGGATGTGCACATAGTCCATTGATGTATGCTTTAAATCCCAAAGTCCAAAGAAGATAACAAAACAAATCACTTTTCTCCCTTTATACATAATATTGTAATTGAATATATATTTTTAATCCCTTTGCCTACCCTTTCAGAGCTCTTTAGACCTATTCCATCCCACACAAATGTATGCAAATTCCTGAAGGGGAGATGTGGCTAAAGAGTGATTCAGTGATGCAGAACGAGAGGGAGTGTTCTCCAAAGGAAGATGAAGCTTTCAGGGCCATTATAGGTGTCTCCCACCTGAGACTGCTGTCCCTAGAGACTGGTTTGCTGGCAAAGCAAAGTGTTGCAAGACAAAAGCAAACAAAACCTTCTGTATTTGAGCAAAGCTCGCCTTCAGGGGGAAAATAAAGGAAAACAGCTCCACTTGCAGTGTCAGACAGGGAGGTTAATTCTGCCTTCTTCCAGTAAACTGTTGCAAACTGAGACTCACTTTCATGGGCTGCAGATCTAGAGAAGAATGTCAGTACAAATAATTGATTTATCTTAGTAAAAGTTTGCTCAAAATATTTTGACTGAAGAACACTCAGAACCTTCTATTTTAATCCTTTTGTTTGTAAAGTAAGTAACAAAATACATAAGAATAAATTCCCTGTTTTGAGGATGCAAAGTCTTAGAGTGATTTCTCTGCCTGGGGGAAACAGAAGTGTTTCTAAAGTTCAAAATGTGTTATAAGATCAATCATTTGACTATCACATGCCAGTATTTCTAGTGCAGAAAAATACATGGAGTGTGTCTTTTAAAAAAACTAACTGCTACCTTGGCACAAGTATCCTCAGGAAGGTTCCCTCAAACCTTCCTAACTATGGAGGATGGTCTCAGACCAAATATTTTCTCCACACAGCAAGCATCAAAAGGATATAGAGGCCATGAAAATACATAAGAATAAATTCCCTGTTTCTTATTCCACCTATGGCTCAATTTAAGAGGCACATACAATATATGAATGCTATTTGTACAGCAGCCCCAAGGCACAGCTATAATTCAACCAGATCCCCAAGGACCTTTAATTTAAATCTGTGTTTTGTTAAAAGTGCTTAGTTAAGACAATAATTGTAAACTGAAAATCGCACTTTTGTTTCTCTCTTCCCTCAACTGCTAGTTTCATGTTGTAGTTCAGATTACACAAATAGACAACTGCATGACTTAATGAATTACCTTAAAAAATCACTTGAGATTTCAAAATTACTTTTTGTAAAAAAATAGGAAGATAAATATTAACCATGTTTTTTCCACAAGCTAATTTGTCCACCTTTTTTAAAATAGATTTTCATGTCAGCAGCAGACCCAGATAAAAGGGTTAATTTTTTTTCTTAAATAAAACTGGCTCGACCATCTTTTTTGGAGAAGACATAACTCTGATTTCCATATTGCTAGAATGTGCAAGAAAACTATATTTTCTGCAGAGTGATAAACACCAGTGAAGTCAGTTCAATGCTGTCTGTGGCTCATAATCAATATCATAGGAGACATTACAAAAACTTCTATAGGTATGGCAACATGTAAAATGCATTTGCTTTTATTGCCCAGTAAGTTGCTAATAAAAACAGCTTGATTCAAGCATATTCAAAATAAATTCATGGTTTGGATTTTATGTTCAGCCTGATTTTTACAAATGGCCTGAAAGTTTAAAATGTGCTCTGAGTAAATCTTACAGGCTGATGCTAAACACACCAAGGAAAGTAAAGGGAATTGACAATCCATTTTTTTCCCCTACTAAACTAGGGGATATACAACATCCCATTTGAAGATACACTGCTAAGTCAATTTCATGTAATGCCAGCAGAGGGGAAAAAAAAGCTTTTTTTGATGAAGCAGTAATTGAGACAAACAAGTAAAAGAGTTGAAAGACATAAGCTCACACAGGGACTAAGAACTCATTTCGTGTTTCATCTGGCACCTGGAACAGACACCACAGCCTCTCGCCTCTGCTGCTGAGAGAGAGCAGAGCTCAGTGTTCTGAATGGCTGCTTCGGGGATTTATATTCCTCCAGGGTAATAGTGCTGATTATTTAATCACCTTGTACGGGCCACTTAGGCAGGGAGAGATGTAGTCATGTGCATCAGGAGTCATGAAGATCGATTGCACCGTCTGTTTCCTCCTTTCTGCGACAACCTACCCTGACCCTCCAGCGGCTGGAGCCAGTTCTTAGAGCAGGTATGACATGTAATCAAATCAGCAGCCAAAACAGCAAAAAAGCCACTTCTTCATGCAGAGGAAGTAGTTTCCACTGCAAACTATCCATGAGGTGCACATAAACAAAGCACAAGAACTACTTTTTTGAAAGAATGAGTGACATCAAATCCGGACACACCAGCTCGTGGATCCAGGTTTGTGCCTCGACTGCACCAACGTGTCATGAAATCCAAACAAAATCCCCTTCCCTTTGGAATGATGTGTTAGTCTGAAATTGGGGCTTCTGGTGGGGCAAAACCACCAAGTGTCACCTTTGGTTTGCAGTGGAGAAGTATTAGTACACAAGAATAGCTTATCTTTGAAAGTGTCATCACTGCTAAAACAGCCAGGAACTGCCCTTTTACCCTTAATCTAGAAACAGTCTCTACATACTAATAATGAGGAAGAAAAACCCAGGTAATACTACTCTTAAAATAAACTACAATTAGTCAAGACTGTGTAAACTGTGTGCACTTACAAATTTTTAGAATGTCTGTGCTGTTCTCTACTGTCCAGGCACTAGATTACTCATCATGAGCAAATAGCACAGGAGGAACAGAACTCATTACTTGCATCCTCAAAACAGCACAGAAATAAAAGTTCTCCCTGTTTAATTATTCGTAAAGGACTGGATGCACACTTTGACATTAACACTTCTGAAGTCAGTGAAACTAACTCAGTGAAAAATCCCTTTGTTGAGTTCAGCTGTGAAATGCTGGAAAGTTCAGAAGAAAAGTGAATATGCAGATATTTTTGCTAGCAAAAGAAGAGTATGTTCTTATAAGCCAGAGAAAAATCAAACTATTCTCTAATTTATGTAGAGAGTCTTCAGTGTTCTTACAACTTACAGAAGTTTTTCAGATCCAGGCAAGAACCACAGGAATTTTTATAACATGTGCAGTGATGATATGCTAAACTCAGCTATAGAAAATAGATGTCTCTCTTTCCTGTAATCCATAAGATTAAAGAACTGTAATCATGGTAACCTTCAGTATTGATTCATTAAAATAGAAGAGTTTTAATTAAAAAAAACCTCTTGAGATTGCCAGCATTACTCACATATATCCAGAACTCTTCTGATTTTCACTGTTCAGTAAGACTGAGATATCTTTTTTCCTTAAATTATGTAGGAATAATAAATATTTATCTTCTACTGAGCTTAGACTTCAGTTTGTTACAGATTTCTCTTTTGCGGAAAACAGCTAATTGTGCAACAAATACTCAGCACAAAGGATGAATATGACAATGAATGATGACTGCTGTGCATCCACCTAACAAAGAACCTGCTCTTTGTCCAAAATCATAACTGCAGGCTGTGTTAAATTTAACTTCTAAAAAGTTGTCTAGGAAATGAAAAAACACAAAGCAAAAAACATCAGATCTATTTAGCAAGTATCAACAATTTGCTAAATAGTCTCCTGTGTATAAATGCTGACCTTAAATGAACTCACTGCACTTTAAAAACAACTTCTTCCCTTAAATCAAAACTTGATCTTAAATTAGAAAACTGTGTTACTGCTACAATATCCTATAACACCAGAAATATTTTCTAGGTATACAGACAATTACATCTTATTTGAAGTATTAAGTAATCATTAGTTCTTATTCCTCCCTTATTTATCCATCCTGTAAACATGCACTGAATTTCAGAGGACAGTTCAATGTATCTTAACTATTGGAAAAGTAATAAAAGGTCTGTACTGACATTTTGAATAGTCAGTTAAAGCTCAAATGCTATGCTATGAACAACTTGGAGTTGTCCAGGGACTTGGAGAACTCACAGGTGCACACATTCTGAGTTGGCAACAGCTTCTAGCAATGAGCAATATCAAATCTTGTTATCTAATCACCCACTATTAGTCACTACAGCTTTATATTCCCTTCAGGACTGAAGCATCCCAAAAGAAAAAAAAAAAAAAACCCCAAACCACCCATATGCTGCACTCCCTTCAACATATTTTGAGTTATCTTTTTTTGGGAAGGAGAGAAGGAAGGAGGGTGAGTTTAATCAAAAAAACCCAGAAAGCTAAGGAACTCCAGATGTAAAAAATAATTTCAGCTGTCATTAAAATTCCAACTAAATAAAGAAGCCTGAAAAACTCAGAGTTGCTATTTCATGTATCCTTACAATCCCCTGTTGTGGAAAAGCTCTGAAGGAGCCTCCAAACAGCATGTGATTTTATAGACCATATGATCTGCAATATTTACCATGCATAATGGAAATAGATAAGGCAAAGCAAACAGCTTGAATTTTGTATTTCCTTGCTTTTTATTTAGTCTAGGTTGTTAACACCATGTGAATATGTATTTGAGAGTTTCTGTGTTGTTGTGTGCATGCATATGTGCCTGTCTGTATATCTAGGTATAAACAAAAACACTGAATACTTTCACTATATTTTTCACATACCATAAACAAATACCTTCTGATCTATTAACTTCTAATTTCTAGAATTTCATAGAAAAAGAGAAAGTAATGCTCATTTCACTCAGAGGGAAAAAGACAAATTATGCTCTTTTCCCTAGTGTAATGGGTGCCTTGAGTTCCAAGAACAACAAATGTCAGCAACTACGATAAGAATACCTGGCCATTGTCTTTAACTAAAATACATTGCTATAAATTCTTGATCAAACAAGAATAAATGGGAAATGCATTTGCTACCCACACTATTTTTGTTGTTCAGTACATACAAAAGTAGGAAACAGATACAAATCCAAGTTTTAAAACAGAAAGAAGATTCTACGTTTCACTGAAATGTGAAGACCATGTTTGAAAGAGACTGCACTGCAAATACAAAAAGTTCCAGGTCGTATTGCCAACATTTGGCTTCCTTCGCTGGACCTATATTTGAAACCTCTGAGTGAAGCAGAGGAAGAAAATAACTATGAGTGCAACTGAATACATTAAAGACACACCAGCTCTTTGGTGTTGAGACTAATAAGAACATATTACTTCTTTTAACTATTATTATTTCCAAAAGCTGGTCCCTTCAGATTTTCCATCTGCATTCAATACTTGCCAGTATCTATTACCTGTATCACTCACTCTACTGCTTGAAATTTCTTCCCATCAGTCTATTTACTCTTCTACATCTATCTATGACTTTCTGCCAAAGTGGGTTTTTTGGTTTGTTTTTTTTTTTGTTTTTTTTTTCTTTAAACAAGCTCTGCACACACATGAAGTTCAGTAGAACAGCAAAAAACCACCATGCACTTACAGGATATTTGAGCTACAAATTCACTGGATTAAATCTCATGAAAGTTTTGATGTTCATAACAAGTTGCATGAACATATTATTGCCATCCTAATATGCTTGAGCATTTTCTAGTTAGATATTTATTTCATTCTGATTGTCTTAATTCTGAGGGGTTTTTTTTCCTTTTTCTCACGTTTAAGAAGGGTTAGATGTGAGCTCATTATAACTTATGCAAATTTGCTTATTTTTAGAAAATGTTCTTTAATATTCCACTTTCCTTGTCAGATTCTCTAGTGCTAATAGCTGTGTTAATAAAATTATTATCTTTAGTGAAGAAATAGCTTTCCATACACAGGGATTTAATGAGATGGAAATTTTGAGGAACAGAACTGATTCTCAGCAGTGGTTTGGTAGACTCTCCTAACATCTGCCCATGTGCAGACTGGAAATACTTAATGCCAATAGAGATGTCATTAAATTAGCTCTGCCTTTGTGTTTCACTTCTTTTTTTTGATGAAGTGGAGTTTCATAAATTAACTTGATTAGCTAAATGCTAATGAAAATCCATGTCTACTGACCAAAAGAGCTTCTTTCCTTAGCTAAATTAGATTTCAAGAATGCTACAGGGTTAGGATTTTTTATTTATGTTACTTTATCTCCCCAGAGGGATGAAGTGAGCACATGAATCCATTACATCCAGTTGCAAACAGAATCGGTTCACTAGAGACTTGCAGATCCTTCTACCCCTATTAACTTGACATAGGGAATTTATTTATCATTTCCACAGACTCTGGTATTATGACCCACTATAAGGCACAGAGCAGTGTGGAAACAAGCTTCATATATCCTTTCCTGCCCAGTCAGCCTTTTGCAACCCATTCCAATAACTACAGATCCTTCTGCAGAGGTTTCAAGTGACTATTTAGGTACTCACTACACTTGTAACTATTTTCTTTCACTTTGGCTTTTACTCTCATTCCAAAACAGCATGTTTTGCCATGAAAATGACAACAACTTAACAGATTTGTTATGCAAATATTAAGAATAAAAACATTCATATCCTGTGTTGCAAAGCCCAAAAAATAAAACATAAAAGCTGCATTACAGACATCAAGTTGCCTTGTGAGATGTTGTTTTATCCCTAAATCTGCATCAATTAGGAATGGCAAAGCAGAGCTTAGAAGAAAAGTGCAGATATCAAGAGACTGTGCAGCTTTTATTTTTGTTTTTGTCCTTGCAGGACAAGTAATTCATGATCTGTATATAATTAGCTTTTAATATCATCTTCACGTATCACAGAGAGAAGCAAAGCTGTCCCTTGCCTTGCTTCTGTGTGCTACCTTAATCAAGCTTACATATATTAAGCATGTCCTTGTTTCATGCCTGTTATTTCTCATCTGTTCTCCAGACTACATCTCCTGACATTTATGATTAAGGAACTCACCATTCAAAGCAAAAGTAACTAACTTTATCACTTAACTGTACATCCTAAGGAGCAAAGACTCTATAAGATTAAATACTTAATCCTTTGATCTACTGTGTTGGCAACTGCCCTATCTATTTTAAGAGCAAGTTGACAAAAGCATTATTGGGCCTGGGATTTGCGTAATGGAGAAGTGTTAAACCTTGTACTCTCCCTTGTTAAAAAGCAGAGTCACTCTTTTTTTCCCCCCCTAACAGAACAAAACTGCTGTGAACTTCTTGTAAAAGTACTTGGAATGAAACTGAACAATTCTCTGGAAAGACTTTACCAATGAATACACTCAGAACCAAACTACAGACAAGTTCATAGGAAGCTAGAAAGTTCATTACAAATAAGCAGCTAAATTAATTTTAAAGAACTGGTTGAGCTCTCTCAGAGTGAAGAAATTAAGTCTGGTTATGGAAGAGTGGAGTAGGTCAAAAATAGCATCCAAGTAAAATAGCAGAATAGAAGTATCAGGAAACTGCAATCCAACTGAGAGAACAAATTTCAGCAAAGATACCAGAACAGTCAATTAAACAGTTTGTGCACATCTGGACAGAATTTCATCAAGAAGTATGGTTTATCATGGCTTTATCCTATGGTAAAAATTTTGTTCTTATTCTAAAATAAACACTTGAACATCAAATGTGTCCACTTAAGAAAATTTAAAGCAAACCACAGTGAAAAAACTGAAAGAACTCCGTGTTTGTTGATCAAGAACTAAGAGCACAGCAACAACTCTCCAGTAGGAGCTCTGGGATCCATTGTACCATCTATCTACTTCTTAAGCTTCAGCTTAATCAACTTTATTTGCACCAGGATTAAGCTTCAGAGAAACCCATATCAAAATTCAGTAAGGAACAGAGTTTGATTTCAGAAACTTGTATATAATAGACCAAAAAGTGAAGACCAAGGCAGAAACATTAGCAAAGGCTAATGGTCAAATCTCCTCTCTCTCAACTTTTTAACAATCTGACTGCAGCAAAGAGATGGGTTTCAATCTGGAATCACTTTGTTGAAATCCCATGAACATTACTAATTCTCAGAGGATTTGGCAAGCCATGTACACATCACATCATTAAGAATACAAGTAACTTAGAATTAAAACCCATCTGATTCTGAGGGAGTGGTAATTTTGCATAAACCAGCAGCTACTGATATGATTTAGATTGCACTATTTGGAGTCCTCTCTTTGTCCAAGTTCTTTCTTACTGAAATGGAAGTACAGAAAGGATATCCCATTCCATTATGCCTTGTCCTTTTCGAAACAGATCTGAAACTGAACCATTAGAGTTCTAAGGTACGAAATTAATATAAAATCAGGCACAAAAATGACAGATGAAACTAGAACTACAGATAAGATCTAAAGAGCACCCTATTATTCCAAGAACAGATATTTTGAAAGAGATTTGACCTGCTTCACCAGAACATCATTAGAAGGCTGGCAAGATTTTAGTATCATCTCTGAAGATGAAAACTCAAATTAATTCATCCTTTTTTTTAATAATTAAACTGTGATATAACACATACATGCAGTAAACTGTGATCAAAAATTACAGCTGCCATCACAGGACATAAAGAGGTAAACGACCTTTCTGAAATACTTCTCAGGGAATAAATTCTCACAACATGAGTTTAATGTCTCCTGTTGTGCTATTAATGAGGCTAAAATTATAAGCCCATATATTCTTCAAATTATTTTTTCAATTAAATGAATAGAAAGAGCCACATTTTACAAATGGATATAATTCTAGTATTTGGCAGATGAATTTAAGAAAATATTTAAGTGATATTAGCTCCTACTCTTTTTGTTAAGGGAACACTCACTGAACTTTCTCAGGTATAGATCATCTGTTTGTATTGAAAATAAATTAAGTGCTGCAACTCAGATTAACTATCAACTTGAACTGCATCAGAGATAAGAATAATATATAAACCTTTGCTTTCAAACTTGAGTAATCTTATTAAAAGGAATATATTTTGGCTGTAAAACAAGAACTCCACTATAGGAGCAAAACTGAAGTTAGCAGGTTTTTGCAGAGTGATGCCATGATTGCTACAGAAATGGGGATGAGATCCACCCAACTAGCCAGAAAGCTGAGGAGAGAGAGCATTCATCTGCAATGTGTGGACTTAAATCCTTTCTACTTTATTTGAGAACTACAAGTTGTCTCTTCCTCCAGACTTCCTTAGCCAATAGAGCTGGTCTCTTTCACTCAGTAGAAAGGTGTAGTGTCTCTTCTGGGATAATTCAGTAACTGCCCAGTGCCTCACCCTGCTCCTCTGATGTGGCCAAAGCCTGGAGCACTGGCTTATCTAACTTGGGAAC
This sequence comes from Turnix velox, assembly GCA_013400935.1. NCBI lineage: Eukaryota > Metazoa > Chordata > Aves > Charadriiformes > Turnicidae > Turnix > Turnix velox. Next base: position 127,320 of record VZTY01013265.1, read on the forward strand.
CACAGGGCCACCATTAATTTCATGGTTTGATCGCAAATGTAGTTCTGGCAAGAGCTCCTTAAACCAGATACATTTCTGTGAAAAGTAACTTATTTTCCTTTTCCCTCACACTTCTTTTCCTTCTTCAATTGCTGGTCAGTTCTAACAAATTTCTAACTGGTTGTTCACCCTGCAGCTCACTGAGTTGTCTGAAGACAGATTTTGGTTGTTAAAAGCACAGAGTTGTAGCCTGCTGTCTACAACTGTCTTTAATCTAGATGTTCTCATAGCAATGGCAGCAAGAATTCCTTAATACCTCTGAATTCTCCTGTTCATGCATTTAGGATGAAGGACAGAAAGGACAGAGCAGCCTTCGCAGTAATACTGTAGCAAGCCTTATCCCTGAGCAATACTCTCTATTCAATCTCATTTTGAAACTGGCCTGGTTTGTCTTTCTGCCCTTCATGTTGACTCAGTTATTCTTGAAATCAAAGGTCACTTAAAGTTCTTCTGCAGTCAGGATGTAGACAGCACAAAGAAAGCAGTTAAGATAGATTACTACAGAATACAATGCTAATAACATCCAAATCTATGGGAAAAAAATTTTAAGAGGGCTTCACATACACTTCTGTTTTGCAGATAATCACCTAATGCACTTATTTGCTTTCTGGAATCTGTTTTACATATATGGTTATGATGTTTTCCTCAATGGAAGGTTTTCAATAAGTCATTCAGTATTTTATGACTTCTCCTTGGCTTTCATTTAGCTGACTGCTTCTATGTACTCTCCTAATGGGTAAAGGGACATGAAAGAACTTGTCATAGCATGTAACGACCTTAATTCTTTTCTTTCAAATTCAGCATCTTTAATTTTGCAATAAGAGTAATCATAGTTTGTTTTTCTTAAAGGCTGCATTGTTCTCCACTGCCTGTAAACAGAGATAACCTTGGGGAAATCTGTGGATGTACTCTCTGAATGTGTTTTGCAAGAGTGGCTGCGTTAAGTGCTTTCTTTGTCAGTCCTAGCACAAAATGCTGTGGCCTGATATTCTTTGCCTGGCTTGTGGCCCTTCTGCTTTGTGAATACAGATGACTGTATCATGAAATTTCATTTCAATTGTATGACTATCTAAAACCAAATAGTAATCCATAAAGAAACAAACATGCAATTTACAGCTGAGGATTTATCAAGCAAACACTAGTCGAATGAATTAATAAAACTCTGAGCTGGTCTCTGATACATTACATTTTACTTGTGAAATCCATTTGAGGCTATACAGGTTTCATAAGTGAGTACTGAAGAAAAAGATATTTCACAATCAAAACTAAGCCAGAGTCTTCCTAAAAAAATTTATGTATGCACTTCTACAAAGCAAACTACGCCCACAAAGGTCACATTTCTGTGTGATTTTAACAAATTGCTTTAAACAATCACAGAAAACAATTGAATGCTGCAAAACACAGTAATTTGGGTAAAAGTACATCTGGAACCCAAGTGTACCATTGCCATCACATGGGTGTGAAAATCCATCATCATTTTAAGGAAGAGCTGAGTTTGACTGAAAACAGACACATTTTTGACTGAAAGACTAGTAGTTATTTCCAGGTGGCACACAGAAGAGAAATATTTTCTATTTAAAATTCAAAGGCAGAATAGATTTGAATGATTTGAATGTTTCTTTCCAAAGGTGCCTCCCAAGCACCAAAATAGAGTAGATTAATTTTGTTACAAAACTATTCTCAGGGTTTCAAGAACAAATTATTTTTTTTATTTGGGACATACTCTTAATATTAACTGAAGTCTGTTAAAATAATAAGAGCATCATAGAATGTAGCAAAGTTTGTGGAAAAGTGAAGAAACAGAATCCTTACGGCTCATCCAGAAAGATACAAAGACTAAACACATCTAAGGACATTCCCAAGTTGAAAGTTGTATTTATTGTGATTGTAAATATACTACTTCTATAAACATTTCTTCTTATTTTAGAAAGGCAATGTCATAATATTTATAACTCGGCTATTAAGTAAAAGTAACTATGTTACTTCAGTATTTCTTATATATATTTTTAACCTTAAAATTGTGAATTATTCTCAAGACATAGGACTCTCCTGTGCTACCTTTGTTTAGCATTTGATTGCTTTATTGCTAAGAATTATGCAGCTAATGAAATAAGCTCTGTCTTAGCCTTTAATCTTCTTCCTCATTGAAAAAAGCAAAACAAATTCACCTTGCCCTTCTTGGAGACTGAAAAGCAGCAAATTAAAATGGGAGCATTTCACTTGACAAATTTAATCCATCCATCTGCTCTAAACTTCTCTATTAAAACCCTCAAATATACCTGACGCTGTCCTAATAACCAAGCCTAAAGTCAAATCTGTGATATGAAAATGAGCAGGTTAAGACATTTTCCTGCTAGTCTAATGGATATTTGGTTTTGACACTTGTCTATCTGACTTTTCACCTTGGAAGTTATCAGGATGTTTTCAAAGTTACTGCCATATTTGCAAACAGAAAACAGGTTTTTCTCTTTAACATATCCAACACACACTGCAAGGCAAAAATATGTAGGAAAAGGTTGCTATTGAAAAATCTACATAAAAATCTCTCCCTGCTTTGCCCAAAAAGGATGACAAGGTAAATTAATTTACTGAGCTTGAGAATCATCCAGTGCCCTCTGATACTCAAGTATCATGTATATTTTATACGGAATTTTATAACAGTTCTAGTATGCCATGAGTGTTAGAATCAAGAGACCAAATGGATGTCAGAAGTCCAGCAGCTTTTCTTACATCAGGTCTTGTTTTTCACACAAATGTTTCCAATAGCAGCTAAACATCACTGCACTAAGCTTTTCTCTGATTAAGCCATTCATCAATAAAAGGGATGCCAATAATCACACTTCAGATTTCAAAATCAACCATAACTCCTGCTTGGAAACAGAAGGACCTGTCACCCAAACCACCTGAGATGCAGCTCAGTCCCTGTTGTGCACACCACTGCAGCCTCAGCAGTGGATTTGCCACACTGAGAGCAGAAAAGTAAAGCTTTTAACTTCAAAGGATGTGAAAGCAGTATCTAGGGGTCTCACAGCCCTTCTCATGCCATCCTTCACTCCCAGTGTATTTTTATAATTCCCATAGCTATCTCCTATTGACTTTATAAAACAGTACTAAAAATATAGTATTGGGTGAGATATGAAAATTACTTTCCAAGGGAATTGAGCTCCCATCTGCCATTTACACTTCCATAGTTTCTTCTGCATCCTCTCCTCCCATTTCTGCTTGGTTTCATGATTTAACTTCATAGATATTGAGAGCAAGTCATGTTAGCATGTAATTTTTGGTTTGCAGAAATAGTAAGAGAACTGACTCCATAATTCTTTACTAAAAGCTAGTATTTTTGTGAGGTCAGGTGTAGTCTGTTATATTCTTGGATCTTTAAAAAGAAAAGACTGATTAAAAAAGGACAAATTATAATCTTCACTCAAGCAAAGCCTTTTCAACTGAGAGAAATAAAAAATATAGAAAAAAAACTAAGAAATCACTGACAATATCTGCTCCAGGAGGAGGTAAAGGAAGGAAATATTACCTTGAACAACACATGCAAGACTCAGACCACTAAATAAAATAACATGGAATTCCTCAATCCCTGGTTCTCCTTAGAAACACTTCCTTGATAAACCTTCTCCATTGCTTAAAATCTTTATCTACCTATAGAGGCATGTTCTTTTCCATTGTCCTTAAGCTCTTAATGTCAGAAAGCCAGTTTTAAAACAGTTTTAATGTTTTAAAAAATCATGGGCAACTCATAAGTCAGTGTAACTGTTCTCATGGCAAAATAAAACTAATGTAAATGTGTTGACAATGTAAAGCACTAGATAATTGAAACAACAGCAATCAGTGATACATCACTACAATTATTATATGTAGCTTCAGACTGATAAAGTGACTTGCCTTCTCCTGTAACAAGTAATAATATCATAATCATTCTGTTCTGCAAGAAGATCTGTGAGCATTGCTTGCCAAATGAGCACTTATTATTAAATAGTTCTGACATTAGAATGGGAACATCACCTTTCTCTCATTGTCAACTTGTCTTTACCTACAAAGCATTAGAGAAACAGGCATTAATCTATGGAAAAAGATAATTTATTTAAATTCATCTCCAAATTAATATCGTTTGACAAATTCCACAAACCAATTTAAGTTCAAAATAAACTTGAATTAATTTCTCCAGTGTAATTTTTCAGCCTGGTTGCTAAACTCTGTGCCTGCCAGTTGCCCTGCTTCACTGTAAATTTTGAAGACAAGAGGCATGTTAAGAACATCTGGTACTACTTGCTATAGAACACAGCTAAAAAAAATTTACCCATTTCCTCTGTAAGGAACCCAATATAATTTCTTTGTCTAAAACATAGTGAATAGTTAAAGACACAATGCTCAAAATTAAAAACAAGTGGTTTAGATGATATGGCTGAGAATATATGAGAAGCTGAAGTCTGTTATGAAAAAGAATGAGGATATGTAATTCAGGGAGTATAAAAAGGTCTTTCTGCTCTTAAATAAATATTTTATGCTATTCATAGGGAATCAGGAAGGTATTATTAATTGCTTCTAGCAACACAGGTAAAGGCTGATCTATTAACAACATTAAAACTTAAATATTAATTCCTAGATGCCACAAAATGTACTAGTGTCAGGGCTGAAAATGGAAGCATTACAGAAGAGGAAAAAAGGTGTTCACTTGTGTAGAAGCAAGTGCTACAGTGTGGTTTCAGCAAGAGTCTTGAACAAAAGATGCTGCATAAACCATACCAGCCCAGAAATAGCTCTGGGAGACAATGTGCCTGAGGCAAGCTCTAAACTCAAAAGTTCTCCTAGCAGAGTTGTGTAATGAAGTGTGATTTGTGACCAAAGTAACTGTGGTCTTTGTGCAGACAGTCATAATGGCAAATCCTGTGTTCTTGCTAGGACAGCTTGCTGTGCCTTGTGGGAAGGGAAACTCAACATGGCACTGGGATGAGTCATGTCTGTCTAAGCGTGATTTTAAACTTGTATTAGCTGCTGTCATGCCATGAATACCTTGCCAGTACTGTATAGAGATGCAGCTGCACCAATGACTATTTATAATGCAGATCAGGCTTAGAAAATGGCTAAATAAGTACCAGTAAATATATTGAGTGATTTATAGTTCTTTCATATCACCATAAAAACAGTGAATAACCTCCCTGCAACCTCACTTTCCAGGCCAGAGCCCAGGTCCTACTTTTTCCCTCAGGCTTGTTCAAGAAAGACCTTCAGGGTGAGCTCAGTGGCACAACCTCATACTTCGATATTCTAAAGCTAGGTTTCAATGTCTACCTTTTGGTATCTATTGATTTTTCAGGTAAGTCTTTAGCAAAAAAAAATGCATGCAAGCTAGGAATCAATTTCATGGAACATTTTAAAGACTGCTTGGAAATGGAATTATAAACCTAGTAGGAAATGAAGCACAGCCAAACTAATTATCTTTGCTTTTTCNAAGCTAGGTTTCAATGTCTACCTTTTGGTATCTATTGATTTTCAGGTAAGTCTTTAGCAAAAAAAAAAATGCATGCAAGCTAGGAATCAATTTCATGGAACATTTTAAAGACTGCTTGGAAATGGAATTGTAAACCTAGTAGGAAATGAAGCACAGCCAAACTAATTATCTTTGCTTTTTCAATGACTCATGATATGGCAGATGTAGCTTGACTATTCAGTAGCATTGCTTGTCACAGTTTAATAACAAAAAAATTAAACAATTGGCAGATAAGAATAAATACAGTCAAAAAGCTCCCTAACTTTCTGTCCTGGTTTGTGGTAAAATAAATTTCCTAGTTTTTAACTACACTTTTCAACTAGTTCTCTTCTGTCTGACTAAACAGACTGATAAGAGCTGATTATACCAGGGAATGGTATGCAAAAAGCTCTTATTTTCATTGTTCACTCTGGTGATGAAGACCAGGAAGTTCCTCATTTGCCCCACCGGGGGGAGGACATGCACAACCTTTCTGGGCAAACATATGCTTCATGGTGAGAACTGGTGAACCTTTCCCAAGTTTAAGATAAATTTAACTTCTGCTTCCCAAGAGACATTTACAAGCGAAAAATTACTGGCGCTTCATTTCTTGCTAATGATCTCAAAAATCTGCTTGTATTATTGAGATTTTTCTAAATCAAATATATTACTTCCTAAAAATTTCATTTACTTGCTCTTTATTTAATTTCAATACATTCTGTCACACTAAAATAGGAGATGCTGCAGAAAAGTATCTTCTCAAAGACAAACACAAAGCCACCACATGTTGGATAAGGGAAATAAATGTTTGTAAGCTTTAACAAATAAATTGTTTGGGGTAAATTTCTGTAATTTTAACACTCCAAAGATGCATTATGATGCACAGTCTCCACTAAGATCTGTAGATTTCACAGGAGAATAAGCAGGACAACAAAGAAAATCAATGACAAATTTTAAGACACATTAACAATCTAGTTCCACTTGCTACATTTCAATAATGAAATTACATTAAATATTTTCATGTTGCCTGCAAAGAACTAAATGTTTGGAAAAAAAAAAAAAGTTTAAAAAAAACCAACAACACAGCTTTTTCATGTGTGAAACTATTGTAAAATAAGTTTCAAAGCTGGTCAACCTGGAAGTCAAACACAAAGCTTAAGTAACTACCAAACACAGTCCTTAAAACTACCATCCTCTGATTTTGCAGAAATGCATTATTTTAATAATTTCCATTATTTGTTCCATAATATGAGACTACAAGAGGACATTCTGTCAATGGCACTGTACTATAGAATATCAAATTCAGACCACACGTGTACCATAGTGGTGAGATCAATAGAAAATCCCAGGAGCTTAGATCTATGTGAACAGATATCCCTATAAATTACTTCTAATTATAGCAGCAGAAAATTTTCTTTAGGAGATTTTCTTAGATTAGGATTCCAGCAAGCTCTGGCACTGCCATAATTTAGGTTAAAAGAGCTTGTAGCTAACACCTTTAAATTTTTCCCTTCTTGATTTTTTGCACATATTTTTGCTTTACTATGTCTCTGTTGTAACTTAAACATCACATGACAATGTTACTTGTATTGCTCTATCATCCCAACCGTCTAGGTAATGACATTAAAAACCTGTAATAACCTTTTTTTAGCTTAACATTTTCAAGCACCAAGAGAGACCAAGGAAAAAACTTTTTGCTGAAGAAAAGGTTCACACAGTCTTGGGCAATGCTTTCAATTGCTGTAACACTGAAACATCTGTTGGCAGTAAACATTCACAACTAATGTCAGCTCTGAAAGAGAGATCCAAGGTTTACCTCTTCTTCATATCTGCCTATCAACAACTTGTTTTTCCCTTTTTTTGCCACTCTGGCCATTTTTAGTCATCTAAAAAGTATCGTTGTCAGGTGAGGTAAGGTCAAAAAGTTGTTCTAGTGCTTTCTGAGAATCAATCAAATACCCTCACCTCTTCCAGTCCTGGGAGACACACCTTTGCTTCAGGTCTGACAAACCACTCTTCAGTTTCCAGCTTGCCTCCTCCAGGCTAGATTTCTATCTTTCTAACATTTTCTGTATTAAAAACCCCCAGGTAACTTGCTTCCTGTCTAATGACTACTTGAGAGGATTCATAGTTACAGAAAATCAATGTTTTAAATTGTATTGAGCAATGCTCTCAGAATCTCAAGGTGACTGGTTCAATCTTCACTGATTAAACATGACACAGTATCATCAAAGTAAGCTGAAAAGTTGTTCTTGGCCTGTTCTCTTATGCCTTTTCAGACAGAGCATCACATGTCTTCAAACAGGAACCTATACTGACATATAAGACAACAATGAAAGTTTTGCAACATGCTGTAAATTAGTGGAAACAACCAAATCTGTTGAATGCCTGAGGATTAATTATAAGGGCTGAAAAACTTCCAAATCAGGGGAAGGGCAATAGTTTTGAAAGAAATGTGGACACACTGTAAGAGAGACGAATATTCATTTACTATCCTACAAAACTTTGTGATATTTTTCTGCAATTTACTGCACAGCTATATCAAAGTCTTGAGGCAGGAGCCAGGACCCTCTGCATAAGGGAGAGCCATTGTCACCAGCCTTCTGAGTCACACTGATTCCTGCTCTGTGTTCTTCTCTACCTAGGTCACTATTTTGTTCTCTCCTATGCAACAACTTCTCTCACACAGCTTTTGAGGGATAGCAGAATGCTTTTCAGGAGCTGCGAGTTGAAAGTATCAACACCTTCAGCAAGAGAAAAACATACCTCAGCCTTTCCAGATCATGGTCATTTAAAAATTCCACATATTGGATCATCATCACTGTTTGTCTTGGTCATTACCCAGAAGACAGCAGTAAACCTCATTCAATCCCTTCAAAGAAATTATTTTGGTGCTTCTTTCCAGAAAACTTTGATCCCCAGCTACCTAGTGTATAGAAGTTACCTCTCATGCTTTGCCCTGCATTTGATTATTTGCTTCCCAGTTTGAAGTACTACTTTGTACTTGCCAGCTGATTGAGGATCCTAGACTTCTCCTGAAGGATATAAATACTAAGAAGAACCTAAACATTTTTATTTCATCTACTTGTAAGTCTGAAGCATCAAAATCTTTGTTTCTAGGCACCTTTTCCAAAGAAATTTTGAGGTTTTTAAGTTATTGTGGTTTCAGTGATTGAAATATTATTCTGGTTTTGGCTAGGACATAGTTAATTTCCTTGACTGAAGCTAGTATTGTGATGTATTTTGTATTTGTGATTAAAGAGTGTTCATTAAAGCAGAGATGTTTTCATTACTGCAGAGCAATGCTTGTGCAGAGTCAAAGCCTTTTGTGCTCCTCACACCACACCACCAGCAAGTGGGCTTGGGGTGAACAAGAAGACAGGAAAGGGCACAGCTGGAACAGCTGATTCCAAGGGCTATTCCATGTCATGTGGTGCCATGCTCAGTATATAAAGCCTGGGGAAGATGGAAATGAGGGACATTCATGGTGTTTGCACAAGTAACCATTACAGAGAACCTGCTTTCCTGGAGATGGCTGAACACCTGTCTGCCCATGGGAAGCAGTGAATGAATTCCTTGTTTCACTTTGTGTGCATGGCTTTTGTTTTACTTACTAAACTGTTTTAATTTCAGCATATGAGCTTTCCCTCACTTTTACACTTATCAGCCCACTAGAGGCAAGTGAGCAATTTAAGCAGTGCTTATTTTCTAGCCAGGGTCAAACCATGGCAAATGATTATTTAAATGTAAAAATACCTCTTCGAATGAAAATGACAGGCTGTCAAGTTCACTGGTGATAAATGGGAATTTAAAAATCCAACATAAAAGCAATTACAATTATGAGACATACTGTTTGCTCTCATACTTCAGAGTTTTGCTGTTAAAATGTCCCAAACATCTCAGAGGAACTGTGTTTGTCAGCATGGAGGACTTGTGTGATGCAATAAACAATGCTTAAACTACGTCCTACAGCTCTACTGGAAGCAATGCCTACAACCTTCTGTATGCCTGAGCATGTGTTGCACATCTCCAGCTTTGAAAAGGTCACACTCCTTTTTCATTTTTCTCTTATTTGCCAGTGCTTCCTTTTCAGTAGGTAAACATTAAAGCTCATAAAAGAGAATGTAACAGAAGAAGTTCCAGCAAGACATAGCGTTGAACTTCTGAACCCTGTGCTCTTATGAAGATAAGTCATTGCTGGGGCAAGTTTACCCAAGCTACTCTACCTGTCTAATTAATAAACTTCAATCCTCAGAACTACCTACTTATCACAGAAAGGTTGGCAAGGATGGAAGGCTGGGAGACAAAGTGTTCTTTCACATTCCTATGTAAAAACTTGGTCAGATGCTTTCAACACAGTTGAAAGAGCTCCTCTAAGTGTTCACCTTTCTAAAGATCTTAAAAGGCAGCCTGGAAAACAACTTCAATAATGGAGGATAATCCCCTGTTTGAGGATATTGGCCTCTGTGTTCCATCTCTGGCAGGTAAAGGCCCTGTTGGTTGGTTTTGCTCTTCATAACCCCTCCTTCCCATTTTTCCAGTCAGTGAGTCTGTGCTTAATGAACTATTTGCTGAGAGAACCTGTCAAATAGTTCAAATCACACTGAGGATATCACAATGTAACAGCAGCATTTGAAAGGAAAGGCGACACTGGATCAAATCCTTTCTATTAACATACATTCTTTCAGTAGACCTGAAGGCCTATCCCCTAATACATGAGATAAATATGTTCCATTAACCCAGAGCAAAGTTCCTGATTATCACTTAAAAAAAAAAATCTTTTCTCTGCAAAGAAACAGCAGCAGGTGGCAACAGTTAACAAAATTAAAAGAACACCCATGCTAATACCAAAACAATCAGAATGCCCAGTTTCACTGTGAAAGATGACTCTGAAGTCTTCAAACTACAAGCAAAAAGCCCCTGAGGTCAGGCAAGTCCACAGAGTATTGCAGATTATTTTCACCAGTGTTTACAAATTCATTTCTACCTGGATGTAGCCAGAGAAAGGCAAGAGTTGCAAACAAAAACAAATTTCTAGATATTTATCAGGGACTGTTTTTGTTTAAAAAATGGAAACTCTGCCTCACCAGTCATAAATTGAAGAACTTCTTTGAATACAATTAGAATGGAGGGGAATAAATGCATTACCAAGATCAAAACTCACCGAGAAACTTTGAATAGTTCAAATGGAAGATGTGTTTCCTTTATATTCTGTAAACTCAGTACTTCCTTCTTTTTGCCTCCTGGAGGAACAAAGAAAGAGAGAGGTATGTAACATTTATAGGTACAAATCTAAGATCAGTCAAGGCCACCAAAATAATAGCTGTGACTGAAGGAAATTTGCAAAAAGCTGCATTGTCTCCTCTGGGGATGCTCCAAAAGTCAGGCAAAGTGAGAGAGAAGCAAAGACTGTTTATGGTCTTTTTACTCCCTGTTCCAGTTCACTATGCCAGTAACAGGCTAGACGTGAACCATTTATACTAACTTTAAAGAACTTTATTGAAGATGAAAATTCTGACTAGAATCACAAAAAGTTCCACGGTAAGCAGAAGAGGAGCAGAAAAAAAGGGATGAAATACTAAGAGGATGTGCCTAGTTAAACAAAATTCCAAAATTAAATTTCAAAAAGCTAAACACATTTAATTTAGCATTGCAACATCCTACAGCTCATGAACATCTTATACCTTTTCTTATTGATTTGAACTGAAGCTTCAGATATGAAAAGCTTAGGAAACTAATCAGGTCAAATTCATCCCAGATGCAATCCTATTATTTGGAGATGAAATTAGGCTATTTTGTTAATCTCATTTTTACCTCTGACCTTTTTCCCTAAACAAATTCTAAACTAATCCACTTTACTGTTCCTTATTATATCATGCAACATCCTATTTTGATGACGGAAATGAATTCAAAACAATTTCAAACAGTATGCAGTTCTTCAAGTCTTACTTCCATGCATACACAGAGCAAAATGTATGTCTGTACAAATTTGTAGTACTATTTGGCATCATTATTTGTTGTAGTACTCCATACTCCCAGGAAGTTTAAATGATTAATGTCTTCTGATAAATTTTTCCATTTTTCCCCCCTCCCAGCTACCATTAGGAATTGTCTAAATGACAAACTGGTTTAGAGTTAAATTACAAATTTTGCCCTAAAAGTTACTTCCACCTCAATGAAGTGGTTAATTTGCAGGACTGCAATGCTGTCTTTAAGGACATTCTTTATCCTTTGCCAGGCTGAGCTATCTTGAATGGTTATTAGGAACAATTAAAATATTTAATAGAGATTATGAATTTACTAAGTGCAGAAGACACAATGCTGTAAAAAAAGTACTTGCTAAAACATCCTCTAAACAAAGCTGACTGAAATGTAGCAACTAACAACATTTGATCTGGGTTTTTTTCCCCATAGAGTAACCCTTACCACAAGCTAAACATTGAGCAAAAAAAGAACCTTTACTTCCTTCTGGATTTACTCATTCCAGGACACTAGATATCAAATAAGTAAAAAACCAAAAAATTGGTTTCAGTATGGAAGGCACCACCAACTAAACTGATGAAAAGCCAAGTATGTAGTTTCAAAAGGGAAATATTTCACTATTTCACTAGAACCAAAGTGAACTGCAGTTGTTTGTCCTTGGCTACAGAATGAAATCAGAAAAGGTCATAAGCACATGATGGTATTTGCTTACAGTAAATCCAAGTTGAAACAGTGGCCTTCAAGAAAGCTGAAGAAACACAGCCAAAAACATCACAATGCAAGTTCCTTGTAGCATAGCCTTGATGTTAGGCACCAAAAAGAAGCTAAGGTTTTACTTGCCATTATAGCAATGTAGGTCAGCATTGTAATTGTCTCATCTGACTGTATAAACAGGCATGGTAATGCAGTACTGATATAGTCTTCAAGAAACAAAGCATTATTATAAAGTTCCTTTAGGTAAAGAATAGAATGAAAACGCAAAGAAAGTTTATTTTCCTTAATTAAATGCCAAAATGTTACTATTTTTATAGGACAGGTTTTGTTGAAATGTACAATGTGAAATTTAGGACCTTTGGTTTGATTTAGCTGTAGATATAGCATGTAATTTTAAGTAGTAATCCTCTGTCAACTGAAGAAATTATTTCCCTTTTCAATATTTACATTCCTCCATATAATATGCAAAAAGCATTGAAATAGAACTATCTTATTAAAAGTGAGATGAGAACGATGACTGGTTCTGAAATCACACCACAAGGGCAAATTTTACTTCAGACCAAACACAAAAGCAACATTTCAAGCAATCTTCCCCACTGATCTAAGGGAATGAAAGCAACAAACAGCAGGGAAAACCAGTCCACAAATAGCAAGAGGTGATACCAATGGTCTGACATCTTTTTGGAATGTCTCAATCCTGTAATAGTTAGGTTGGTTTATAATTTGATGGTTAATGTCTTACAGGCTTGAAAACTGCATCTTCTACTGTTGAACTTTCCTTTTATTTTATTAACAGCAAACTGTATTTTTTAATAAGTCAATAAATTTTATTCACCATTAAGTGTTCAATGGATAGTCACACTCTTCTGCATTTAACATTTATGAAGACTTGCCCAATAAATTTCTTGTCTCAAAGATACTGAAACGTATTTATTCCTAAAATATCAAATGTTATTTAAAGCAATGAAGCCTTTTTTCTTCAGAAAAATGCTTAACTTTTTTTAATTCTAGCTCATGAAAACTTTGCTAAGGTATCCTATAAGACAGATCTACCTAGATTAACATAAATATTACTTTTACATTAAAAAAAAACAAACATATGCATGCCTATATAGAGACACGTGCATGCTTGTACACTAATGTAAGTCAAGAAGGTTGACATCAACTTATGTACCCACTTGAATTCTAAAATAGNAAAGGTTGACATCAACTTATGTTCCAGCATAGTCAGTACCCACTTGAATTCTAAAATAGGAATCTAACAGCAAATTAACCTTGAATTAGTCTTCTTTGCTAATACAAATTTAGCTTACACTAAGAAACCAGTTGAGCATTTCAGTCACACACATAATTCTCCCCTACAGGAGGATCCAAGTGGATTGATGATCCTCTTATACTTCCCAATGAACAACTACAATAAGATACCAAGGGTCAAACATTTCAGTTCTATACAGCAGAACAAAGGGAATTACAGTCAGGTTTTTTTCCTCTCAACAGCAAATCAGACAAAAAATATTTTTATGCTATCACATTACAACTGTTAGCTGTTATTAGGAGTTAAAATGTGTAAAAACTAGTTCAGAATGGGGATGTATAAAAGAATGAGGCTCAATTATTTTTTTCAAATGTTATTTCAGGTAAATGGAGTAAATAGGGACAACATAGTGTCTGATTTTGATATAATGTGGCTGTGTAACTCACTGTTGGTAGGCCTCCCAGGACTAGCTGCCATTCCCTTTCCAAAGGGTTAGCAGAGCAGAGCACACATGCTGCTGTTTCCCTATAAACATTCTTGCAGTTGTTTGTAAAAGCTGTCACCCTTTTATTCAGAACATCCTCCTGGGGAAAACCCAAAGGATTTCAGTGAAATTCTATATAACAGAAAGCAGGCTCTATGCCCAAGAGTGAAGAATCATCACAAGGTATTATTGATTAACACCTAGCAGGGACATTATAAATGAAGTATAATTTATCAGGACATAGTGACAGAGTCTTTGCTTTCTTAAAGCTCATCTTCTATTCACTGCTCTCCCTTCCTTTTGGCTAAAGTGATTTCTTGAGCTCATCTTCAGCCAAGTGTCATCTGTTCTATCCCATAATCGTTACCCTTCTCACTAATTAGTAAGGTATAGCTTCCTCCTGTTACACACTTAATTAACTTCTCCACCTTTGGAAAAGCAATTTCCCCTGAATGAATTACTACCATGACTGCTTCATACAATGAACTAGTTCTAAGTATAGTCTCCAAATGAAGCAATGCTGTTCAGAAAGACAGTGAAAGGTGCAGAGGACTTTCTCAAAGTAAACTGACCCTATAGGGATGGCAAAGATCACCACTCAGCAAAGCCTCAGTATCAAAAAAGCACTATCAGGCAACAGAGGGGGTACATTCTGGTTAAGAATAAATACTTACTGTGTGTGACACATGCTATTCTCCAACATTCATGCAGCCATTTTGTAGTCTTTTAATGCTTTTACCTGCATAATAACAGTGAGTGTAACTGAGCTCACATCTCCATTTGTCATCCCCTGCTTCCTTTGAACAGATATGTAGGAATAAAAACACTCCTGCTGAAAGGTTGTACTTGAAAGGCAAGACAAAGAATGAGATAGTGACACTGCAAGAACAGAAGTAAATCAAGTAGTCACAGCTAAAATTGAATGGAAAACCAGAACAAAGACAAGTCTCAAGATTTCTTCTCCTATCTTTCACCCCCTCCAAAAATGATGCCTACAAGGACATCATTAAATTCTTGATAACAGAAGTACAGATACCAAGTTCTTCTTCCTATTACTCTCTCCTAAGTGGTAAAATGAGAATCAAGTGTGTTTTAGTGATTCAAATTCAGGCACATGCTTATGGGCTCATAATGCCTTGCTGCATTCAGAGTGATGACATACTGGAACTACTAATTAAAAACACTTATCCCTTTCCTACCCTATTTTTGTCAGATCCCTTTACAGGACTATGCACAGTTTCTGTGTCACAGCACTGGCACCAAAAGCTGAAAATAACCAAAATCAGAGGATCTAAGTAAAGACCATTAGTGCTACAACTTTAATATTAGCCTTAATTTGTCAGTTGGGCCATAAGAAAATTACTCATCTCGATAAAACTAATTGAGATTGGTTGGGTTAATTCTGAAACATTATGGTTGACTTTGAAGAAACCATATTAAAAGAATAGTTGTCTTTGTTTTCATCCCAGACAGAACATTGACTTGATTTTTATATTGCTCACTAGCCTCTTGCCTGTGGCCTGTGTAATACTAACAGTTTAGACTAAGTGGAAAAATAGGAATGAAATCATATCCTATGAACATTTATCTTCTTGACAAAGAATAGAAGCAAACAGTCCATAGAAGACCTGCTTTGATGTTTATTTTTCATTGTTAGCACTTGTCCTTCAGACAAATTAGAAAATGATTGCTTCACAGAATTTAAATGTTCATTGTGAACAGGATATCAAAATGTTAAGTGCCTGGAGAAGAGTTTTATTAGCACAAGCTTCCTTTACTTACAATTTAATATTTCAGGCCAGTTATGGTGCTCCAGTACCTGCTGCTTTCCAGCCACTTATGAAAAAGCTACCTATGCAATGAGTGATGCACAAAGGCATGAACGTCAGATGCAGATGACTCTTGCCTTTTGGTACTTGGTCTCTCAAACTAAGTCACATCCATTGTGTAGCCATAACACAGGAAAATTAAAGAAAATGCTAATTATTTCAATCTTCTCTTGGCCTTACCACCTCTTGCCTCAATATTCTCCAAAACACACTTATTTCAATGCTCCCTCATGAAACCACAACCTTCACATAGTTTTTCATAGGCACTGCCAATCAGTATATTTGTTCATGAAAACATAATGTGGAATTTCTTATGTCAAAGTATATGCAAAAATTATTAAATATAAATGCTTCATTATTCTATTCTCATTATCTTTTATCTAGCTATCAAGAAAACCACATATTTCTTTTAAAAAATTGCCAGAATTCAAGTAACATTTTTTTTTCCTTTTAATTAACAAGCTACATTTAGGACACTAGAGCTAGGACTCTGAAGTTTTAATTAATCACATTGAGTTTAGCTAATGATCTTTTACAACTCACCTCAGTTCCTCCAGTGTCCCATAGCAAGCACAAGAACTATAATAAGATCCATATGGATCTTCAGATCGCCACTGAAGTTGTTCCAGAATATTATCAGAAACACAGATGGGATTTCTCTAAGATGTTGCAAAATTCTTTCATTCTGCAAAGATCCTACAGGGAATTTCCTAGCTGCAAAGTTTATTTGCTGGAATGTCAACTAGAGCTGGTCAAATATTCAATACATTGATTTGCCAATGTCTCTTTTCCCTCCCCACATGAAAACACAAGTTGATGCTTTACCTAACAGGGTCCTGTTACTTGTTGCTGACATGTATCCATACACTGGGTCACCAGAGAATGTGTCTATATACCCCAAATGTTTAATTTTTTTTTTAGAAAGAAGTCAGTTTAAACATTGGCAGTGTACTATTTTGCCTGCTTGCTATTCTAGTATTTCATAAATTAAATTATTCTAATCATGAGATGCAAATAGCACAGTGCTTGTCATAGATGTGATTGTAGCTGTGTAGTACAAAAACAGATCCAATAGAAAGGAAAATTCATAGAGCTCCTCACTGACAGAGAACTATTTATCTGGTAAATGTTTTGTGATACTCTGTATGTATCATAGCAAGCCAAAGAGTTCCTTTGTCAATATGCTGAAGGGTCCTTCATCTAACATAAAAAAGCACAGTTATTCAAGAACAACTTGCTAATAGCTCCTTCCTTTCCATTTAGTAGAAGAGACATACTACTGAAAATTTACATCCTCTTCCCCTACATTAACTGCACAGCTACACAAGTTTTTAATATCTTGTCCACAGAAAAGCATACCAAGGTACAACACACAGGAAAAAGGGAAAAAATAAAAAGAAATCTCCAAACAGATACTTATAAGAATTGACTGGAAAATAGATCTGCCTCTTCAAATTTATTACATTTTGCTTTGAGGACTGTTATTTGTAAGTCCCCTCTTCTTTGCTGCATGACTGAACATTCAAGAATGAGACCTTTAGACTCAAACATGACTTAACCTGATAAATTTCTAACTCAATTTACAGCAACGTCATGCATATGCTAAAACCCCTCCAACATAAATATTTAATGAAGAAATAAACCTGCCAAAAGAATAAATTTACAGCACATTCGGCACACAGCATTACAGAGGTGTCTGCCGACTAGGGTTTGCTGTCGAGACAAGGTTTTAAACTGCCAATAGTTTAAAAGTAGCAATTTTTCATTGCATTTCATTCCTAAGCTCTGCTCCTTTTAAGAGACTCCGGGCTGTCAAGGTTAATTGAACCCTCAGGGCCCTGAGAATGACTGTACTCATTGGGGCTCTGCAAGCTCCGGGCTCAGCTCCTTGATTCTTTTGCTTTAAATCTTGTCTTGAATGATCTTTTTCATAAATACAATTTCAACTTTAATCTCAACAATGATGATCTCCTGATCTAATTCTCTGCTTTAGTCCTCTATCTGTCTGCCCAAAATAAAATGTCTTTCTGGTATTTCATAATCAGCTTAAAGCACCCCATTCAAATAATAAGGAGTGTAGAAGCAGACAGAAGGAAATTTCTCTTGGTCTAGACAACATGACCTGCACCTGTGGATGACACACTCACTGAAATTCCACATCCAAACTTTTTGAATTATTGTGTTTTCTGACACCAAACGTTTTTTAAGGCCTGGTCCTTGCAATAGCCTCAGGAGTATTTCACAGAGCTCCTGGCACACTAGACTCACTTTCACCAGTCTCTGGATACATTGATAACTCTTCTCTGCTTTCTTCTCTACAACATTTTTGTGGAGAGATCAGCAAAATCACTGGACTTGCAGTTCAGGATTTAAGTATTCCGCTTTTCTCACTGGTTGATCATTGGATTTTTTATTTTCCCACTGGATTTTCCCCTATTCAGAAACCTGAGATCATGCAACTCATCAGTTTTACTTAAGTCAAGTGTCCATATTCAGAAATTGGAATGAAGTAGCAAGAAAAAAAGAACTCCTGAGAAAAGATACCCATGTTTGTATTCAGTATGATTTAATTTTATGCTGCACTGCAAACAAGATAAGCTAAATTGCCCTGGTAAATTAATATAACACCTCTAAACTAGTTCTATTCTCCTAGCAAGCACAGGTTTTTCCACTTGTTTCCTTTTCTTGAGGGAAAGACGGTCCTCTGACTTGATGAGAACTTCATCATTCTTGAAATAAAGTACTTCAAAATCCAACTTGACAAGTTTCCTGTTGGAAATGCATTTCTAGGGAAATGAAAAAAAAAGTCTATTTTGGCCTTCTTTGGCTTTCATTCAGATGGAAGAAGTAACAGCTTACTTTGCAGGATAAATCCTACTAGCTGATGAATTATGCCTGATGTCTCTCTCTTTTTTTTATTTTTTTTTTTCATCCTCCCCCAGGTCTAAGGTATTCAGTTTCTGGTCTAAGAAAAGATGGTTGCTGATGTTCTCCCAAAGTGAATTTTTTCTATAAGANAAGTAACAGCTTACTTTGCAGGATAAATCCTTCTAGCTGATGAACTATGCCTGATGTGTCTCTTCTTTTTTTCCTCCCCCCCCTAGGTCTAAGGTATTCAGTTTCTTGTCTAAGAAAAGGTGGTTGCTGATGTTCTTCCAAAGTGAATTTTTTCTATAAGAACAATCAAATAAATTCAACTTCACAAAGAGACACAGCCAGAAAATTATAGCTTGAAAGTTAAAGTGAAAAACAGAATGACACAGTCATTAGGAGTCATTCCATTGACATAAGTAACCTCCAGTAGCACTCACTCTAAAACTTCAATTAGCCACTCAGTATTATTCCCATGAAATTAAAATATTGAGAGCAGCTTCTCAATTTAGTTGTCAAGAGAAATCACTGAAATCGCCACGGATGAGCAATTTCTGGGGACACATTCCTTTTCTTTATATTTATATGTCAATTTCCTTGTGATATTTGAAACAGGTATTAGCACAGTTGATAGACTGATAAAGTGATGAAATCATAGATTCACCAGTTTGATAACAAAGTTAGAAAGAACCCTCAAAAGTAATAGTCTAGACAGCTCATGGTACATGAATGATGCCAGGCTGTACCCATTATATCCATGTGTTCTGTGTGGTGCAAGATGATGTGGCTGATGGAACCTGACACAGTACAACATACTGGATCAAGAACAGAAATGTAAATGAAACCCTTCCAGACAAGTCAACATGTAACCAAGTACATGGTTGTACCATTTTTTATTACAGAAGGGAGAAGTACTTACCACCAATTAATGCTTTTAATCATGATCTTATTAAAGCTGCATCATCCTCACAGCAGTGATCGAGTCTTTTACTTTTTCAATAGCTATTTTAATAACAATTTTTTTGATTTCTCAGACTACTCATTGCATTGGGTCAATTTGTTCCTCAAGCCATCCTTGCCTCCTAAAAGCTTAGATACATTTTAAGAGACCCCATCCACACAAAGTGTCCCAGTTTCAGTTTTCCCTCAGTTGGTTCAAATGCACACATTCTTGAAATATTTTTCTTCAACTGAGAACCGTTCCAACTAGTGCTGTCAGAAATGCATTTTGCTCTGCTTCAGCTCCTTCTGATGAAAGTAGTCCTTGCCTTTTCCCTGAGGAAGTAGTCACTGGAACTAAGTAGGATACTTATTTTAATGCAGGGTGCAGGAAGATATCAGCATTTCTGTTTATAAAGCACTATCTTCCACTCAGCTCTGTGTCAGGATGGGAATGTTAAACTGCATCTCAATTACTAAACCTCAGTGTGTGGAAGATTCATGCAGCCTTCTGCACCTAGAAAGGCTACAATAATTAACTTCCCAATAAAGCTGTAATTAATTATTGACAATTTAATGTCCCTACTTTTAACCTTAAATAACAGCCAGGAATTACTGGCTGTCATCTCTTCTTTAGCACTGCCAGGTGCAGCACATGTGTTTTCAATCAGGTCACCTCATCTGTATCAGCCACTTACACTATCCATTCATAGCATGGCTTCATCTTTCCCTGCAGAATATTGATGGTTTCTTCATTTGAATAATTTATGTCTGAGTTTTGTAATAGAAGCTTACCATTTAGTCAAATGATCTAATGAGCAGACCTTAGAAATGGATCATCTCTAGCATTTTCCACAAAAACTTGTTTTTCTGGTACTTATAAAATACCAGAACCGTGCTGATACTAAATAAGAGCTACTAAATTGGATCCTCATTTGCACCCTCTTCCTCCCCAGCCACTTTGTGTTTTGACAATGTCTATTAATTTATAAGATGGCAGCTACTGTAAATAGCTGCTACATAGCTAATAGGTATCTGCTGCACTTCTGCCTAATAAAATCCTCCTGCAGCAAGTAATGATTCTCTCACCCCTCTTACACTGAACTAACAGTTGGACAGTTTTAAATTTCTTGGTGTACAGAAGAAAAAGATTGTATGTAAATTGCTTTTATAGCACAAAACATAAGAAACTCTTGAAGTGGAACAATAGTTCTAGTGGAGTATATATCTGTAAATACGTTTCACTTGCAGAAATAATTTTGAAAAGATTCTAAAATCCAAGGTAATGTATTGGTTATGTTAAAAAACCTTGCCTAAGCACAGGATCTCTTTTCAACAGCTGTGCAGCCCATGAAAAGCCTGAATTGGTCCAGTTTTAACTGGTATCTGTAAGTTTCCTCAAGAAAAACATTGTCATTGTGAGTAGTTATGCAAGTTGCAATGGAAAGACACTCAATGTGAAAAGGTTTCTCTTATTTCCACAAGGGCCTTTTGGAATTGCTAAGAACAAACTTAGTTTTGGGAAAGACTAATTTTGATGGACTTCCGAGAAGAATCCAGGAGACCCAAAAGCTACATAATAACAGTTGGCTCTGGCCACTTCAGCTGTGCAATGTCCATTTCTGCCACTAAAGAATGCATCAGTCCATACTTTCTGATACCAAAGCCAAAATTGTTTTCTTAAGTTTTCAGAGATAAGAAACACAAATTTGTAACTGGGAAATAATGAGAGTTTTCATTAGTCAAACCCATTATGGAAAAGTCAAAACTTTTCCATAAACTAATGCTCATTTAATTGCTTTAAAAACTGAAAGTGTCTCATAAAATCTGAACTATACCTTCAAAAGAATGCAATTAACTCTTGAAGAACAACAGCCAAAATTTTTCAAAAAGTACAGACAACGTCAGAGCATTTAAGAATTTTCCCTGACCTTCACATTAGGAAAAGCTATCAAGTAATCAAAAAATGCTTGGCTGAAAAGCCTTTATGAAGTTCATCTTTCATTTAAAAAATAAAAAGAAACTACAAATTTTACATTCTTTCCATATTTAAAGTCTGCTTTACTTCATTTGAGAAGTACTTGCTCAGTGGATATTATGTTTCTACAAACAAGTGTCAAATTTTTAAGCTAAAACTCCTACGTGCATCACCAGGCAGCACATCCCCAACTTGGTGGGGAACTTGCAGTTAGAATTTTATGCAGGAAGCTACAAGCAAAGCCTATCCTGCAGCTAAGGACCACTAGCAAAGTAAAGACAGTTTTGAAATCTGCTAAATATTAGCTTGTTAAGTTTTATATTTAGGATAATGGTTTCAAAAAAGACATGAAAACAATGATGTCCAAACCAGGGAAGAGCACTTCTTATTTAAAGGCAGCTGGGAAAAAAGAAATACAGAGGATGTCTTGAAAAGCTGCAATTTGTTTACAATTTCTAAGCCTGTTTTCTTGTCCTCACTGTGTACATGTGTTTGAAGTATTTTAAGTGATGGAAATACAAGATGACTCAAAGCTTCACAAACTTTTATCTTTATTTTAGGAAATACTTGATCATTTGAAAGCCTTGGCTAGATATAAAGGGTTATAATGACTGGTTTGGTTTTAGTGGGGGAGTTTTTGTCTTTTTTTTTATATGCTGGTTTTCAAATAGAAGGAGAATCAGGCAAGTGAGGACTTTCATTTAGTCAGATCTGGGTCTAGAAAAGATAAAAGCATTTGGGGCTAAGTGTAGCCCTATTACAGATCTGCACTCAGAGTCCCTTGAGCAGCCCTAATGTTTTTGCTTACCAAACAAGACTTCAAATTTGTGATGTATGTTATGATAAATCTCTAGCAATAAATGTATATTCTTTTGAAATTAGTGTTCAACTGCTTGTTTCCAGCTATTTTTCTAGAAACATTTACGCCTCATTTTAAATGATTGCCCATCAGCTGGTACAGAGGAGCACACTGACTCTCATGTTCAAAAAGACTATAAAAAACATACTGACCCTCCCCACCACAGCAAAACCTTTCAGCATTTCTCTATCTGCAGCCTTATCAACAACAGCAAGTCCTAGGTTTTTCCACCAGGATGAAACTTCACTATTGGGCATGGTGTTTTTACATTAACCTTCATACAATGTGCATCAGTGCATGAATGTTTCCCATGCGGTGAGCTGACAGCTACACATGCCAAAAATCTCTCTTCCCAAACAATCTAACACCAGCAAAACTGCAGGACAGAACTTCTATTTTCCCTGATGCACAGCTTGAGCCAGCTGCAGTGCAAGTACAATAACCACATAGAGGTAACATTTAAAAACAAAATCATCTGATTTGAGAGTTCATTTGTGAAACCTGCACATTTTGATCACAGAGAAAAGATCCTCCCATCTTGAACACTTCTGTGTGACTGTCATACAGCAGATTGCATGGCAGGGCTCTGCTGAAGTAATGTGATGGTTTAAATCTTTAGAGAAGCTGTTAGAGATTCCTCAGAGGGCATGTTGTTGAAATTTCCTTATTGAAGTCACAAGTTTCCTTTTGTGTGCACGAATTCTCTAACCCTTCCTGAAGTTTGTCACCTTCAGGCTTTCCATGAACTCCTACTGCAATGAATTTGGCATCTTGTGCCTTTGGTTTAATTCTACTTTCTTCTTCTTGTGGACATTCAGGATTAAACAGCATGACATGCAAAATATTAATAAAAAATATAGAGAAGAGTTTCCTCTTAGCAATCTACCCCTTCTCTCCTCCCCTAAATCTAATATCAGAGCAGCTTTTCACTGCTTTCAGAACACCTTACACTCTCCAGTATTTCAGAAGTTAGAGACTGTTTACAACATAAACCTGATTTTTTTCTTTTAAAGTAAATGTTTCAAAGTAAATAGACAACTTTCTTAAGCTACAAACCTTAAACCTCTGAAATACAGCTCAAGAAAAGAATTTTGGAGCTGGTAGTAGAGATTTCCAAAAGGGCACTGTAAAAAACGGTGTACCTCACACTCTCACCCCTAATTACACTTTTACTTGCTAAGAGCAAATAACTTGATTAAACACCTGAAGAAACTGGTAGATTGTAAACTGCTCAGATAAGGTCACACAGAACCTTGGATAAGAACTCTACAATGTGAAAATTAACATGCAAACAGTTGGCTCACTGATGCTTTCTGTACTGATATCCTATTAACAACATTGTAGACATCTAGCCTAGCAGACTCATGAACACATTCACTTCCCCAAGACTGCAGAGATTGAAACTTAACCCCATCCCTCTCTTGATTTTGCTAAGCTCACTACCACCATGGTATCACTACAACCTTCCCAAAGATTCCCACTCACAGTACTTCTTCCCAACAGCAAGACAGACTTCGCTCATTCCCAGAAAACTCCAGCCTGCTCTTTCCAAAAGGAAAACACCTACATCAGTTTCATCTTTTCTTCTTTTTCAGTAATCCTTTCTCATTTTTAAAAATTGAGCTTTTTTCCATTCATATGGGACTCAACAGGTCCTTTTTACACACATTCTTACAGGACCTGCAGCAGTTTCCTTGTATTCCCTCACACCACCAGAGGTTTAAGTTAGTTTCAGTAAGAAATAATGTCATCCCTTCCAACAGAAGCAATAAAATTTCCACATAGCTACATTTCTAGGATGAGTATATGTGTATAAGGATATGAATTTATATATTTGCTACACATATATATATATATGCAAGCAGATCACATCAAATTCCATTTTTTTTCCACAGATATTTTCAGTTGCAGATTTGAAATGCCCTTTAAATATATATGTGAATACATCAAAATGAAATATGTGCCTTTGGGTAGCATTCTTCCAAAGAGAAGGAAATTTGCTTTATGTAATATTAATCCAAACATTTTAAACCTACACAGAAGTGTTAAATTAATAAAGCAGACTCATCCCTGCAGTGGGAAGTTACGTGATATTGAATACAAGAGTCATATAGAATTAAAGTACATTGAGCTCTACTGGTCTGTTATGGTACAAGCAATAAGCAAGTTTGACAAACTACATGAAATGACTTTTCACTCAACTCAAAATTGTGTCATATTGTTGTTTGATTTCTTTCCACAAGATTTTTGTCCTGTCTTGCAAAATGACTTTTGGTATTGTTAGCTTCTTTTGGGGGGAACTGGCATTTCCCTGAGCACCCACTACACCCCTCCTCTTACTGTTTCATAATGAGAATCACAAACAGGGAATTTATTATTTAATGGTCATAGCTATGGAAAGCCTAATCCAATATCTGCTCTGCCAACAAGGATATCTAACCAACAAAATGCTGTCCTCACAGGTAGCCTTCAAAGCTCACAATTAAAGATCTTGAATAATTCTGCAATGAAGAAATATCCTGTGAAGTTCAACACAGAATCATAACAGGTTAGTAGGGACCTTAAAGATCATCTAGTTCCAAGCCCCTGCCATGGGTAGGGACACCTCCCACTAGACCAGGGTGCTCAGTGCCTCATCCAGCCTGGTCTTGAACACTCCCAGGAATGTGACATCCACAGCTTCTCTAGGCCATCTGTTCCAATATTTTACCACTCTCACAGTAAAGAATTTCTTCCTAAAATCCAACATAAATCTCTTCTCTTTCAGTTCAGAACCACTGCCCTTCATCCTATCACTGCATTCACTGATACAGAACCCCTCATAACCTCTCCTGTACACACTCTTTATGTACTGAAGGCTACTTGAATGTCTCCCTGGAGCTAGGCTAAACAAAAAAACATATAAACTAAACCAAACAGTGCTGCTAGGACATGGCTCCAAATGGAGCCCAAGTAGGTAAATGAACCAGAATTCAGTTTCTTTCAATATAAAACTAAGACAAAGGTAGTATTCAGAGAGTTAACACAATTTAAGAGAAATTCTACAGTGTATGCACACATTACACATTACAGACTATATCCAGGCTGTAACATTCACAGCCATGAAGGAAGCTCATTCTATTCTGACCACTATGGAACTAGTGCAATACCATAGGGCTTCTTTGTTTTCAGTCCACCAAATTAGGTTATTAGCTGAAATTTCAGGGATGAAACAGAACAGTCAACAAATAATTATGCATCTTTAAACAGCCTCAACTACAGCATACTGCTGTTACTCAACGAAGTCAAATCTATAGAAGATACAATGTAATACAATCTCCTTCCACAAATAATTACCTTTAGAAAACATGTAGCTGCCTTCAAGTGAAGTGACCTGTCTAAAAACATTCAACAGTTGCAGAAGCATAAAGCCCAGAAGAAATTTTATTAATAAACAATGAACTCATGGGCAGTATAATGCATTTAATGCATGGCAAAACCCAGACAATCATGGAGATCAAATAGAAAGGAAAAATTATACTAAAAGCAAGGGGAAAGGTAGAGATCAGGCACCAATAGTGACCAGACATACATTTCATCACATCCAATAGCTTCAGAACTCCATAACCTACTGAAAAGGGATTGCAAACAGCTCTTCAGGGTATCAAACATTAAACAACACTCACTAATCCTCAGTTAAAAGAGTTTATTGGCACTTTCCACAATCCCTTTGGAAGCCCTTGAAATCCAGCCCAGTCACTTAGCTATGTGCTACTAGAAAGGATTTTGGTTGTGTGCCACACATGGCTATATAGCTTATCCCTTTATGGTCTTTTGAAAAACCAAAAAACATTTCTCAAGTGAGACCAGAGGAGCAAGATTCATACCCTGGCTTTCACAAGGAGAGAAGAACAGATCTAGTCACACAAAACCGGTCATTTGTGGTAGAGAGAATGCAAAACCTGACTGGCTAATTAGACTTAGAATGCACTGCTTCTGAGAAAATTTGCCCTCAGGCAAGCCATCCATTAGAAACTTCTTTACTGTAGTTATCAGCTGTCAATAAAAGACACCTAAATACAGTTGTGAATGTTTAGTAAAAGAGGAAAAAAACCACATTCTGGATAGGTTGGGATTATTTCTAATTAGAGACATATATAACTGATCACTGGGGATATAAACACTGACAAATCACCCCATTTCTGCTGGGACAGTTCTGCTTCATTGACAACCAGAATGTTAGACCTGGACCTGTGAGGAGATTTAGGATAGCAAAATCTCTTTTCATTTTGGTATCTACTACCAGCTAAGTATTTACAGTATTTTAAAAATTAATTACTTAGGCAAAACATCTGCATACACATCTTTTAAACTCCCATCTCTGTTATTTTAATGAGTCAGATGGACCAGCACTTCACACAGGGAACTGTTTTTCAATATTAGGTTCATTCATATGTGTCAGAACACTTCCACGTCCATTCTGTGTCAAACACATACTGTGTATTTTAATTTTAACTTGGACTAGCCACAGAATTTAAAACTTTCTGGTATTATTTTCTGAATTATGCTGAGGGAATCTAGGTAATGAAGAGAAAACCCATGAAAAAGGTACAGAGAAAACAGGTATCAGGAGATGTATTCATGATCATAATAAATAGAGGTGCACATCAATTTGTTCTTGCGACTGAGCTATGACTGAAATCCAATTTGCCCAGGTTTCATTGTGTAAACCAGGGAAAAAGAAAATAAATTTGTTCTACAATAAATCAATTTACCCATACAGGAGGAAAATCAAATTTGGAGGGAAAAAAATAGAAAAAAAAAAAAAAAATCAAGATTCAAAAAGCCTGTACAGAATTAATGAAAACTAGGCAGACAAAAACTAAAACATTGGACCCTTTTCAAGACACTGGGACCTTGTTCTTTCTAAAGTTTTTGTGGGGCTTTGAAACCTAATAAATTCAGTTTATGAAGGTTAATTAGCTTTCTTCTATAATTTCAATCAGAAGCAAAACCATTGGTTTTCAAACAAATAGGGTTTTATCCCTCCAGTTTTTATGGTAAACATAAATCAAAGGAATACTCCAAATATCTGTTCTTTTTCTGTGTGATGCAGACAGGCTGGAACATTGTAACCACCTGCTACACAACTGCTCCAACTCCAGGGTTATGTCCAGACACAATCTATGCAAGACAAAATCTGATTTACAGAGTGAACTAATCCACTTGGGTCTATGTTGCTTGGAAAACCTACAAAAAGCTGCATTTTATACCAGGTGAAAGAAATGCAAATCCCCTAGACCAATATGTTCAATAAACATTATTAGATAATGAATTAAGTAGTACAGAAGTATTCCTTATTTAAACTGAGTGACCATGAGTCACTAGTAGCAGAAATATAGCTCTTGAAATCCAATATAGACTGGTCACAGGGTATAAGAATCAAAATAACTGTGGAAAAAAAATCCTTTTTAAAGAAAACTGATACACAATATTCTAATGTAGTTATACTTGCTACATGTCTTTGTCTAAAATGCCAGTGTAAGCTCTATTCTCCCAAAGACATGCATGTATTGTGAACAGGACATGGTTCTGAATCAAGGAAAGTCTTGCATAACTCAAGGCTGAGACACTAGAGATACAAATACCAGGCTAAAGAAAAATGGAAGACAACCTGGCAGATGTGAGACATTACTTAGAAATTATCTGCAAAAAAAACACTAGGAAAAAACATTTTGCCATTAATGCATTTTCTTGAAGGTAAAGTTCTAAGAAGGAAATAATTCCCATTTCTTTCTGGTTTAGTGCCACGAACTAAGTAGAGCATCTCTATCCGCAAAAATTTAGAATATTCTTTTGAAGCTACAGTTGCTGAATTTGTTGCCCTTTTTAAGAAAATGTCAAGAAGGAAAAACAGCTGAATCTCTTACTTCTTAGTATTGCTTAATATTTTGTTCATATTCCCAACCTCATACAACACAAAATCAAATGGTATTATCAGAAAAAAATCAGGGTAAATAACAAAGCTCTTTCACTTATCAAAAGAGTTTTTATGTTATAACACATAAGCTACAAGTAAGCACAACCAGTTACTTGCCATAATGGGTAAATAATCTTTTCCATTATTGTATAAATATCTTAAGCAAGACAGGAAAACGAATGCAATGATTCAAAGAACACATTACTGTTCAAACAAAAATACTAGGCATTAGCATTTGCTAAGTATGATTTCCTAATATACCAGAAACTGTTTCTTTCTCAGAGGCTCCTGCTATACAAATGTCTGTGTTGATTAAGTATCTGATAGGAAGCATCATTGTGATTTTATTTTAAACATCACCTAAAATATAATAAGTGTAATATATATATGCATGTATAGTACATAAATATATACATATAACTTGATATATACAAATCAAGAGGTATCTGGGGACTTAGATAAGAGTTTTGCTCTATAGTCCTTCTCTTTCAGTGCCATAATCCATAACAAAGAAAACACAAAAAAACCCCGCAATGTAGTACATGTTAATTTTTGTATATTATGCTACATATCCCCATGACTTACAGAAATATGACAAGCAGCTGTGTTCCATACAGCTTGCAGAGTTTCAGAACATAAAAACTGTACTCACATCATTATTTTTATTCACTGGGAAAATAAGTTTTACAATGTACATTTATGCAGTGAAAATCCATCCACTGCAGTCACCGATTTGCGTGGTAGAACTACCAACATGGAATTTAGCCATCATGGAAATGATCATAAATGAAAGTCTGTGGCTGTTCAAGTTTGCTTCTGAAAAAGCAAAACAAAAAGTAAGAACAAAAGTCTCAAGAAATTGAGCTGAAGTACAGAATGCAGAAGGAAATAACGTTAAAAAACAGAGTCTACTACAACAACACAGTTACTAATAGCAATGCTGTTTAGGAGAGAAGGCCATCTCAAATCATTGTCTTAGGATTCCCCTAGTGATTATTATTTCCAACACCAAAATGCTGAAGCTGACTGAATCTGTAGAAGGACATGGACAGTATTATGGTTTATTTTGTTGAAAGAGAACAATCACCGTCTAGTTGACAACCCTGTCTTACAAAGCAGAATTGTGCAAGAAACTTCCATCAACATGGTCAAACACCAAAGAAAATCTGTTATGATTCAAAATTCAGTTTTGCCTTAGTCATGAGACCACGAGAACAGTTACATAAGTAATGCAGTTATGCTAAACAATGCAGGCATCCTTCTGCAACATCCCTGAATTAAAGGCTCATATAATAGCTGGATTTAATTGTAACCTCTATGGAAGTTCTCATAAACATCTTCCTGTTGTTTTCTTTCCTAGAAGGATGCAATCAATACCTGTCATATGTAAGATTATATGTGGTACTTATTGCATAGATCTATGTAAAAATGCAGACTTGAAGATTATTAGCTCATATGCACATTTCCACTCCTCTCCTTTACAGTCCATTTAATAGCTTATAAGAATGTTGACTGGGATTTGCATATTACTTCAGTGTGATGATAGATTTTGTTTTTCTTATTCTCTATTGACAATATATTGACAGAAGACTCAGCTACAGTACTCATAAGCATATTTTATACTATAATATAGTATGTAATTGGATTCCCTGTACTTGGGACCAATAGTAATTTAGTTGTGGATTGCAGCTGTAATTGCCTTGAGTAATTTTCATCATATTGACAATTTGAGCTGTCTTAGTCTACTCATGTTGTTCTCTAACATAACTTCATTCTTTATTGACATAAATAACCTATAATGAATTTAGATAGCTATTAGCCTTGTTCAAATTTAATGATCTTTTTAAAATGCAAAATCTTGAATCAGTAACTAAACACAGCAGACAATACCTTGGTCTGGTGACTTTTGGGGTAGTTTTTCATTTTTCAAAACCACAAGCTATATTCATTGTCACATGGATTTCCATGATGCATGACAGGGAAAACACTACTTCAGTCCAATTAATGCTCACTCCAATGCCTGAAGCCTTTGGATATAAATGTGTTTCCCACGCTGCTATGAAAACATGCACAGGGAAGGAATGAGAACAGGTACTTTGAAGTCCTCACTCTTCCTTGAACCCATGGGAAGAGACAGGATGTTTGGAGTGACACAAACCTTTGGCTTTGCCCAGTATGGTTCTGACCTGGATGTATAGCTCAGTTGGGAGAGCATCACACTCCTAATCTGAGGATCAGGGGTTTAAGTCCCCGTCCAGGTAAGAGGCTTGTCAGAGCTGGGCTGATGGTTGGACTTGATGATCTGAAAGGTCCCTTTCAACCTTGACTATGAAACTATGTTACTATGCCCAGAGCAAGCATCTTTCAATAAACTACAAAGACATTCATTCCATATAAAGGGAAAAGGTAAGAGGACGCCCTAAAATTATCACTGGGATCTTCTCCTTCAGGATGATCAACAAAATAAGTTTCATCTCTACAAAATTGTCAGTCCATGTTGACTGCAGAAAGGGGCAGATTTCCCAAGTGTAGACTTAGACAATACCATTTGGTTTTGTGGTCTGGAGAACCTGGATCAACATTTTTATTGCTGGCACTTGAGGTAACTAACAATCCTGAAGTTGCATCTGCTAGTAATCCAGACTTAATAAACAAAAACTCAGTGAATGGACAAACACATGGGGAGACTGACAGAAGACAATATACTACTCAGAAAGGATCCACTGCCCTTACTTGTAGATTAAAAAGCAGGAAGAAGAAATTGAGGCATTTGAAGCAGACAATCTGAAAAGCAGAACCTATTTACAAATCTCCTCAAACCCAGGGAACATCCAGATTCAAGTTTTGCTTCAGTTATAGCTCAATGTATGGTGAATCAATAATTCAACTTATTAAACAAAGAATCCATAACATTCATTGCTTGACCAAAAGCAAACAAAACCTGGTGGCTAACCTGACAAACTCATCCTGGAAACCCAAAGCAGCAAGGAAAAATACAGAAGTACAAGACTGCCCTTCATGCTCAGAGAGCACAGGGGGGAGGCAGTCAGTGGCCAGAATGGTACTATCAAACAGAAAAGAAACAGCTGGGGGGTTTTAGTTTTGTTTTTGTTTTAAAGGATCAAAGCACCACAGTAAAGCTGGAAGGACTTGTAAAAGATTATCCAGCTCCACTAGACAACATCATTGACAACTAAAGCACTCTGCCAAGTGCCTAACTTGTTCATAAAGACCTTGGCTGACAAGGCCAGAAAATGTGCCAATGAAAAAAAAAGCAGGGCTATTATGTCTCTCTGTTCCTGCCTCTAGGTCATTTTGACAGGTCTTGGGGATAGCCATTGTTTGTGAAATCCCATCATCCTCTTGTATGCTTTTTGCTTTAAGCTCTTCTGATTATATGAGTCTGCAACACAAGGGAACCTGGTTTCTAGAACTCCATTCCTTTTGCACTTAGGTCAACTTGAGATTTCAAAGATCACTTTTAGTAAATATTCCTGGTTTTGCAACTAACACAAGCTGTAGCAAAGTGTCTCCATGCCTTTGTATTTCCCACGAAGTCTTCAAGTCACTGCATTTCAATACATTCTTTAAACATACTCCTGAAAGGCACAAAGATAGGTACCTTGTAGGAACCTCAGCACTCTACTCCATGGATACTTCAAGTATAAGATTTGAACACAACTCCTATTAGATGTAAAACAACTCACTCCTCTTCAAACTGACTGCCTGGGAAAACCTACAGTTAACCAAACCTGATTCTGAAGCTTTTCTGCTTTCTTTTCCAAGATGTTCTTCAAGACAAGAAACATAGTATAATGACAAAATGAGACTGCAATGTTAAGACAAATGTGTTTTGTAGTTTAATCATTAAAGAAGTTTATCTATATGCACGTGAGAAAGCAACTGAGGGAGTGAACAGGCAAGCAGAAGTAGAAAACACTTTGCAAATAATGTAGGTCCAAATAAATTTTCTAAAGGATTTTCTAAAGGATATTTTCTCAGAAAAATCCACAGTAGGCTAATGAGACTCATTTTTCTAGCCTCACATACTCATAAAACAGCTTAACTGCTACTTTAGTAAGTGGTTCATTTGAAAAATATTTCTCTAAATGCTTAATTTTTATATATTAATAAAATTAAATCAAATTCTAGTCCTCTATAAACAGAAAATAAATTTCTGCCTAGAGAACTAATTTATGAGACTTAATATTTAATTACATTTACAGAGAACCTGGGACAGTTAAATACTTACGTTTGGCTTTAATAAAAAGACATCTCTGGTTAGTTGCTGGGGTTATTAAATGAATAGCTGATTACAATTTACACAGAATAAAGTGCAGATCTCTAAGGCTTCATTTATATTCTCAAAAAACAAAGTACCGGAAGCTTAATAATATAAATATATTCTTGATTTTTGTGGGTACATTTTTTAATGCATTTCCACACAAAAGGAAATAAAACTGTGTTTTGATTTCTGAGACAAAGTAATAATCTATACGAAAAAATGGAACAGCTCTTGCCTCATTAGGTTCTACCTGCCAAAAGACAGTTGTTAAACTACACTGAAGTAGCTATTATAGTGTGTTTAGTGCACATATACTTTAGTTTTGACTGCCAATTCCAGTTGTAATACAACCACCTACTGGGCCAGAAACTTAATTTGGAAGTAGATTTCCATTAATTTGCGGAGTATCTTCCATAATTTCTCATCAGTTATCACATTGGAGTCATACTGACCAACAGGACATGAGAATTAAGACCATTAAGATGGAAGTTAAATATAAACAATCATTTCATAATTCTGTTCATCCACTTCTTCTCAACTACTTCCATCTTTCTAACTCTGTTCAGAAGATTTTTACCATTAATACCAGTGTTAATCCAAAATATAAGTACATATTACTATATAAGATACATGCAATAAGCAAACAAGTAGTTAGCATAATTAAGTTGAAAGCATAGGAAAAAAAA
Organism: Turnix velox; assembly: GCA_013400935.1. Classification (NCBI taxonomy): domain Eukaryota; kingdom Metazoa; phylum Chordata; class Aves; order Charadriiformes; family Turnicidae; genus Turnix; species Turnix velox. The sequence continues at coordinate 160,679 of VZTY01013265.1, forward strand.
AACCCCAAAGTGTTCCAAATGTATTATTTTTCTTCCTTAAAATGCATCAAAACACACCTCTTTCTTTTAAGTAGCTCTGATGCATCCCCTGTCAGTAAGCATTGCTTGCCATGAAGCAGTCTTTTCATTTTTCCAGGCACATGACAAAGTCTTTACAGCATTATCCAATCAAGATAAACACCTGCCATGAGTTAACCCACCTGATAACAAACTTGCAATGATAAGGCCACAATCAATTCTCATCAAATCTTGCTGTAAGGTGAATTCCAGATGCTGTGACACGCCATCACAGAGTGCAATCATTCTGACTTTGACAACTTGGTTTAAACTGCTGGGCACTAATGATTATGTTATGATGTTTTTAACATCCAAATTTTGATTCTGTATTATATTCTCATTTAGTTATAGTTCTCTATACACTCCAAAAATGCTTTCTACAATAGTTTTCTGAGTAATGCATAAGGAAAAACTTTCATAGAGAAAGTGTGTCTAATTTTTTCAGATGGACCCCAACACCAAACTAACACAGGTTTTTGCAGTTTTGTGCTTTCACAAAGGGTCTGTTACAAGTTGCTCTATGACAACCCAAAGTTAAGCAGACTGAAAGCATCAGATTCATTCAGTATCCCATACACTGTGCAGTTCACCAGGCAGACCTTACACACAGGTAACCACTTGTCTCAGCCAGGATTTCTCAACATTACCACTGAAATTTCCCACTTTTGAAGTGTCCTACATGTGTTACTCATGTACACATGACAATATCTATGACTCAACAGCTATTACACAACCACTTTCACCAGAAGCTGCCACAATACCCTTCTAAGAAATAAGTAAACAAGTAAACCTAAGCCAATGTCACTCTGATGTTGCATTGAAATGCTTATCTTCCAGTGCAGGACACTAAACACAGTTATCTCCAAAGAGAAATGTAAGCTCAAAAGATGATTTAACTGCAGCTAAATTACTTGGAATTATTTAGTACAGAGTCATATTTCATTGCAAGCTTTCTCCACTACATATGAAAAACACCTCTGCCATTGCACAAAAAAAAACCAAAAACAAGCAAACCACATGATTTGTACCTCCAAAGAAAAGCAGAGTATATATTAAAACTCCCAAACGTACATGGATTTTCTTACTCATCACAAGACAAAAAACTTTTACTACAAAACTTAAAAATAATTGTACAGTAACAGAAGCTGGCTTAAAAGAAGCACATTACCCCAACTTCTGGTCTCAGATATAACATATAGGCATAGTTTTATCTCTGCAAAGGAGTGAGCTTCTTTAGAACAAGACACTGTAGCCAGCAATTATTGGGCAAATTTGTATTTCTTTTAGATAGGGTAGCACGTCAGGACTTAAAAAGAACCCTCTATTTTCTCACCACATGGACTATCCAGTCTGCTACAAGGAGGTCAGTTATAAAGGACAGGTAGCTTCATTTACCTTTATAGCATTTGTTCTTATAAGAAACATGGTAACTTCAACAGCAATTTTTACTATTTTACCTAGATGACCCTTGAAAAACAAATCCACTTTTTATTAACAAATCACTATTGGTATTCAGTCACAAGACTATAGTAGCAAAGTCATAAAGAGTTCACTTTTCCAGATGCAAACACAACTAATAAAAATTAATCATATGTACACATACCTCTGTAACTTCATATTATGATACAGATTCCTCTGGTCAACAAATGCAGTTATTGAAGATATAAAGCAAAAAAACATCAAAACTATGGATCTTCTCTTCCTCTGCTGCCTTCTACCACAAGCTCAGGAACATTCTGAAGAGTTCTCACCTGCTCTGCCTAATCACAAAGAGTAAATGAGCTTTTATTCTTAAAAGGAAACACATGTTTTACTGCCTCACCTGAGGACAGTTAGTAAATAGAAGGAGACTACACATGACTGGCAATTTAACATTATCTTAAGAAGGCTGTTTAAAAGGGAGGAACTTAAAACTTTAAACACTTAAAAGTAAGAAAAAAAGATGACATGTAGACAGGAAAGATAGCTAAGCCTAATTAAACCCATTAATTACAAGTAGTCTGCTCCTGTGGTGATCAATGCTAGCTTTGCATCAATCTCTATAGCAATCCATGAGACCAGGTGTCCTGGTTT
>VZTY01013266.1:5049-23313 GCA_013400935.1 Turnix velox
TAGAATCATAGAATCATAGAATAGTTTGGGTTGGAAGGGACCTCAAAGATCATCGAGTTCCAACCCCCCTGCCATAGGCAGGGACACCTCCCACTAGACCAGGCTGCCCAGTGCCCTGTCCAGCCTGGTCTTGAACACCTCCAGAGATGGGGCATCCACAACCTCCCTGGGCAGCCTGTTCCAGTGCTTCACCACCCTCACTGTAAAGAATTTCTTCCTTATGTCTAGTCTTAATCTATCCCCCTCTAATTTATATCCATTGTTTCTAGATCACTGTCTTTCAAAAAAAATAGGAATGTTGCTGCTCATGAATTTTTCTTGTACTCTGAAAATTAGTTATACCCTATACAACCACCACCAAAATCCTAGTCTTGTCCCAGACTTGGTCAATCAGTCCTACTTATGGTCATGTCCAGAGTTCCATCTTCAAGAAGGCTGAACAGAGAGCATTTACTGAATTTCCAAAGGCCCTTTGTAATTAGTTATATTTGCCATGTACATAGCTGTCATCATACTAGGTGCCCATTAAATGCCTGCAACTCACCAGTCTAATAACTGTATCAATGGATAAGAACAAGAAAATTAAAGTGAAGGTTCTCATCTTTCACTGAATTAATTTCCTATTATTATTGAAAAATGTGCTTCCTAGTGGTAGCTGAATATTTTGACTATATGTCAAGAATCGGGCATTTATATATTGCCTGTTTTCAACAGTTGTCTGTGGATCTTTAGTGATATATAAGGTCATGCATAAGTAACCAGCAAACCTATACTGAAAAGTACATTCTTTGCACTAACTTCACAGGGTTTCTATCAGCTTACTAATAGAGATCAAAAGGGTCTAGGAGAAATTTTGACACTAATCTACTATGATAAAGGCTCTGGAGATCATGGATTTCTATTGTAGTAGCATACATTTTATCTACATGCTGTTCCCTTGTTTTAAATTAAACAAAATTCCATGTCTTAGTCCCTTGCTTTCCTTCAACTTTCCAGTCTCTCTTATCTTTCATGTTTAATCTGATCTCTAAAAAAATAAGGTTTGCAAAATCCCATTTCTCCTGTACATCTTTGGTTTTTTGATAGCCTCCCACCAAAGTTAACAGATTTCAGAAGCTCAAGAACTGAGCCCATGGTATGGGACAACTCCAAGTGTCAATACAGGCTGGGGGATGAAGGGATTGAGAGCAGCCCTGTTAAGAGGACTTGGATGGTACTGGTGGATGAAAAGCTAGACAGTGAGCTGACATTGCTGACTTGATGTTCTGACTTGCAGCCCAGAACATCAGCCATTTCCTGAGATGCATCAAAAGACACATTGCCAGCAGGTCAAGGGAGGTGATTCTGCCCTTCTACTCTACTTGGGTAAGCCCCACTGCATCCACCTCTAGAGCACTCAGGACAGGAGATGTTATAGAAGCCTTTTAATATTTAAAGGGAGCTTATAAGATAGATGAGAACAGACTTTTTAGTAGGACCTGCTNTGGGTAAGCCCCACTGCATCCACCTCTAGAGCACTCAGGACAGGAAAGTCATGGACCTGTTGGAGCAGGTCCTGAGGAGGGCCACAAAACTGATCAGAGGGCTGGAATACCACACCTATGAAAGAAGGCTGAGGACATTGGAATTGCTCAGCCTTGAGAAGAGCAAGCACCAGGGGGATGTTATAGAAGCCTTTTAATATTTAAAAGGAGCTTATAAGATAGATGAGAACAGACTTTTTAGTAGGACCTGCTGTGATAGGACAAGGGATTGCAGTTTTAAATTAAAAGAGGGAAGATTAAGTTTAGATAATAAAATAGAAAAATCAGTGAAGATGGTGAAGCACAGGTTGCCCAGAGGTGATAGATTCACCACACCTGAAAATTCAAGGTCAGGTTGGATGAGGCTCTGAGCGGCCTGATCTAGTTGAAGAGGTCCCTGCTTATTGGGAGGATAGTAGACTGGGTGGATTAAAATGTCCCTTTCAACCCAAGCTATTTCATGATTGCACAATTGGCCTGGAAGCATTATATGGTCAACAAATTCTTCCTTTGGCTTGCCACCAGAAACACCTCAGGACATTTTGTTTGTCCTGCAAAGCAGGTTTGTGGCAGAGTAGATATATAACTCCCTGCTGTCCAGCTTGCCATCCTGCTTATGTAAAATTCAAAAAGCTCACCGGTCAGAACACAGATATTCACTGGAAATTAGACATAATTTGTTCCTAGTAACTCAATAACTAGGGAATAGTTTTGTAGTTATACCTTAGTCTCTGCATTATTTGATGGCTTTGCCAGAGAAGGAATGTACCACTGAATGTTAATTTCCTTATTGGAAGCATTTGCTGCTCTGCTCTCCATCTGACTGTCTGCTTCTCTGATGACAGAAACCAGAGAAGGTATTCTCACACTTGGTTCATTTGATGGGGTTCCAGTAATTTCAAGAGAGGGCTGAAACACAAAACAAATTTTTTAATATTTTTTCTAGTGTAACTTGCAAAATATGCTATTATCTTGTCTCTACCATAATCAGAATTATTTTCACTCCTGCACAAATAAATACTTTTTTAGATAATGATCATTTTAAAAGGCATCCATTTTGCTAAGTTAAGGCTTTTCAGATTTCATGTGATCATACATTTCTAAAGAATGCAAAGGAAATCTGGACAGACTTAAAGACACCTACAATAACAATGATTATTACTTTTAACTTATCTTCCTTATGGCAGTATGTTTTTTGCTAAAACGTAATATTGACTTACTGACCATGCAAAATTTGGTGCTGCAAAAGTAATTAGTCTGCTTTGCATGTTGATAATTAAAATAGTTAATTTGAATGCTAGACTAATGCTTTATGTTTATCTATTTCTTTACTTGCAATCTATGCAACAATCAAAGGGTGAAAATTCAGTCACTTAATTTTTGAGGATTTATCATATGTCATATTCTCTAAAGTACATATGGAACAACAGCAGACCATCATAGTTACTGCTTGGCCATCATTTGGCTGGGCAGCCTGGTCTAGTGGGAGGTGTCCCTGCCTATGGCAGGGGGGTTGGAACTCGATGATCTTTAAGGTCCCTTCCAACCCAAACTATTCTATGATTCTATGATTTACTAGGGAAGCAATGAGGAATTCTGTCAACCAACATTCATTCATGATAACATTTGATTTAAAAGCTGAAGAGTGCCATACCATTTCTACTTTTTTGAAGTGTTATGCAAAGAACAGAGACCAAATGGTGGCACTCTGTGAGAGTGCTGAAGCTATTTAAAAACATTATTAGTGTCTCCATAATTTATTCCAAAATGTGGACACAGAAAACAGCTGCCTAGAAAGTTCAGTTCTTTTTTAATTTTGAATGTTCATTTCATTTCAGTAAATACAACTCATGACTGATACAAGTCAGTAAATCTTGGTGAGAAGAAGATGGATTTTTCACAATATAATCTTACTTCACAAATAGAGTTGTTATACCCTGTTTCATAATGTAGTAGAAACGAAGATAAACATGAAGTCATGCTTTCAAGCATATGGATAGATATGCCTTCAGTATGACATGGAAAAATTAACTATGGATGACCCATGCCACACAGACTCTTAAGCTTTGAGGCAGTGATAACTATCATGCTAGCATGGAGTGTGAATGAAATGATGAAAAAACTCATATGGGGAGGTGGGAACTTCCTTATTTATGTGTTTTCTTCTTCACTGTGCTGCATCTTTTGCTATTTATATTGTATTGAATCTTTTTGAGGAAGAATATTACAACTACTTTTGTCAAACTGGAGGGATGCTGAATTACATTCAAAAATATTTATCTAGTCCTATTTCTCAAAAGCCTGAAAACAATAAATAGAATGGAATAAAAAAATGCACATGCAGAATGTAATAGGGAACACAATTTTAATTATAGCCTTCTTAATGTAATTTGGATTCTTTATTCTGCAGAGCTGAAAGGAAAGCTTTGAATCAAAAACAGAATTACAAAGACACATGTACACGCAACAATCTTGTGCATAAAAATAATTCTTTCAAAAATTATTTGTACCGTTAAAAATCTAAGTATCCAATTACAGTAACATTTTAAAAATCATTTATACAGCCTTCTGAATGGTTAATGTTTCTAAGAATGTTGTGATAAAAATCAATGAAGCTTAGAATTGAAAAAAAATAAGAGCTTTGTGCTTGTTAGCTGTCTACAACAGTGAAGCTAACACATGATTATGCAGCTTGCAGCTGTCAGGAACATGACAGTGAGCTCTGAAGCTTATTATTCCAGGACAGTGTAATACTAATTATGTCAAAAGAAGAGGAGACAGAGTAAAATAATTTTTGATATACAATGGCTGTTATAAATGTCACATACCATACATTTACAATTTATTCAGTGGCACAGTCAGCTCTTTGTTGGGAAATGAGTAATGATATGCTGTCCAACACTGCTGATTGTTCACCAACTTGAGAAAAATTACTTTCACAAAACTCTTTTAATTCATTTTTAAAAGATAACAAGTTTTCATTCCTCAAGGCTCTCCTGTCTCTTTGTAATACTGAGGATAGTAGGTAAAAAATAAACCATAGAGAGCATCCTGTCTTTTAAATTTTTTAGTATTAGGATAATTATGAATGTGAGAAATGGGATGAAGAAAGTGTGAAGACAATTATTTTTACATTGAATATTCAAAGATTTTTACCATTCACTGTGCAGTACATATGCCATGGTTACCACAGACTCCAGAATTCCAATTCAAGATTTCTCTGAGGCCTGAGCTGTCTACAGTTGAGAGCTCAAAAAGGCTGTTCACAAGCCAGAGATCTGAAAAGACTGTTTTTCCAGTCAGCTGATAATCAGTGGAAAAAGTTAGCCAGGCCTTCTACAAATTTTGATAAAATATAATTTATACATTTTTTGAAAATCATGTTTTTATTACAAACCAAATTAACAATATTGAGCAAACAGTGCAAAGGAAATATCAAGACATTTTTGGTATGAAACAAGGAAAAGTGCAAGATTAAAAGCCTCCTAGAAAAATAACACAGCCTACTTAATTAACTAATATTGAAATTTTCTTAAGTACCATTCTGCTTTATCTTCTCAAGTGTAAATACACTTGGCATGGGCTAGAGATCATGTTTGCAGGAAGGAATAAAACAAGGCTATTTCCCTTTGTTAAATATGTCCTTCAGTCCTTGTACAGGATTTTGGTTTTGCACTGATCCTCTGCATTTGCCAGTTTCTCAATTTCATTTCTCTATACCATTCTCAGAAATATCTCCATTGAAGCAAGTATGAATCTGAGTAAAATGCAAGCATAATGCATATTTTTGAAACATCAGGAATAAAATAAGTACCTTTGAAGAATCAGCTGGCTCATCAGGTTGCAATTCTGCATCATGTACCACTTCCAGCAAATTCTCAGGGCAACAAAGTGAATATTCAAACAAATGCTTTTTAAGAAATAAGTGCATTTCTGCTATACGTAGAACAATTCCAGTGTTAAAAACAGAGGTAAGGTGTCCATCTCTTGCAGGAAATGATCCAGGTCCTGTGTTAGAGGCAGCATTGAAAAGAGATTTTTATTACATTATATTAGCCATTAAAAAGTAAAGTTTCTGCAGCTACTAAATCTTGAAAGTGCAGTGAAATACGACAATCAAATGTCTCCTTTCCCAGCTTCTCAATATCACTTGTTACAGTATTTGTACTGCAATTTTTCACTGGAGAGCTGATAATGAAATGAGCTCCGTCTAGATGTTATAAATCAGCAAAAAATAAGAGGTGCTATTTTGAGGGTTTAAGTACTTAAATTTAGATGTGTAAGCATAAGTATGTTCACTGCATGTCTTAAGTGCTCATTATAATTAATGTGTATTTATTCCCTGCAGTCAAAAGAAACGGTAAGGGCTCTTAAAACCCTAATTTAGACAGCCATTGGCTGATCATCTGAGTCACTTCCTAGGCTCCCATCACAGGTAACTACAGCCGAGACATAGGTACATACTTTGACATCTACTTGAAGATACCTTACTGTCTTTATAGTTCTGTGGTGAGGTTTCATTTGGTGCTGCAGGGAAAAAACTCAATCTATCTGAAATTATTATTTTTAGTGTTACAGAGTTTGACTCAAGGCAGCATCTATATGTACAGTGTAGTTCTAATTCTCACCTATCAGGTTGTCACTTGTACAACCAGCAGCTGCCCATCAGATATGGAAGCAAAGTATTAGGGCCCTGAAATTAATGGATTCGTACTCTGTTTGAAAAATCCTATCTATTACCATCTTTTGTTCACAGTGAAATAAACCAACGATGTATTTAACATCTGAGGTTTTAGTCAAAACATGTTTAATAATGCTCAGCCCTCTCTTTTACTCTACACTTGATTCTCACAAACAGGCCCCCAAGCTGCAGAGATTTATTTCTGATGTGTCATAAGTCTCATATATCTAAAATGAAAAATTAATATAGATTATGTGGGTTTTTAAAACATGCTACAGATATGGAAATACCAATTACATTTTGTGGGATATTTTTCCTGGTATCATGAAGGCTTATGAATAATTAAGAAAAAATGTAATATGTTCACTTACAACATTTGTAAATTGAGATAAATCTTTATTTCAGGCCATATTGCTATCCATTTATATGATTTGAAGGTTCTCAGAACTATACTGTCTCAGATGACAGCCTTTGAGTCTGACACTTTTGCCTCTCAAGAACAATATCTCCCATTGACATTTTTCTAGAAGGAAGAAAATATTCATACCAAACAGAAGGCTTGCATTATCAAGTCTTTTTAAATAACTGTGGTAGCGAATTAATTCAACCCATGTTATTGCCTCTTTCTTCTGGCTGGCCTTGATGGAAAAACTTTCTCTTCCTTCACCATGTCTCTGTTTGTCTTCTATGATTTGTTTGTTTTCAGTAGAAGATGCTTCAAGACTTTCAAAGACAACATTGTATTCACCTGTAAATCCAGGAACATTTCAACAGTACACAGTAAGTAAATGGTTGTAATTCAAAAGCTATTTCTGCATTGTGTCAGATTTCACTAATCTTAGTGAAATCTTAATATTTAGCATGCTATGCTGATCATTTCAATTTCTATTTACCTTTACACATTTTGGCCTACTATTGCTTTTCTACATTTTCTATTCTTTGTGTTGCCTAATAGAGCTATCAGGAATAATACATGCTGTATTTGCCAAAAGTAAAAATTGCTTGTAATTATAAGCAATGGAGCTTGTACAAAACAAGCAGATTCATGGAGACTTAGCATACAACACTTCTTTTCATAAATCAATCAAAACATAAAAGTTTAAACATTGTACATTAAGCAGACATTGCTCCACTTTGCCAGCAACTAACATGAAGAACAATTCAGTTTTTGTCAGTCACTTGGAATGAATGAAATTAAGCCACTGAATCAAATTTTAGCCCTAAAATTATAGTTCCAAGTTTTCCCAATTTAAAAATAAATATACATATTTTCTGCTAGTGTTTATGTAACATCTGGCAACCATTTTTCCAGAATTCCTTGTTACATTGATTTTTTTTTTTAATAAATACTTTGATTTCATCAGCTCCATCACCTGTAAAATAAATGCAGAAATTGTAAATAAACCAGGCAAACACAAAGTTCTACCAAGGTGATGGAAGCATCTCTAAGTGACAATCCGTTGGGTCAGAAAGACAGTGAATTTTATTGACTTTGACGTTTAGAATGCTGTTCCCAGGCAGATAAATTCATGGGAGACACAAGTGAAACAGGGAATTGAAACAGCTAGGCCCTGAAGGGAGAGAAACAATTGAAAAGCTACTCACTGAAGGTGAAGACATTCTTAGATGCTAGTAAAGTAATGCAATTGCTATGTAAATACTGCTTAGTTTAGTCCTTGAGGAACAAGGAGATAGCAAGTCTGGCCAGCCATGAGGTTTGTGTTTCTACTTTCCAAATTTGACTTATACTTTTACATAAATGAAACATTAATATTAAGTGCATTAATATATCAGATGTGTTTTAACTGTTATTTAATATTCTCATAGGTATCAAGGAATACCAGATAAGAAATCTCTGTATGAAGCACGAAGATCCATGGAAGCAAATTCTGGGATTTTCTGTTGCACTGCATCCTCCATGCTGCGTTCTTTAACACTCTTCCTTCCAATTAATAGCTGAGAATCAAGCACAGCTTTACTAACCTAGAAATAATATGTATTTTATTAGAATTAGTTCGCTACAATATTTATACAGAATTTAAAATTTGAGAGTAGTAAGATGATGACAAAAAATTAATTACACAACCTACTGTATTTTGAAAAGTCAAGAAAATATTCTGTTTCTCTTTGACATATTGTACATGCTTTACTTAAATAAATCATTACTGCTGACAGCTTAATTACTACATAAGTGATTTTAAATCAGATATCCCCACCTGGATGCCACTGATGTCTACCCAAATGTCAAATACATATGTGCACATATCAGGCAGTGTTCTTTTTTATTTGCACTGAATCAAGGTTGAAGTAAACAGAGTCAGATCTGTCCAGCAGAGATTAAATGCACTATTCAGACAGTGTCCATTTTAATTGCCTCAAATAAGACCCACGACAGAAATTACAGGAAACCTTAATTCTTGTCTTGTGTGCACCGTCTTGTTTACTCAAGTTAGTAGCAAAACTTGAAATTAAGGGAAAAAAACAAAACAAAAAACCAATCTTTTCAGAATATTGCACCAACCTGTGTAGCTGCTCTTACTGCAATCCAAGCTTGTACTTTGTAGCCTTCTGATTTCAGGGCCTCCTCTGGAGAGGACAGTTCCCCAGAAGAATTCTAAAATTATTCACCAGTTCACAATTAGGATTCTAAATGATTCATGATAAAATATATTCCAAATATAGTTTCAAAGCCCTTAGTCTTACAGAATTATTGTTTTATTTTCAATTTGTAAACATTACCTTTGATTTTAAATCCATGGATTATTTGCTAAAATTGAAAAAAAATATCCTGACCATAATAATTGGCTGCTTATGCCACATGTTAACATCATTTAGTGTTGTATCTCATAAATGTACAGAAAAGTTGATATCTGGTAAAGTATAAATATTACCACTTAAAAAACAGGCTTTAATGTTATGATACTAAAACACTGTTTATTATGTTGCTTATTATTTTGCTTACATATAAAAAAATTAATTACATTTTATGCAAGAAGCATGAAAAATAATATCCAACAACATTAAGTTCTACCGCCGTACTACATTATTTCTTTGTGTGATTTTTCTACTAGGACTTTCAGTATCTAGTAGGATTTTCAGTATCAGTATCAGTCACTGTTAAGAGTCTGACAAAAGCACCGTGTTCTAAGAGAAACATATTTCCAGCTTTGAAGAAGAAACTGTTCAAAAGAGAAAACATACATTTGATTTGGAAGGCACAATCTTATCTGCCTGTGACTCATCCTCATTATTTGTGGCACAATGCAAATATAATAGGGCTATTTCAAGGTATGATTTTCTTATAAGTCTGAAAGAAAAAACACACAGATCAATCAGAGTTACTATCAAAGTAAGCATTACAGTTATACAATCTGACTCCCACATAAGACTAGCTAGAGAGCCTCACCAAATAAATCATTCATCCAGTCCTCATAATTCACTTAGAATATGCCTTCTTTCAGAAAGCCATGTTTTACAGTCTTAGTGTGTATAAAACCTTCCTATGGTATGCTTAACAAATAACTCATTGACTTAAGAGAATTTTAAATCTAAACTGCATTATGTGCAACAAGTATTCAATAGATAAATTGCAAGCGTTTAGTAATAAGACTGAAATTCTGCAAGAGAAGTCATCTTTCTTCCTTCTTCAAGTTGAGCCATATATTCATTTTCCTGATTTCCCTGAAATATGAATTGGGATATGGATATTAAGTTGCACTCTTCCAAGAATCAGCAAAAATATCCACAGTGACCCAAACAGTCTTTTATTTCTTCATTGGCTTCAGCTGAGGAACCTTCTAAATTCTGAGTTCTGTCTTCAGGCAGACTGTACCCACCAATTCATATCCTCTTTCTATTAAACTTCTTTTTCCTTTAAGTTACTTTAACTGTAGTATTATAAATTAGGCACAAATCATAGAATCTTAGAATGGTTGGAGTTGTAAAGGACCTTTGAAGTTCACTTAGTGCAACCTCCATGCAATGAGCTGGAACATCTTCACCTAGAACAGGTTGCTTATGGCATTACCCAACCCCCATTTGAATGGACAGGACATCTACTACCTTTCTCTGGGAAGATGCACATTTTAGCATTTCATGATGAAACTTGCATTACAGCATTTCACCTCCCTCACTGTAAGATGTATCTTCCTAATATCTAGTCTAAATCTACTCTTTTGGTTTGAAACTATTACCCCTTGCCCTATCGCAGCAGGCCCTGCTAAAAAGCCCATCTCCATCTTTCTTAGAAGCCTTCTTTAATTATTGAAAGGCTGCAATAAGATCTTCTCTGAGCCTTCTCCAGGTTGAATAATCCTGACTCTCTCAGCCTTTCCTCATAGGAGAGATACTTCAGCCTCTGTAGCCTCACAATGCACTCCAACAGCTCCATGTGTTTCCTGTACACAGTGCTCAAGGTGGAGCCAGATGAAAATCACTGTATTTGGAGAACTTCTCTAACATTTCTATTCCTTGTAGGTTTATGACAGTCTTTTTATGCAGATTCCTTCTGGTTCTGTATCTCTCTCCAGATCTTGCCTAAGCATAACAACAAACTTCTGCTCATGTAGTACCTAGTCTGGACAGAGTCACATTGCACAGAGCATGTAGTTCATAGAATCATAGAATCATAGAATAGTTTGGGTTGGAAGGGACCTTAAAGATCATAGAGTTCCAACCCCCCTGCCATAGGCAGGGACACCTCCCACTAGACCAGGCTGCCCAGTGCCCTGTCCAGCCTAGTCTTGAACACCTCCAGAGAGGGGGCATCCACAACCTCCCTGGGCAACCTGTTCCAGTGCTTCACCACCCTCACTGTAAAGAATTTCTTCCTTATGTCTAGTCTAAATCTATCCTCCTCTAATTTATATCCATTGTTTCTAGTCCTAGTTCATGGAGAACAATAAATTTCAGCTCTGGTATTACCTGTGTAAAGCAAAATACAATATTCAAAGACTGTGGTACAGTTCAAGACAGGGCAAGGAAAGTAGGAAGACAGCAAGTTCTACATTTAGTTTGGGACAATTTAGTTCATATTTCTGTTCCAGCTAACAAAAAAAGATTTGAGAATAAAGCAACAGTTTTAGTTAAACACTCCTATAGATACAAATATGAAGATGATGAGGATATTTAGTTCTCTAAAACAAGAAAGCCAAGGTCCATTGATGTTGCTGTACATTCTTTTGGAGAGATAGTAGCAAATTAAATAAATGTAGCAAATTAAACTTGCAAAACATCACATTGGTCCATTTCTGTATTCTCTTCCACCATGCTGACTGCTTGTAGAGGTTTATTACTATGCTACAGTTTCTGTGTTCAGAGTTCTGGTTCATTAACTTAAGAAACAGAATATCCAAACAAGCAAGGTAAATTGCTGCCTTTACACTCCCTGTAACCAGACGTGGCACATTATTCATTAAGGGCAGTCAAGAAACAAAAAAAACTAAAGTCCAATATATCAGACGTGCTTGACAGAATTTATTGGCTGGCTTAGCTCAGCTCTTCAGCATCTTCTATGCTGATAACTAATGGCAAAGTCACTGTCGTACTATCTGTTACAAACACATTTCCTAGGCTGCTTCTGCCTCTGTTCTTCTGGCTGTTTCTGGCTGCTAACCTTTTCAAGCTGGATTTCTATTATCTAGAAGGGGGCAGGCTAGAGCTCATCCGCTGAAATATGAATAAACCCTCAGTTTAATTGATAGCTCTGTTCCTTGCACTGACAGAGAGGACACGAAAACAGAACAGAAAACTGTAACTTTGTACACTTGCTAAAACATGCTTTCAAATGTTCTTAGCACTTGTTTTAACTAAGAATATAAGTAAACAGTATCTCTTTTATACTGCAGTAAAAGTAAACTCTGCAAAATATAAAAGACGAGTCAGAATAGTAGTCCCACACCAAATCACAGGAAAGCCAAAAGATCTATATTAATGTTTGATTATTTTGGAAGTTCCATAGCTAGTTTCTTACTCAAATTTTTGATCATGTTGCTGGCTGAGTTTTATGGCTTCCAGCAGAATTTCAGCAGCTTGAGGTGACTTGCTATTGCCTGCTTCAGTTATCTGGCGTTCTACCTTACCTAAGAAAGAAATATAGAAAGCATATTTGCAAGAATTTAATAATTTTTTTTCCATAAGACCATTTTTCCATTTACCACCAGGAAAGTTAAACAACGCATTGCATAATCTGTTTTCCCTACTAAGAAAGGTTTTTCCCAGTTTGTTTAAAATGTAATGAATAATGCTTGTATAGAAAATTATTTCATACAGTAGCTAAAAAAATCAAACTTTGGAATCATCATGACTACTAATGTTTAGTGATTACCTGGAGGAGCTAATGCACAGGCACAGACCTATTTTGTCCTGTACTATGCTGCATGTACAGCATGTACTGTGCCACACACTATATAAAGCCACTTGGCTGGAACAGATGACCCTGTTGGCAGCTTCATCTTGGTAGCAGTGATTATAGCACCTACCATTTCTGTAGAACTTCAGCAATAATTTCTTATGGGAATGTTTTTTGTTTGACAGTAGAAATTATGAATAAAGATGATGACTTTTAAGGAAATCCTCTAACAGCTCAATAGACTGAAATGAGGCAACCTTCCCACAGACAGGATCTGCACCCCATCTGGAAGCCCATTCAATACTACACAGCTTGGGGTTCTTAGCATCTAAAGGGACAAGATTATTTTCAATATTCTCTTTTTTTATATATTGTTAACTTCAATAAAGGACATTTTAAGAGATACTTTACAGAGTCTGAATCCCTTTCTGGTTGGGATCTTAACAAACCAATACGTCCTTGTGCAAAACATAATGCCACTAAAATGTAAACACTGTTATTCCCAAGCTTTATTAAATCATATACAAATACTTTATTAGCTGCTCATCTTCAGTTCAGACTGATACAAAAAAGGTAATTAGCTTTCTACAGCATCCTTAAGCTCACTGGATACATCCTTTGATAACATAGAAGCTAGGGAAGTTCTGCTGCAGTTTTGAAATTATTTATTGCATAATGCATGCTGAACTGCTGTACTGGTGTGAACCTAAACACAGCAGAGGGATATGCAGCTAAACAGGGTGAGAAATCAGAAATCTATTAGAAATCTATTCTACCTCCATTTAAAGAGAGGACACTTGCATAAAGTTGCCAAGGAAGGCAATCATGATGTACAAACAGGAGTTTATTTACCTATCTGAAAAAGAAGTTCAGCTTCCATATCTAATTTTCTTATTGCAGATGCTCTGCAAAGCTTCAGTGCTGATTTTAAATGTTTCAGAGCGCACAACCATTGCAGTGGATCTCCTCTTTCAGGTGTACAAGATACTTTTTCAGCTAATGTGTGTCCTAAGAAAAAAAAGAAAACAAAACCTTCCTAGTAAATTATTTAGTAGAAAATGAATTTATGCAAAAAAGAGCAATTTATGTACAACAAATAGATATTAAAGGTCACCTTCTGTTACAATTCAGCATATTTCCAAGTTTCTATGCGCAAAAAATTTACCAAGAGAAGTTAAATGAAAGCATGATAACAATCACAGACACTACTGATTTTATTTGTATCGAGGATTATCACTATTATCCCATTTGATGTCATATCATTAGTTAGTTCCCATATAACTGCTTCCAGAGAGAAGGAACACATACAGAAAGTTTTCACAAAGTGAATGTTTTGTACAGAAGCTGGAAAAGTATTGTTCATTTACTTTTTTTTAAATTAAGTTCCCTTCAAACTATTACATTTATGTTTAAGTCTCTGTTGATTATAGCTCCTGTAAGAATTGCCACTTGCTTATGCACATGGCATGGAGCCAAACAGGTATCTACTGCTGGTTTTCAAACTAACTCATTTGTATAATGAAAAGAATTACTACATTAACTTCTGATGCATCTGTTGATCTGCACAAATTAATTAAAAATTAAAAAAGAATAATGATTCATATTTGTCTTACCAATTCTCATTTTGACTTGGGATAGCAAGTTGATATGTGGCAAGTAGATGTTTTTTGCTGGTAGGGCCAGGCTGCTCAATGTACTGTCTTCTATTTGCCGTTCAATGGGTTCTCCATAAACAAAAATCTATGAAGAGTATACTTTGTAAAATCAATGTACAGACAGAACATTAAACAGCAGTTTGATAAAGTTAGGTATTGCAAAAACCCTGTAACTCAGATGTGTCTTGTAAAAGAGCACTAGAAAAGATTGTGATACTCTTGAAGTCCTTTACTTCAGTTTCTACCTTGTTTTCAAAAGAGTCTGTTAGCAAAAGAACAATTTCAATTAATTCTTGATCAAATTTATT
Organism: Turnix velox; assembly: GCA_013400935.1. Lineage (NCBI taxonomy): Eukaryota > Metazoa > Chordata > Aves > Charadriiformes > Turnicidae > Turnix > Turnix velox. The sequence goes on from VZTY01013266.1 coordinate 19,566, forward strand.
AATGCTAAGCTTTGGTTTCTCAAAGTCCAGTCCCTCAAGTCAGTCTTTAAGAAACAGACTTCCTGAGTAATCCAAGAGCTAGAGAGAAAATGTCATTTATACAAAGAAATTTGACATCTAACGAAGAAAAAAATAACTTGTATGGACAAGTCCAAATTTTCATTCAAGAAAATGAGAATACGCTGTAAAGTGTTGTTTCTTGAAGGCGAGCAAGACTTTCAAGTGGAAGACTGAATCTGAAGTGATTCCTATGATTATTTCTTACTTGGGGCAACAAATATTTCAATGGATTAAAGTTCTGTATTAGGAAATACAGGAAATTAAATTGATCTAAAACATTTTCTTTAAAACTCTATCAAGAATGTGTAGAAACTGCAGAAGTGCATATCTATTTTTGGAACATTTATTAATATACAGAACTCTCACAGTTTTCATGTCTTTAGGTTTATTACTTTTTGCCTATTTTTGCATGGAAATTATTTCTTCATACTGGTTGTAAAAATCTGTCAACCTAAAATGCCATAAACAATATGCTACTTTATATAAATATATAAAAAATTATTCTAAAATACAAAGCTAACTTCTTAAACTTGTATGCTCATGAAGCAGTAATTTTATGAGATGTACCCTCCCTTTTAGAAGTCAAACTACCTATTTCACTTTTCTAATATGGACTCACATTTTGCAAGTATTCAATATTTTTGAATTGCATGAAAAGACAAGACTGCCCATATGAGCATGTATGATCATAAATATTAATAAATAAATTTGGTAAGATTAATTATTTCTTTGCATTAGGTAATACAGGGTAAACTGAAGTGATCAGTTATTGGGAATGGCCCTATTCAATATTTTTTTTAAATAGCTTTCAGAATTAAGATTGCTAGAATTACTTGCAAATCATTAGCACATACTCACCGCTTTAATGGTAAGCTCATGTGCCAGAATTAATAAGTTTAGTGGTTCCACTCTAGGAGAGCAATGCTCTGAATCCTCTGCTGCTTGAAGTGCCAATATGTCTGCCAGCATAAGCATACTTTTCACAAGAGTCAAAGAAGCTGGAGGGGAAATAAATGTATCCTCTTGTAGTAAACTGATGATGTTCTGTTGGGATACAGACGACATAAACCAAAGTAGTTACTACTTTTACTGTCTGAGAACAAATCACACAAAGAGAAAAAATTCCTATTTTAGAGGCATTATTTCAATCTTATTTAGTGCTGTGACTACATGAAAAATGCATCAAAGAAAAGCGAACAGTTTCTGCTGTGTGCTCAAACCTCCAGAAGTTGTTTAATGCCCGCCATGGGATGTTTTTCTTGTAAGTCAAGAATAGCAGATTGTAACATCATTTCAGCCTGAGTCTCTGCATCACCAAAGGCTTCTGCTTCTAATATTGCTTCTTTTATAACACTTTTGCGTTCAGCTACATAATTTTCTAGAAGAAAAGAATATATTAATAGTAAAAATACAAAAAAATAATTTATGGTATCTTCTACCATTTGTTAGAAGATGCTTTCATACTAAAAAATTACAGAAAATCTGACATTATAGATTTCACATTTACCATTTCATTGATTCTGTGCTAGGTTCTCTTCCAAAAGAAAGAAAAATCACTTAGTTTTTTAAATCCACTTGGTTTAAATTCAGCAAATACTTTTTTATATTAATATCATCAGCATAAAATAGTTAGATTTTGTAAATCAGATGTCATTCTCACCCATAAAGCATACTGATCTTTGATCAGTCCAAAACAGTAACACCTTTCACAGGAATTATCCAGTAATTGTTAAGTAAGAATTTGGCTACAGAACTAGACTGTGATTTTAATACTTAAATGAGTGTCAGAGTTTATACTGACTTTATATAACTAAAGGAAAACAACAGCACCCGTAATAAAGATGCAATAAATGTATTTTCTAGTATCTCACTTAAATTCTAAAAAGAATCTATAACATTTTTAGGAGATAAATAGGAACAATTCACTTATCTGAGATATAAAAAGTGAAACAAAATTTCTGAGACTTTTGAAACTAGAAGAATATGGCAACAGCATTTTTTTAATACGAGCATATTTACTAAATTGATTGCATGAGAACATTTGAAATTTTTTCACATCAAGTGATTTATCAAAAGATAATGATCATTAAATGAAAACTACTGTAATGCTTTTTGTTTACATTCCCTAGGGAGAGACTGTACTCAGAAATAAATTATCCTTATTGAATTGGATTAATTTAACATAAATAACTGCTTAGTGATAGTACAGCCCCAGAATTAATGTTAATTTTTGATCTTATAATAAAGATTGTGTCTTTATAGGCTCACATGTCCATTTTACTCAAAAAAAAATTGTTAAGCAAAAAGGCTAGTACCTTCAATATAACAAACACCATGAATCTGTGTTACTAGTGCTGTCACTAACATTGTACGACACTTAAGCCACAGATGTAGGTTCACATGATCTTGAGCTGTTATACTGTGAGGCAGTTGAATGTCTTTAACAGAAGAGTCCTAATAACATCCAAAAGCAAGAGAAATATTACTTTGAGCCATCTATTTTATTACAAATAAAGCAACAGAGGAGCATCAGTCTAAAATAAATCAGATTAATAAAACTATATTAAAAATAGTAACATAATTATAAACAAAATCTCTTTCAATGGTAGAGACATTTTTTAACATCAGGAGCTCATATATTATTTAAGTCTCAATATACTGTGAAAAAAGAATCCTAACAAATCAAAGTTAAACCAGCTTTTATGTGAAAGTTCATAAATATCCATGTAACATATGTCTCATGGGGAATAATCCTAAAAGTCTGGGCTTTATTCCCCTCAAACAGAAACCATTACCAAAAATTTTAAGGGATATATATCAGTCTAATTTGGGATCAGGATCAACATCAAGTTCTGTTACCTAATATATTCCTGGAACAGCTTGTGAGAATCCTTAGCTCTACTCCCTGTGCAGTTTTCACATATTCTATTACCAAAATTCTAAAATCCATATTCTAAAGATTCATTCCAGCAAGAAATAAATGGGCATGACATCACTGGTGTTTCACTTTTACTAAAAAACATCATGAATGACTTGCATTGATGCAAGTGAGGAAAAAAAACCAGCCATTATTCAGCTACTAGGAAAAGGGCAGCCCTAAGAAAATGCAGGAGCAAGGGCAGAGAGACAGAAGATCCTTACACTAAACACAGACAGAATAATCGCACTGCATGCAAAAAAGTCCACTCTTGTTATGCATGTTACAATCTTAGTGTGTGCTCAGAAGTTCAAGTGCACTGAATTCAAGTTCAAGTGCAATGAAGTTCCCATTGACTGGAGAAAGGGGAACATAATCCCTATATTCTAAAAGGGAAAGAAAGAAGATCCAGGAAACTACAGGCCAGTCAGTCTCACCTCTGGGCCTGGCAAAGTCATGGAGCAGATCCTCCTGAAGGTGTTGCAAAAACACATAGAGGATGATACAGAGGTGATTGGAGATAACCAACATGGCTTCACCAGGGGAAAATCATGCCTGACCAATTTGGTGGCCTTCTATGACGGAGTCACATCATCGGTGGACAAAGGAAGGGCAACTGACATCATCTACCTGGACTTGTGCAAGGCATCTGACACTGTCCCACATGACATCCTGGTCACCAAACTGGCAAATAATGGGTTTGACAGATGGACTACTCACTGGAAAAGGAGCTGGTTGAATGGTCGCACTCAAAGAGTTTCAGTCAATGGC
>VZTY01013269.1:0-40696 GCA_013400935.1 Turnix velox
ATAAATAATATATGTTTATAATGCATAAATATATATTTCATATGCCATGGAAAACTTTTTGGAATGAAAATCATAAACATATTATAGTCAAATTATTTAGGAATTAGATTATATTGTACTTGTGAAAGAGAGGGAGATTCATGTTAAAAACAGAGTCAGGTAAGTCATCTCTGTCATATCATGTCACATGATCTTAATGATTAGTGATAAGACTGGAATAGCAGAGTTCTACATGGACTGAATTATAAGAGGATAACCCTGCTCTGAATAGGAACAAAAACATAGCAAAATTTATGAAGAAAAATACGAGCAGCCTAAATCAGTGAACCTTCCATAATCTAAGTGAACATATATGGTATTATGTATTATATGGTATTATATGGTATATAATGTGGACTTTAAAACATTTTTGATAACTATTTATGTGTAGTCACTGCATTCATGCGCACCACCTTTTAGACCAATAGACCCAGGTTCAGGACCAACTAATTGGAAATTACATCTTCAGCAATTGCATTTACGAGTAACACAAGCCACACAGGAGTGAAATCTGACATCCTCATATAGGATACATGTATTGCTCTTTTTAAGAGGATGAAGAAAGTTAGAGTAAAATAAAAAGGCCTCCTTCCAAGCAAAGATTGGTAAAAATTGTCTTATTAGATGCTCAAATATGAAAATATATCCCTTATCATAAGGAAAGAGGAAAAAAAAAGGAAAAAGAACATATATGCACACGAATAAAGAACTGTTATGGCTGAATGGCAAAGAAAATAAGTATTAGGAACAAAAAGTCATCATTTCAAACAGGAAGGCTTCGTAAAATGAAAGCACAGAAGAGAATAAAATGTCAAGTTAAATATAAAAAACTACATTGAAATAGGCTAGATAGAAAAAAAAGTACTTAAAGGTGTAACCTGCTAGAGGCATGAAAACTTATAGTAAAATTTTCAAATAAATCAGAAGATCTGCTAGAGAATTCACATGGCTGATAGATAACCATAAAAGAAGCATTCAAGGGACATGAAAACAGCTAAGTCAAATTTGTTTTATATGCTGTTCACTACACAGCGATTAGAGAGTTTCCTAAACAAGATCCATACCATTCCTCATAGGATGAGCTGAAGAACTGACCCTAGGAGAAGAGTCAGTATAAGAGATTTTGGAAGAAATAGCTAGAAGGAAGAGAAACTAATTTCCAAGACTGGATGATACTCACCCCAAAGTCCTGAAGGGACACAACTATGAAACTGATGAAGTACTGCAGCATAGAGCGAATGTCCCAACAGTATTTTTGCTTCTTGTAAAATTTTATTGTATGTCAAAAGGCAGCAAGATGTCTAAATGCTTGATAACTAGGCTAGCAAAAATCAACGTCATGATCTTGAAATTTCTCAGAATTAAGATGTAAGTTAGGTTATCTATTCCAAACTCTGTTTGGATGCTCTAGGTATGCAGCTACTGAAGCACAGCTCTTTGAAGTCATCATTAATGAGTGGAAATGCAAATACTCGTGTACAAGGATGCAATTAATTACAAAGACTATAGATTCTTTAAAGCAATGAAAAACTCATTCACTCCAGGTGGAAGTCATAGAATCAGAGAATAGTTTGGGTTGGAAGGAACCTTAAAGATCATCTCGTTATCCCCGCCAAAGGCGGGGATACCTCCCACTCCATCAGGCTGCTCTTGAACACCTCCAGAGAGGGGGCATCCACAACCTCTCTGGGCAACCTCTTCCAGTGGTTAAAGTGGTTCCATCCTCACTGTAAAGAATTTCTTTCTTATGTCAAGTCTGAATCTACCCCCTTCCAATTTACATCCATTGTTTCTGGTCCTCCCATCACATATCTTATTAAAAAGTCCTACCCCTGCATTTCTGTAGGACCCCCTCGGGTACTGATAAGTTACTATAAGGTCCCCCCTGAGCCTTCTCTTCTGCAGGCTGAACAACCCCAACTCCTTCAGCCTGTCTTCAGAGGGCAGTTGCTCCAGCCCGTTGACCATCTTTGTGGCCCTCCTCTGGACCTGCTCCAACAGCTCAATGTCCTTCTTGTGTTGAGGGCTCCACAACTGGACACAATACTCCAGGTGGGTTTCTCACCAGTGCCAAGTAGAGGGGCAAAATCACCTTTCTAAGTCCCTGCCTCACGGATGAGGACCAATGACATACATGTTCTGTGGGTTATCTTCCTTCTCTCTGTTTACAAATCAAAGAGCTTGTGGACCATTGAAAGACTGTTTATGGTTTACCATCCTTCTTCTTTCTCCACCTCTTTAAATTTACTTAGACTTGAATGCTGTTCAGTTTCAAATACCCAGACGCAGGTATTCCAGTGGGAAGACAAAAAGCTAAACCAAATTTCAGAGGGAAAAAGAAAAAGGACTTGAGAGAAGGCTCAGTCTGCCTGAGGTGGATAAGTACGTATTTTGGCATATAATGCTATCTTTATGGCTCATGCCATGGCAGATCTTTGAGTCAGAGAATTCACATAAGTTCTTTTTAAAACCCACCAGTCATGCTGCATCAAAACATAAATATTCATTGCCATCTCACCCAGCAATTAGAAAGGGATCCATTTTAGCTCAAGTTTCTGAAAATGCCAAATTCCTTGTCAGATAGACAAACTTTATTCCCTCTGTACAAACTGCAGGGAGGCATACTTAATCCTAGAATTGGAAATCACTGCACCAGTGATCATAGTAATAAACTTATTTCTCAGTTCACTTACCTCTGTGCCTGGCTGAACTTAACTGGACTGAAAGATTTTTTCCAAATAAGTCTTTGAAACTTCTCTATTCAGGTCAAAGTAAAAAAAGAAAATATAAAGAAAAGATATGTTATGAAGCTGGGCTGAGATTCTTTATTATACTAATGACCACTTTAGTTCCTTTTCCTAGGAGTTAGTAATTTTCCTGGGTAAGTGATGTACCATAGAATCATAGAATAGTTTGGGTCGGAAATGACCTTAAAGATCATCAAGTTCCTACCCCACTGCCATAGGCAGGGACACCTCCCACTACATCAGGCTGCTCAGTGCCTTGTCCAGCCTGGTCTTGAACACCTCCAGAGAGGGGGCATCCGCAGCCTCTCTGGGCAACCTGTTCCAGTGTTTCACCACCCTCACTGTAAAGAATTTCTTTCTTATGTTAAGTCTAAATATACCCCCTTCGAACTCACATCCATTGTTTCTGATCCTCCCATCAGTCATGTAAACTAAGGACATGTTGCCTTTCCATGTAGGCATTCAAAATATGGGAAGTTATTTAATACTTTACATATGCCTTATCTGATGCTTGATCAAGGCCTACTTGCTGACACATCAGCTCCCCAGGTGCTGGGAGCATTTTTTTATAACCACAAAAACAGAACAGGCGGTGATTTCTTGACCAATCTAACAAAATATCTTTCTTTGGGGTTAGGTCTTAGACTACGTTCTTCACTTCTCCATGATCCAGTTGCTGCATCATCTGTTCTGTTGGTGTCTGAGGAAAGGGGGTGAACAACTGAAAAGTTGAGTACTGAAGACACAGAAATTCTTAGATGTTAGTCAAGGAGTCCAGTTGATATGTAAATACTGCCTAGCTGTTTCAACAACTGGTTTAATCTGGCTTCCTGTGCTCAAGCACCCAACCCCCTGCATATGTGATTTACTCAGCCTGGCCTGAGAGCTATTGCAGGGCTCTTGGAGTATACTGATGTCTTTGGCAAGACTAGGACTTGGCTGACACAGTGTAACGTGGTAGCCTACAGCACTTATACTCTGAATATCTATGGTTCCCATCTGGGACTTACACTCAGTTTATTTGAAGGATATTGCATAGGACTGTTGTGTGCTCATGTCATAGTTTGTTCCTCACCTGTATGTAAACTAATGTTTTTATAAAAGTAAAAAGCAGAATAAAGCTCTTTTGTTCCTCAAGAAACAAGGTGAAATAAATCACTTAGTATTTATTATGTATTCTGCAGCCAGAGAAATAAAAAGTTCTTTCTTTAGACTTGTGTTCATATAATACATTGATCAACAAATCAGGAACAACTGGAAGAGACAAAAAATGTTGAATAACTTCTTACTGTTCATAATAATGCAGGAATCCTATTGGAAGAGTTATGATTTCCTCTTGTTACAGTTTATATAGAATTGACACATTAAAGGATCAAAGCTACAGAGATAATTAAATATGCTGTTTGCTAATTTTAGAGGTATTTATTTTTCAGACTTTACTAATAATTTTTGACTCTTTTTTTTTTGCCTATTTATAATATGGTATCTGCTAGAGGTGCATTTGAGAACAGATTTTTCAACCATTGATTTTTCAGATTCATGTGTCAGGTTTTTTTCCACTGTGGGTTCTGTTTGATTGCTTGTAATGATAATAATAAAAAAATAGCAACAACAATATAATATGAATGTTAACACATACGCTGTGAGAATAATTTGAAGTACCTGTGGAAAAACCAGGGGCATTTAAAACTATACACATGGATCTGACACTCAGAATTAGTTTCCATAGTTTCTTCTATAATCAAAGAGGGAACAATTCCTCTCCTTGATCTTGGCAAAAAGATTCTCATCCTCAGGATGAAGTACATGACTGAATAAATAGTTACAACAAAATCAGTGATAACTGATATATACAGCTGTTAACTTCTACATTAAAAAGCAGCACAAATGAACACATAAAATATGTGATTGCTCCTTTATGAAGAAAAGTGTTTATCTGCATATATTTTCACTCATTCTTTTGTGTTCTTTTGAGGGAGGGAAACACAGATTCTCTATACAGGTCACTGGCTTTAATGTGACAGCATGTCCTGATCTCTTATGCCTGAAACTGCCACGTGCCACTTTTAAAGCCCTGCCAAGTAGCTGTGTACACCATGTGAGCCTGGAACAGCCCTCCCACTGGGCAGGGTGAAGACTAGATTTTTGTCCTCTGGCTGTACCCATTTTTTCCCACTCCAGCTGTGTTCAGGTGGTGAGTCATCCTCAGTGCTAAAGGTGTTAAGAAGCACACACAGGAACATAAGGAACAGACATTACACAGCTGAATTACCAAAACCACAGTGAGTTTCTGAGATTTTTGTGAAGCAAGGATCACAAGCCTCATATTTAATGCATGAAGTGAAATTAGCTTTGAAATTCTTCTTCACAAAAGCCTCAGAGTAACCCTGTCATGTGCTAAAGAATCATGCTTTACAGTCAAGACCTAAGAGAAAGATCCTACATCCATGTTGTATGTGCAGTTGTTAGGTATATGAAGCCAGGATAAGATGAAAATCCTGCAACTCCCTTTACTGACAATGAGTCCTTGGAGCACTGAGTTCTGCACCTGCCCACCTGGTAGTGGGCAGCACTGTCCTGGCACTTCAGAGACTCACTGGAAGTGAACAGATTTAGACTGCTACTGCTGACTCCTTTTGGTACTTGTGCAATATTAAGAGATAATAAAATGCAACTTTTAGAAACAGGCACAAAGCACCATGTCATTCCTAATAGCTAGTGTTTGATATGCATGGCAAACTCTTTTTGTTCTGTGGCATTTTGAAAATTTTAAGGGGAGTATTTCTTTGAAATATTTTCCAGAAAGAAAAGTGTTAGAGAATTCTAAAAATAAGGCTTCTCTTGCTATTTGTGGTGTTAGATATGGGGTTTACTTGACAAATAGGACGCAGTATAAAGTTATGGTTTCAACATAATGGGGAAGTTCTCAATAGAATAATGGATGGAAAACACAGAGTTGTGCATGTGTGCTTTTCTCTGGCTGGTTTCCAGATTCCCAAGGCAGGGTCTAACTGTGTTTCTGTCTTGTGGGAGGAAAGACTAGCTTGAAGCCAGCAGCCAGACTCCCTGTGAAGAGAAAAAGGAAAGCTTCTTCCATAGCAGGGTGTGAAAAACTGACCTTCTAGAATAGCAGCTTGAAAGAACAGTTAAGTGCTGATGCTGATATCACAGAACAAATAGGATTTAAACTAAAACAGATGCCCAGAACACCTGGCATAGCCTGGTATTGATGGAACACTTCCTGGCATCTTCTAACAGCTGTAAGGGCCCATGTGTGATTTGGAGAGTCCAAGATAAAATAGTATTATTCTGTCAGAGTTTTTTAAAATTTAACAATACTGTTCCCTTCCAGACATGGCCTTGAGTCTCAGTTCAGTCTTGGTGAAAATCATTGAGTGTGAAGACTTCATAGTGGCCTACAGTACCTGAAGGAGCCTACAGGGGAGCTGGGGAGGACCTGGTCATCAGAACATGTAGTGAAACCAAAGAAATCTTGATTGTGGCTCCTTATGTCTGAAATATCATGGCTGACTCAGAGCTTGTTCCTGATTTCTTCTGGTTTTGGAGTGAAGCAGATTAGAGAGTCCTGTCAGAGAGTCTAAATACATCTGGATTTGAGAACCAGAGAGCTAAAAACATATACAAAAGACCAGAACGGCAGCACAGCTGGGAATAAGTTGCTTTAAGTCACATGCAGTCACACAGCCATAGCCCAAGTACAAATGGTTGATGTGACACCTCTTTATGACTGCCAGTGCCAGCTTTCAAGAGCAATATTAAGTCTACTGCATGAGTTCTTGTTGCTCATTCTGTTCATCAGATTTTTGTGGGACATTTCAGACTATTTTTGCCCTACATCTTCTCATGACATCTTCAAGACAATGGGAATACAATGTGCTTTTCTATTCCCATTCCCATTGTTATAATGCAAATGAATTAATATTGTGTCATTCTCTGGTCTCATTATGATACTTCTTAGAGAAAAATTGTAACAGGGAAAATTACCAGTCAGTAAAAACTTCTGTGACAACTCAGCATTGTGATAAAATGTCTTGTAGAACAAGAGGTAACATTTATGTGCTCATTGCGGAGCACTGAAAGGTAAGAACAACAGGATGGAGAACAAATTAACCCTTTCTGGTAACTGAAATTCATAACCTTCTGGAAATTTCTCTGCTTCTCCTAGTCTTCAGACATGTGAGAGTACAGGGCACAGTCTGTGTTGATCCCCAGGGGTTATTTTTCCTCTTTGTAGCAAAACAAGCCATTAGGTAAACAGAGCTTTGTTGCCTGTGGCAACAGAAAATTGCTTTCTACCAGGATAACAATGTGTTTTAGATTTGTTTATTTCTTTCAAAGTTAAAAATAAAGATCAGCAGGGCAACAGAAGTACAGTTACAATTACTCCTTACTTAATAAACACTGGGCAAATATAAGGAGAAAGAAAAAGATTCATCAACAGAATGCTGAAAAATGCAGTATAATTTTGTAGTATTTACCTGCTGCTTGTTTTATTTACAGCAGCAATAGCTAAGCATTCAGTTATTCCCACTCCTGCCAGACAGCTTGCCACAAGCTGACATTATTCATCATGTTTTGAGATGCTCTGTGGTTTAGCTTACATCAAAGTATATTTTAATATTTATTTAGCATCCTTTTTCAGGCTATCTCATAGGATGTGCACTTTCCTGTCAGTGCTTAATAATGAAACTAATTAAATAAGGTAAAGATGTTTCACAGATGCTGGAAGTGTGTGTGAGGTCAGCTAGGAAAGCCTATAGAAAGTGTCCTAAACATGGAATCTGAATCAAACCTGGTTGCCCAAGCTCTAGGTAGTGTTACTAAAATAATGTAATCACTGTTTCACTGTGATCTAAAGGAAAGAATAAATGTTGAGCCTTCAAAACAGAAGCAAATCATCAAGATCCTCAAGGATCTCCACTGTGAAGTGCATACATAAAAGGAATTGGAAAAAGGAATAGAATTAAGAAATTTCCCTGTATTAGTAAGCAATTCAAAATAGTAAAATCAGGGACTAAGGGAAAAAAGTTGAGACTAAGGGACTCATGAAACGGTAAAAAAGCTCTACTAGAAATCAATGTGAAATCCTAGTCTGATGTGTCAAATTACAGTCTTGGACATTTTTCTGCTATACAAATGTATGTTTTATCCACACCTTGAGTATTCTTTCAGCCTTTCTGAAGTCTGCATCTTTTTTATGAAGGGTAGCCCAAAAATGTGTAACCTAGGAAGTAAACATCTGCATAAGGATGTTACTAAAGATGGAGAAAGTTGGAGGATGAGAGAATAAGGGGAAATACCACCATTCTGTTTTAATTTGCCCAGGAACCAGGATGTGGAATCTGTATCATCAAACTTAGGATGACTATTGTAATTACATTAACTCTGGTTAGAGTCAAGCATGCCCTCTGTATAAAGTTTAAGATGATGATGCATCTGAAAACTTTTGGTATCAGAAAAGTTTAATATCAGAAAAGTTTAAATCCAAGCTAGTTGGAAGCACAATTCTTCCATTTGGGATGGAGCAGGTACAGACTTGAGTACCTAGTAGACTTAATTAGATGCAAGAGAAGAAAGGGATAAGGCCCTGAATTTTCTAATTTTGCTTTTATTTCCCTTAGAAAAAAATTGAGAAATTTTCTCTTTCTCTCCTCACATCTTAATGGCTCCTTCTGGCTGTCTTTATTTCTTGGCTGTCAGATCTTTTTTTTTCCTTTTTTTTCAAGGAACAATACAAATAGCATTGTTTGAAATATGACTGCAAAGGAAATACTACACTGAAAGAGAAATAAGATTTTTTACTAAAAAGTGAATTGGGGGTACTTTGTAATCATCTGGGTTTTTCCAGTTTTTATTACAGCTGAGCTACAAGGCTTTAGTTTGCAGTGGGGAATAACACTTGTACTTAAAAAAAAAAAAAGTTACAATGTGGTTACATGGATGATGGGCAGTGACACAAATTGAGATGTATTAATGCTGCTGTGGAGAGAAAGTCTCCAATAATTCATAGGTCAGGAGGGAATTAGAAGCAGTTTCTCATACTTAGCTTAGCAGCAAAAGCAGGCCTGAGAATCTTTTGGGCTGTTCATAGAAATATATACAAATAAATTATAATAAATTAGTTAGAGAATAATTCCTATTTTATTTGCAGGAAGCTTGGAGACCATAAAAAACTATATGCAGAGATGTTATGTTGCAAGGACCACAATTTGCAATTTAAAAAATTGGAATCAAGTCACTCTTTTAAACTGTAAATTTTTAATATTCTTTTTAAAATACATACTTATGACTGTCATGGTTTGGCTTCAGCAAGAAGAAAGAGCTACGTGTCTGTCTCTCATTCCAGCTGCCCCCTTTGTGGGGGGGAGGACAGACTCTTGAGGGGAAAAAAACCCCAAAACTCCAGGGTTGAGGCAAAGGCAAAAAAAAAGTTTGACAGAACAACAGCAGTGACAAGAAAAGAACACTACCATGAGTGGAGGAATGTACAGGTAGGATACAACACCACCCATAGGTGTCACCACCAGGTTCCAAATCATGTGCCCCCCTGGCCACTTCCAGTCCCCCTTCCTGGTTAGCCCTGGCTACTGTTGAGCATGACTTAGCTGGTTATGAGATACCTGTATCTGGCAGAATTAACCTGATCCCCCCTGAACCAGGACAATGGTCTGTGTGACTATGAAACACTATGAAAATGTAGGACTTGAAGATTCTTTGAGAAAGTGATAGTCAAAGATCACTAACCAATTTTTAACAGCTAACCAATATTTAAATATTTATGTTTTTCAAATAATTATTCATTTGATGAATAAGCTTATGGTTTCCTGAAGCTTCAAATTACTTGAATGTGTGTTTTTATTTTCTTTGATGGCATGTTATAGTATAACTTACAGAATTGAATTATTAAAATAAAGGCTAGTGCTTAATAATTCAAAATGTCCTTTTTGGGAATATTCTGCAGTAGTATATTAAAAAGTGATACTTCACTGCTGTATTTGCCAGTTAGAAACCATGTCGATATGAACAGCACAGGAGAAATGGAGAGTGAAATTAACTAGAAGCTGATGAGACTATTTTCAGCTTAGAAATGCAAAAATTCCATCTAAAGGAAAATTAAAACCTGCAAAATCTGAAATTGCTTCTAAACTGACTTCAGGGTGATTTTGATTGTGGTCAAATGTGCACTATCCAAAGCATGTGAGGAGCTTTTATATCACATAAGCATTTAAAAACTTTCCTGAAATAAAAAGATCAGTAATACTATATATTTTCAGTAATTCCCAGATTTTTGATAGTATCTAATTAATGCAATCATGCAATATTTTCTTTTATTTCCTAGCTTTTTCTTGGCCAATTTTTTTCTCGGCCAATTTTTTTCTCTCAGTACTCCAACTATAGATCTTGCAAATTAAACACCCTTTTTTCAGATTTTCAAGGGTTTACATTTCTTAGATACCAGAGGTTTGGTTACATATATAGAGTCTGATTTATTCAAATCTGCTTCTGGTTCCTTTCATATTATACAATCCTATCACCTACAGAATATTTTTGCAGTCAAAGCATTCCTCACATAAAATACAGACTCATCACACTTTTCCCCAGGGAAGTGGGGAAATAGCTCTTTTGAGTTTGCAGCCATTAACTCAAATCACAGTTGTTTTACCTGCTAAGAGTTAGAAAATAAGGCCTGGCATGAAGGAATTTCTGGTTGTTGGCCTTGTATCTACTGCTGATCAAAAGTCTGGGAGTACTTGTGTTAAATGAACTTTAGCCAAGTAAAAATTCAATTATATTTTTATTAATAATTTAGGGAATACAGTTCAACTATATACTTTTTCTGATTTTCTTAAGTAGAGCATTTCACTTATGACTTGTGAAGGGCTGCATTCAACTATGATTAGCATTCAGAATATATCTCTGGTGGCCTAAAATATTCTCCCCAGATAAAATCTGAATGTGTCCTTTTCATATTATTTTTTTAATTATTCTATCCACAGGCAAGATTTTTTAATCCATACAAATAGTAGTGCCAGATCAGAATCATTACAGATAAACACTTGTGGCTGCTCTGAACATGGCAGAGGCATGAATTGGTTTGTACACTACGAAGAAATAATAAAAAAGGGATTTAACCAAAGCTCATGAAACACCTGCTGTGATTGTGGTGTGATCTTTTGAAAGCAGTAATTCCTCTTTCTCACTGAAGACAACTAGTAGGGGTCAGCAAAAAAAAACCACAAAGAAAATATGGGCATTTTTTCAGTCTGAAAAACTGCAAATTGGAAGGGGGTAGATTCAGGCTTGACATAAGAAAGAAATTCTTTACAGTGAGGGTGGTGAAACACTGGAACATGTTGCCCAGAGAGGCTGTGGATGCCCCATCTCTGGAGATGTTCAAGGCCAGGCTGGACAAGGCACTGAGCAGTGGAAGGTGTCCCTGCCTATGGCAGGGGGGTTGGAACTCGATGATCTTTAAGGTCCCTTCCAACCCAAACTATTCTATGATACTAATGATTCTGTGAAAGTTGAAAAAAGCAGAAAAGTTGAAAAAAACAGAAAAGTTGAAGTGTGTGTGAGTAGCAGTAAGAGAATGGATAAACAAGTAAAGATCAGTCCCCAGGCAATTAAATTGAGATAAGTGAATATAAAATTAAGGTTTAGCTTACAATCTTTATGAGATGTTTTGGGTTTTTTTCTCACTGGGCTCACTCTAATAATCATAATTTGTCACTATAGTTATCAATGTGATTTTGACCTATGAAGTTGATGGCTGCTATGATTAATAAAGACACAGTAGAGCTAATAATCAAGAATGACCAGGCTTGCAAAAGAGAGGCCAGATGCAGAGGTGGAAGTGATTGATTGTAATGCCTGGAAAATGCAAAGGAACTATCATTTAGCACGTAGAGGCAGTCACGTAGAAATCTGGTGAGGCACAAGTGTACACATTAACCTTGGTGGTAGCTGGAACACTGCATTTCAGGGCTTTGACAGGGCTTTGTGTCACTCAGATGACTGAGAGCAGCCAGAGATGCATTTTTATACAGGTTTGGGGTTTTATATTTTACAGTGCTGTAAAGCAGCTTTTTTGTAATGTTTTTTTTTCATACAATTTATAGATGTTCTTGAATTTTAAAGTGAATATAACTAAGTGAATGGGCACAGATTAACCTTGAAAGCCACACTATGACTGTAATGATTACAGGACTGACAAACGATCACATGATGCTTAAATATATTGTTACTATTTATAATTTCAACTATTGCATCCAATCTGCTTTTTGAATCCAGCCACTTAAAATTAAATCTCATTAATCCATTGACGCTTCTTTCACTAATTTCAGTCAACTCTGAAGCAGCCCCAAGGGTATAATTGTGACCATCACCTCCTACATTGGTACATGAATTATGTTTGGGACTTCTCAACGTGAGTGGGATATTAGGAACAAGTGTTTTTGTTTTGTCTAACTCTATGTGCCCAGGATTGTGGTAGATTTTTCTTCAAGCAGCTACATAAGCAGTGTGTAGAATGCTTAGATAACCCCACTGCAGCCACATACTATTCAACTTTAATGTTATCTACCTTCCTTCTGAAAGCAGGTAACCAATCCCAAGTTTCAAATGTTATTCATATTAATTTCACTATCTGCTTTTCTAGAATTTGTTGCAGAGTCTGCTTTTTAATTCTTCAGGTACTGTGACTGCATAAAACTATTCAGTATTACTTAATTAGGCAAAATGTAAAAAAGCAATACCAAACACACAAGTCATAAAGGGAATCATAGTGAAAACATTATGAGCTACCATCCATTTGAATTATCCACCATTCCAGGTTCTCCTATTCATTAAAGATTAACTTCTATTTCTTCACATAGACATGTTTTCTTTTAATGATCAGCATTTTATGTACTTATATATGAAAACCACTTAATAAGAAATGTACATAAAAACGTGCCTCTATAGATACAGATATATTTAGTAAAAAGGAGAAAAATTCTTTACACAGTTTAACCTCCAGAAACAGTTCTAAGACTTTAAAAAGATGAGAGATTTTTTTTGTCAAATACATTAACCATTTTGACCTGATACCTTCTAACAGTTGGTAACTTTTATACTAAAATCTGACTTAAGCTTATCCTAATCTTTTATCACACTCTCATTTGACATGTCTCAGCAGTTCAGTTTGTCAAAAGCATAAACCCTCAGTTATATTCCAAAACTGTACATTCCTGACAAACCTAGGAGTGACACTGCTCTCTTCAGAAGCAAAATCACCTAAGTGACCCAGGCTTCTGAAGAACAACTAACAGCCAGTAACTGGAGCAGAGCAAGATGCTCCTCTCTGCTTAATAATAGGCTGAAATGGCTTTAATTGGGCCAAAATGCCTGCCAATTTGTCAGAGAGCAGACTTGTCTTCAGAGCAGAAAACAAGTTATTGTATTAATAACTTTAACTGATAATTCCTCTCCCCTCAGTGACTGAGAAAAAAAGCCATGAGAAAAGGGGAGAATGGCACACAATGTGGCCCAAAGGATCTCAAGAAGCCACACACCTGCCTCACAGCTCCTACCTGTGAAGAAGCACCAGTAGATGCCAAACTAAACAAATCTTTAGCTATCTTAATTTCAAAATTAAATAATAAGTTTGCTATGTGTACAGGTAGGCTTGGGATACTTACATTCATCATTTCTTGTTGGAACTGCTGTTAAAGTTAATTTATAATACTCCGTGATGCAGCTTATTATGTACCATCCTGTTGTCACTCCCTGTCTGGTTATATTGGCAGCCTACTAGGAGTCTGAGTTTTGCAACATCTGCTGTCTGAGAAGAGTATAAACCTAGACCTCCTGATCAGAGGACAGGTCTGTAGCACCAGTGTACTCAGGGGTGTGCAAAATTTATATCTGTTTTGTGGTACTGTTTTGCTGCCTTATAAATTCCAGGCACGTGTGAGTGGTAATGTTGAAATACCTTGGAAAAAAAAGTCAGTAGAGGAAGAATGAGATTGTGAGACCTGGGCTATACAGAGATAAGACAATGCTAAAAAAGGAATATTTCTAAGATATGAATTTAAGATTATTAGGGGTAGTGGAGAGGAATATTTTTTTATTATTTAAATTGAGCAAGGCACCATCTTCAGATTCTAGTAATTTGAAATAGCAGTGCCAGTACAAGATGTGGAATATGAATGTTAAGAAAAGAGATGTATTGTAAAGCAAATGTCCCTCTTCTCATAACTACTAATTGTAAGCAAAATCTGTAAATAGAATTTAATTCTCTTAAAAGGTTAACTTCTTTATAATCTTAATAGAAACTTATCAGTACCTGAGAGGGACCCACAGAAAGGCAGGGGTAGGACTTTTTAATAAGATATCTGATGGGAGGATAAGAAACAATGGATGTAAATCGGAAGTGGGTAGATTTAGACTTGACGTAAGAACGAAATTCTTTACAGTGAGGGTGGTGAAACACTGGAACAGGCTGCCCAGAGAGGTTGTGGATGCCCCCTCTCTGGAGGTGCTCAAGGCCAGGCTGGCATTGAGCAACCTGGTCTAGTGGGAGGTGTCCCTGCCTGTGGCAAGGGGGTTGGAACTTGATGATCTTTAAGGTTCCTTCCAACCCAAACTATTCTATGATTCTATAATTCCTTTACATTCAGTCTGCCTGCTGTTTCTTTCCTATCTAGTGTTGCCTATAGTTGGTAGAGTGTCCAGGTTACAGCTTTATTTCC
This sequence comes from Turnix velox, assembly GCA_013400935.1. Classification (NCBI taxonomy): domain Eukaryota; kingdom Metazoa; phylum Chordata; class Aves; order Charadriiformes; family Turnicidae; genus Turnix; species Turnix velox. The sequence continues at coordinate 14,540 of VZTY01013269.1, forward strand.
TGTCTTGTTTTGTTAAAAAAGCTACACTGCAAACAACCAGGTCCATGGAGTTTATGTTCAGCAGTAAATGTGTCCTTGTTGTGAATGTCATTCTACTAATCCAAAACTGTCTGAGGAAAATATATGGGCTATTTTAGCATTTTCAGGCTTTATACCTTGTGTAATAGTTTGCTTCACAAAAAAAAAAAATCTGTATTTACATTTCCCCACATTTTATTTACTACCATTAAGAATTTCCTGATTTATGTGTTAATGCAGCTTAGACAATAAACTTTAAAAGACCACCTGGGAAAAAAATCCACTAGATAGGTGGTCACTACAGTGTTGTAAAGTTGGGTATTTTTCTCATTCCTGTTTTAAAGAAACATGCAAATGTCAAATACAAGTCAGAGTTCTAAGTTCAGTCCAAAATCCAGGATTGCCTTAGTGAGCACCCAGCAGAGTGCAGTCATGCTCCCACTTTATTTTTTTAAATTTTTATTAAAATAAATATTGAAAAGTAGCTCTGTTTGAGCACTAGAATATTGCCATGCCCAGTTATTCAAAAACAATGGCATTAGAAGATTTTAAAATTAATATGTTTCATTTTGAGATTTTCAAGGGGTTTTTTTGGCTTGTAAATGAAAGTTTTATTCCTTTATTTTAATAATTTCTTTAAAAATACTTTCTATACTGAGTCTGTATGTTTGGAAGTAAAGAAATATCAACTATCATTAATCTGTGGTAAATTTGTGAAATCTGGCCAGATGATTCTGAAAACACACTGTTGCTTTCAGCTACTTTTCTCAGATACTTGCTCTCAGACACTTTTCCCATTAATAGCTTCTGTAGTATTTTCTTCTGCCTTTCAAAACTCTAAGGAGATGCAGTGAATACAGTCTCTCTTTGCAAGACAAACCAAATTAAGTCTCAGTGTGCTACTGAGACAGGCTCTTTTTGCTCAAGAACACAGTACAAACCCTCTCATGCATGTCTGAAACTATCTGAAAACAGGATTAATGCTGTTTGTATGACTTACAGTATTCTGTGTCAGGGATTTACAGTTCTCCGTGACATCTGTTTAAGGGCTTTTGGTACACTTTAGGTCAATACACATTGTATGAGTGTGAATGGGAATACTAGATACTATCAAAACTTCCGCTTTGCTTTTCTTCCTGTAGGCAGGCAAATAGAAACAGCCATTTCACTGCGATGTGCCCAGTATATTTGGATGGCAAGCCAATTATCCAAGAACATCCTTTTCCTCTTCCTTCCTTTAACTCTATATAATGTCTTCTCTGCATAAATTAAAGGCTGCAAAGAACAGGTAGGACACCCAGGCTGTTTCACAAACACGGCGTTCTCTACTGGGGAATATTCTCTAACTCAGCAGGATGAGTCAGATGTCCTGTCTTATTTTCCCTCTCACTCTTTACCTTTTCTGTACTGAAAAATACAGGTGTAACCTGCATTTTGAATTGGAATTATTTATAGAATCATAGAAATGTTTGGGTTGGAAGTGACCATAAAATCATCTAGTTCCAACCCCCCTGCCATGGGCAGACATACCTTCCATTAGACCAGCCTGGCCTTAAACACCCCCGGGGAGGTGGCATCCACAAGCAATCCAGGCAACCTGTTCCACTGTCTCATCACCCTCACAGTGAAGAACTTCTTTCTTACATCCAGTGCAAATGTACCCTCTTCCAATTTGCATCCATTACTCCTAGTCTTGCACTCCTGTACCCTCTTAAAAGGTCATACCCCACTCTTTCTGTATTATCCCCAATTTATTTCTGTCTAAAACTCTCCATGTATGAATAGATGGATTACTCTTCTTTGGTCATATAAACCATCCTTTCAGAGTTGAAATCTTTGCTTCAGGGCTGTGCCCAGGAACATTGTTTCCTCACTTACACCTCCAGTTTTCCCCAGCACGTTCTGTGCTCCCACTCGAGCTGCCACGTTATTGTGATTCAGTAAACACTTAGGGAGGTGTTACAGTGGTGGTGACTCAGCAGCAATTGGGAGATTATTTGCTTTTTTGCACGTCTACAAAGCAGGCTCCTGTGGGTAATAGCAGGGAGAAAGACGCACTGTGTGTGTCACTGGGATGAAGAGAGCAGGAACTCTGATTTAGAGTAAAGTGTTTCCCTACAGATTTGCATCCACTTTTCTGTTTTAATGTGACAAAACAGCTGTTTGTTGTCTGTGTGTAATATAAATGCTTCACCCAGATGACAGAGTTACTTGAAGGCAGTCCATATCCATCACAAAAAGCACAGGCACTACCAGTGCCAAAGTCAGACCATATAATGGCTGTACCATCTTCTGTCCATGAGGCTAGGAAAAGCCTGACAAGGACAGTAAGAAAAATGGACTTCTAATCTTGTTACTCTACCACAAATTTTCCATGTGGCTGTGGGCATCTCTTACTAACTGCTTTCATAATTTGTTTTATTAGCTTTCAGGGAAGTACTTTCTCTTTCTCCTTATTTATACTGTGGATCATCTGACCTGCCCTCAGTTTCAGCTTTTAAGCTTTGCCATGAAAAAAAGGCCTACATTTACTTATCCCCTCCATTAAGATGCCTTTTGTGAAATGCATTTCATGGAATTGTTTCACAGTTATTTCACAATAAAAACCTGAGGCTTTTAGAGAACAAAATGACATACAAATGTGCTCATCTGTATTTATATTAAAAATAAGGGCACTTTGACTGCCTTCACACGATTTCCTATACTGTCCTCACTAATTAATGCTTTCAGTACAGACAGCAGCTACAATTAAAATTTGGTTTAGTATTTAAAATCACAACACCATTTTAGAACTGAAATAAGACTTCCTGAAAAAAATGTGAAAAGATATCTTATTTTGGAAAAAGCAAGGGTTTTGTTTCTTTTCATGAAATGGCAAGAAAAAAATTAAACTACAATAAGAACCAGAATCTAATGTTAGCTGTAGTGAAGGCACTGGTACATAATTCATTCACCCCACTAATGCATTCTGACAGATGATTATGTCACATGTTTGGCAGGATGTGTCAAACACTTTGAGTTAGAGAGTCCTCTAATAGACTCTATTTTCAAAGAAGTGTGTGTGGGTTTTGCTTCCTCTATGTTAACCACTATTAAATTCACATGGAGAAATCTGACTCAAATCGTGCTTAAAGTTCCTGATACAGGAAAGCAACCTAATTCAGAAAAATTGTGTATGTTCAAACTTGTATCTTCCTGAAGACAGGTGAATTAGTGATGATAAAATGTCACCACCTGCTTAAGAGGGAAGCAGGACTCAAACTAGCTTTAGTGGAGACTTCTGTATCAGGTGACAGAACACTGGAACGGAGAGCCTGTGGAGTCTCCTTCTCTGGAGACATTCAAAACCCACCTGTGTGACCTGATCTAGGTGTTCCTGCTCCAGCAAGGGGACTGTACTAGATGAACTCTTGAGGTCACTTCCAGTCCTGACATTCTGTGATGACCTGATGGCCTGGGATGAATGAAAAGTTGCCTGGCAAACTATGACAAACTATATGACATAGAAAAATTGCAGCAAGACAGCAAAAGCAACTAAATGCTAAATCCAGTAGACTCCATCATCTAATTGATAGAGCTATCTATGTACTTGAACAATTTCCTAAATATGCAATATAAGTTTGACTTCATAATCCCTTCCCTGAGGTCAACATCTGCTTCACAGCACATTTTTAAAAACCTTTCAGATCTTTATCATTCTGATGTTTCTGATGAAGTGGTGCTTTTCAAATGCAATTGGGCATACAGTGATAGTAAAAATAACAATACCACAGAACCACAGAATGGTAGGTAGAGACCTTCAGAGATCATCTAGTTCAACTCCCCTGCCAGAGCAGGGACACCTACAGCAAGGTACACAGTCACATCCAAGCAAATTCTGAGTATCTACAGAGAAGATTCCACAACCTGGGTAGTCTGTTACAATACATACAGGAAAGGCAAGTTTCTCAAGAAAATCATTATGGCAGCTACCCCTTATGTTTTGGATTGTTTGAGAGGCTGCAGTGTCAGCAGTGACAGAAACTGGTTCATGTTGGGCCTCCAGCAATGTTCTGAATGACTGACTCCACCCAAGGAATATCAGTAAGGTGCAGATCAAAAAAATCCTAAACACCCAACATAAATCACCTGAGTTCTTCGAAACAAAAAGATATATTCAAGAAAATCCAGCTAACCTGCTCCTTAATATTCTTGCTGAGAAATCATAGTGATCATCTTTCTATTTGTATATTGCAACTCACCATTTTCTATTCTCATACTGTAAGTTCAGTTAAATAACATTAGGAAGGAATAAAGTTCCCAGTGAGTAGTCTGGCTAAACAAGAAAACATTTGGATTGACAAGGAATGTGATTTACACTCACTGTGTCTTCAGAATTGCAGTATTCAATCTAACTTGGAAGGATTTTCATTGCTTTCACGACATTTATTACTTGAGCTGAGCATGCAACTTCTTCTGCTCCCTGCAGATCCATCATCTTGATCAGGAATAAGACTCTTGCAGGCAAAGTTGTCTAAATAAACAAGTAAACAGTCATTCCAGGTTTTCTGATACTTCCATTTTTGCAGTTACTGTATATTAGGAAAAGTGGGAAAAAAATTTCTCAAGTAATAAAGCATCTGGAGGTTTTTGCAAGGCAAGTTCACGTGCTGTATCCTCTGAAACTAGAAGCTGAGATTCTCCATCTTGCTCTACTTCCATTTTTGTATTTATTGTATATTTTGGAAAGTGGGGAAAAAAAAACAACTTGGAAAAGTAGACTTTAAAGACTGTATCGGCAGTTTATCTGTGGTTACAAAATTTTTAATGATTAGGTTAGTTATAAAAATGGTGTCAATACCAAGGCCTTCATTCCCATCTTTACCAGCAAGAACTCATCTCGCTATGCTCCAGCACAGTCAGCGGTGAAAGCTATTCTCTCTAGAGGATGAAAGTTTACAAAGCTTCTGTTTTAAACCTCAAAGTTGCTTCTGAACTAAAAAGGGTGAAAATAGCTTCAGATCTCTCCTCTGATGAAGACAATATTCATAAAAACATGTTTTCTGTCAGATATCCCACTCCCACCTCAGCCCAGCCTCGCACCGTAGGGAGGCCCCTGAGGAAAGGGGGGACTGGAAATAACGGCTTGTGGGGAAGGGAATAGTGAACATGAATCTATTTTCAGTATAAACTAGCAAAGGGCAAGCTTAGATTAGACATTAGGAAGAAGTTCTTCACGATGATGGTGACCCAGAGTCCCGATACCTGAAAACATTCATTCAAGACAAGAATAGCTGACTCTCTGAATATGTCTCTGCTCACTGCAGGGGGTTTGGACCTTTGAAGGTCCCTTCCAACTCCATGACTCTTTGATTCTAAAGTCGTTTCTCAGCAGCACCTCTGGGTTAAGGAAGCTTTAAATGGCATCCTGTATCTGAGGCCCTTCATCACATAGATGAAACTAATGAACCAGGAGAGAGGTCCTCAGTAACAACACCCCTTTTCTTTGAAAGGAATACAACATCAGCCATCCCTTCAGACATTCAGGCCAGGTAGAACCTGGATGGGATCTTCACTTCTTAGAGGCATCTGAGTTTCCTCAATTTTGCCAGGAAAACACCCAGGAAGGGAGAGAGACTTTTTCTTTGGGCTGGGCCCAAATCCAGGCAGGAGCAACAGGGCCTGTTCACTGCTTGCAGTCAAAATGTCTGCAGGTGTTTAAGGCCAGGATACATGAGGCATCGAGCAACCTGATCAGGTGGGAGGTGACCCTGCCTATGGCAGGGGGGTTGAAACTAGATGATCTTCAAGGTCCCTTCCAATCCAAACTACACACCAGTGCCCTTCTACTCGGCTCTGGTGAGACCCCACCTGGAGTATTGTGTCNGAGAAGGCTCAGGGGGACCTTAAGGAAAGGAATATAAACGTGAAGGGGGCCTACAGAAAGGCAGGGGAAGGACTTTTTAATAAGATATGTGATGGGAGGACCAGAAATAATGGATGTAAATTGGAAGGGGGTAGATTCAGACTTGACATAAGAAAGAAATTCTTTAGGGTGAGGGTGGTGAAACACTGGAAGAAGTTGCATGCTCAGAGAGGCTGTGGATGCCCCTCAATCCCTGGAGGTGTTTAAGGCCAGGCTGGACAAGGCACTGAGCAGCCTGATGTAGTGGGAGGTGTCCCTGCCTATGGCAGGGGGTTTGGAACTTGATGATCTTTGAGGTCCCTTCCAACCTGAACTATTCTATGATTCTATGATTCTTGAGTGTAAAATAATTTAAGACTGCTTTTAAAGCATTCTGATTCAAAGCCTGGGGTAGGAACAAGCCTACTTAAAAGTTGATGGCTTACTATGTGAGGGGATGTAAGGTGACCCGACTTAATGATCTTCTCTAATCGTGAAATCTGTCTGTAAGGTATTTTGAGGAAAGAGAAGCTTTCCTTGTGTGTTGATTTGATTTCCACATCTGAATATTGTTTGCCTTTTTTAAATGCCCTGAAGACTTTTCTCAGTTTTATTTATAGGTTATATAACATCCTCTATTCAGGAACTCTGGACATGCTGGCCAAAATTTTCAGATTGAGTTGTTTTTGACTCTTCCAGTCTTCAAAATTCACTCCCTTTGCATCTATCTTTGAAATCCCACAGATTTTGTGTTTCCTATTTTCACTTTTCATTGACAGGCATCTGGAGTTTTTTGCAAGCCAAGTTCACATTCTGTATCCTATGAAACTAGAAGCTGAGATTCTCCATCTTGCTCTAGTTTCTAATTCCCACTCCCACTTTCCTCTTTTCACATTTTGTAACCAATTACAATAATCATAATTATCATAGCCTGTCTTGCATAACATCAATTTACATTTTGTGCAAGAGCGACCATACAAAAGATGTAAATATCCTGAAAGCAGATCAAAGCTCATTCTTCCATTGCAGAATGTTTAAAATTAATCAGTAAAAATGACTTACAAATTGTACTGTGGGGCTGAATCAAACTCAGAAAAGAAATTCTGGATTGAGGCTGGCCATCTGTTCTTATGTCATTGGAAAGAAAAATGCCAGGTGACTTAAGGACAGCATTTTCATCCTGAATTAGCATCCTTGGGCTATTGGGGCTTTAAGATTGTAAACTAAGGTATCCAAACTTCTTGAGCATATTTTGTAGCACTTCTCTCCCATTCTTTTATTTTTTCCAAAGCAGTGATTATACTTGTTGGTTCTTAGTAGGTAAAAGTGAGCATTAGACCAAGAGATATTCTGCCAACCACAGGGACAATTTAACTATTTTCTTTGTGTTCTTTTTTAATTGAAAACTTTATTTTGGAGGAGCTGCATTTGATGATGATGAAGAATCGCTGCAACCAGTTTGGCTTTCTTAATTTTAGAAAAGTGTAAAACTAACTGCCAGATATTAGAAATCAAAACCCAGCCTTTCAGTTGAGTCCCTTTGCAATTTTTAAAACCTTTAGCTGCCATTTTTTAGCTTTAATTGCTGCTCACCACTCTTATTCAAGCTTTTGGCAAGCCCTGTTACAATTTATATTTTCCTTGTCATCTTACAAGTGTGCTCATAGAAAATTGTATCACTTCACACTGTTCCACATTGAAGTCCAATTGAAGTCCAATTTCAGAAACTTCTTTGAGGGTCTCTTCAAATTGAGTGGTAGGATTTAGGACTAACACATTTGGTTTTAATTCCTTCAAGGCATTTTCTTTTTGGGTTTCTTGATTCTCTTTAAAGTGAGAAAAGTTTGAGTTTATGCTGAACCAAGTCCAAACTTGACTATTTATTAGATTACTCTTGATGAATAAGATATTGAGTTACTTCTTCTGCCAGATAATTGCCTTGTTAATTTTATTAGATACCAAGGTGCAGGGGGAAAAAGAGCTTACTAAAGCATTCCTAGAAACAGAGAGGAAAAGTACAACTGGTGCAAATAATCTTTCAGTGCTGCTTTCAAATTATTCCTTCAGATTAATTCTCCTGCTCACTGTATTTACATCCTGATTTTGTTAGCAGGTAAATTTGTACCATTATCCTACTTTTACTGCATGTTAGTGTATGTATGAAAAGTGCACTCTTTTTCTGCAAATATTCACACTCCATTTGGCAGCTAAATGGGCAAAAGAAAGATGTGCTTTGTGATCTGTGTCCAATTGACACAGCCTGAAAATTGAAACGTGTTATTTATGAGCAGCTACTTGTAACAGTTCCATGTACAGTAGGAGAATTATTGCCCTTCTCTGTCTGGAGCCCAGCAAATGCTAATTTTGATCCATATGGACAGGTTAGTTGCTTTGAGTTCACTTGTATGGTTTCCTGATGTGCATGAAGGAAGCTGTTCAGAGCTCTGCAGCCTTGGACTATGTTTATGTGAGCTGCAAATATCAGTGACCAAAAGCTGCCTCTGTGGAGCTCCTCTAAAGGAACTTATTTCAGCTGAGAAGTGCTGCCTGGGAGACCCCTGCAGATTAATGGTTCTCTCACAACTTTTTACTGTCTTCTTTCTTCTTTGTCCCTATCTTCCTTATTACCTATGAAAAATGATGTCCCAGCCTGTCCCCATCCTCAGGGAGGTGCCTAATGCTGAGGTCACCCCCTGGCTGGTGTGGAAGGCCCTGTCCTGCAAGCCCACCATCTCCTGACACTTCCAGCTGCCACCTCTCTCAGCACCCTGACAGGTTCATTGGAAATCTTGGTTTTGCCCGTAAAGCATTGAGAGTTGAGATCTTTGTATTCAAAAGGAATAAAATTAAAAACCAAACTATTGTAATTCAAGAAGATAAGAGAGTGTTCACTGAAAAATAGAAATGTTAACTTTTTAAGAACTCTCTTACTGGATACAGAGGAAGTAGAAAGTTGTAGAAATAACATACATGACTAATTTGATTCCAGTTTTGATGCCATATCCATTATCCAGGATGAGTATACTGACTGGGAAATCCATATATAGATGAACATGTCCATTCTTCTGCTTGACAAGTAGGATCTAATACAGGCCCAGCCTGTGCAAATGCACTGTATCATCTGAACCTGGAGTCCTCCTTAGGCTCTCATATGGTAGAAGAGTTTAGTGTATGGGACTTAGATTCTTCATCTGCTTCTTTCTCTTGACTAGAAACTTGTAAAGAGCTAGAGCTTAAAAACCGAAAGGTATTTTCAGTTTACAGACAGCAATTAAGTGTGTTTCCACCATATTTACTTCCATTTTTTAGTTTTCTAGATTCTTAACTGACTTTTAACTTTCACACTTTTTTTTTTTCATGTCCAGTTTATTACACATGGTGACCTCCAGCTATGGGATGCAGATAAAATATTGTCTAAGCCTGTCATGAATGTGCCTACTGAGAAAGAGGGGCTATTTTCTTGACTTGGAGATTACATGCCATGTGAAACTCCAAAAAAGATATTTTTTCTATATAAGCAAATAAAATTCTAATCTTAAATATTGCCAGAAGTACATGCTTACAAACTGGTGAACAAGAATGGTATGCAGTCCAGTAAGTGTGACTATGGGCTGAAGCTTTGAGAGAAACAAGAATGACAGAGGTCTGGGGGAGGCTCCACCTTGCAAGAAAGATCCCTTGATGTTTCCAGTTCTGGAAGAGGCACCTTTCAGATTTCAAAGGGAACAAGTGATGATGAGGCAAAGTGCAATAAGAAGCATGTAAATATAACTCCAATTGAGCACGTGAGCAAAGGGAAAGAAACACCCACCCACTGGAAAAAAAAAAAAAAAAAGGAGGGGTTGTCCAGGCTTGATATTAGGAAGCATTTCTTTATCAAGAAGGTAGACGAATACTGATCTAGCAACTTGTTCAAGTGGGAGGTGTCCCTGCCTATGGCAGGGGTGTTAGAAGTAGATGATCTTTAAGGTTTCTTCCAACCCAGGCTAATCTATGATTCAATTAGATATCTTGAATGATTAGACTGTTAAAACATTAATTCAACTCAAGTTCCTTACTTCTCTATATGTAGTGATGAAGTGTATTTCCCTTGCCAGTAAGAATATTTTATATAATGCAAACTCTATCTTGAAATCCTGACTCAAAACCAAGCTGAGATATGGCTGTAGAACTTTGTTTATATGATGTTGAATTTCAGCTCTCATAAATATATTTTTAAGTAGCGATGCTCATAACTAACATATTTCTGCTAGGTTGGCCTATTACTCAGTCAGTTTTCTTGTCCCTAACATACGTAGTGAACACCCACATCTACATTTAAAATACACTTGATAAATACATTATCATGAGGAATGAGGAAGTGATTCGGTAGCACTTGCCCTTTTACTCACACCCAGGATGGGAAATAGGGTGGGATGACTGAGTGGGTTAAACCATTTATCCATCTGTCATTATTTTGCAGGAATTATGTTGTAATACAGCAGTTATATTTTTCTGCCATGTTTACCTAGATGTTCTCTTTTCTTTTTATAAGTATGACTCTTGGAAGCCAATGGCATTCATTTGTCTGTTGTCAGAATTCATTGTTGTCATTAAGACAATTGCACAACTGTCTCATGACTGAGACTAGGAGGGGTTAACATCATGCAGGATCAGTCAGGCAGACATCATGCCAGACATAAATATGGATCTTGTAAGGACTTAACATACTAAATTCTAGAGTCCCTCATTTTTTCAGTATTTACAAGTTAAACCCCATGAATTTAACTGAGTTTTCTCTACTAAATTTACAGAGATATCCACAGTTTTTTATTTTGTTTGAGGCTAAAAGCTTTGTCTTTTTGGTAAACCAGAGTAGCTTGACACTTGTTTCATCCTCTTCAAGGTCTTTAAAGTAGAGGCTTATCTCTCTACTAAGTACAATCAATGTTAGATGTCCCCAAGGTTCACTTGATGAGCTGATTTTATTCATTTCTACACAAAACAACTTCTATTTAAATGATGATCATATGTATAATGTTTGTAGCTCATCTCTTAATTGAAAAGCTGCAGGGCTAAAGGGAGAAATATAGGTTCATATCTTTAGGAAAGCTTTCTGTTCCAAGGAAGAGGTTTCAACTTGGGTACTGAGAGATTCTATAAAAAATCTAATATCCCTTAGTTCAGAGAAAGGGGGCATCTGTTTTTACATAGACACTCTTAGGTCATGAGCAGAGAACTGAGAAAGTCATAGTCTCTTCTCCAAGTGTCACTCAAAATAGACATACAAATACATATTGATAAAAACTGTTCTTGAATGCTTAAAATCTTGACATATTAGATTAATTCTTTTAGCTTCTAGGTTTATACTTTAGATCCCTTAGATTTTAAACAAAAAAATCCTGCTACAGTTTTTGAAAAGCAGTGATACCTGCCCCTAGGAGTCAGAGAGCAGCTGCATCTGTGACTCCAGTCTAACACAGGAATCCCCCTGTGATTCTCAGTTTATCGTCACACCACCACAGAGGAATGACACCAAGTTGTGTGGTGCAGTTGATACACCTGAAGGAAGGGATGGCATCCAGAGGGACCTTGACAGGCTGAAGAGGTGGGCCCAAGCCAACCTCATGAAGTTCAACAAGGCCAATTGCAAGGTCCTGCACCTGGGTTGAAGCAATCCCAAGCACAGATACAGGCTGGGTGGAGAGTGGCTTGAGTGCAGCTCTGAAGAGAAAGACTTGGGGGTGTCAGTTGATGACAAACTCAACATGAGCCACCAGTGTGCACTCGCAGCCAAGAAGGCCAACCAAATCCTGGGTTGCATCAGGAGGAGTGTGACCAGCAGGTCAAGGGAGGTGATTTTGCCCCTCTACTTGACACTGGTGANATTCCCTTATAAAGACAGGCTGAAGGAGTTGGGGTTGTTCAGCCTGGAGAAGAGAAGGCTCAGGGGGGACCTCAGAGTAACTTCTCAGTACCTAAATGGAGATACAGAAATGCAGGGGTAGGACTTTTTAATAAGATATGTGATGGGAAGACTAGAAATAATGGAAGTAAATTGGAAGGGGGTAGATTCAGACTTGACATAAGAAAGAAATTCTTTACAGTGAGGATGGAGGAACACTGGAAATTGTTGCCAGAGGGGATGTGGATGCCCCCTTTCTGGAAGTGTTTAAGGCCAGGCTGGACAAGGCACAGTGCAATCTCATCTAAGGTCCCTTCCAACCCGAACTATTCTATCATTCTATGATTCTAACTCAGTCTTAGCTCCACTCTTCCCAGATTTACCTGTTACCTATTTTAGGCTTCACATTAATTACTAAGGAAATTACAGAGAATTCCATTTTATGGTACTTAATTTCTTTTGGGCTCTGATTAAGGAACATTAGGTATGTAACTCCAGATATAAATCACAGCTAACTTGAAAGTTTAGCTGTAGTTTTGTTCAATGCTGGTGGAAATGGAAAAATTCTTGTTGGAAAAATTCATGGAAGTCACAAATTCTCAGAAGTTCTACTCCTGTGAAGCAATGCTAGAATTTGTAAAAAGTAACCATCCTCCTACAAATGTAGGATGCAGCATTTTTATAAATTCCTTTCCTCTCTAGAAGGATAAAACAGGTTATTTTGAATTAAAACTATATGAAATCAAACAAAAAACCCACAACAACCAAACCAAATAAACCTGCCTGTGGAAACTCAAATCCTCAGCTAGTTCACACTCAAAACTAGTTGCCTGCAATCTAGTGTTCAGCAGGTAGCCTGGTTTTCTGACCTTCAAATGACTTAACCTTGCTTAATGTGGGGCCTGCTATTTCAGTTTAAAAAGCCCTTAAGAATCCACTGAAGAAAACAGAAAAGCACTGGTATAAAACTTGTAAGTTGTGATTCAGCACCTAAATCTGTTACAATTACAGATAGCCTCAAGGGTCCTAGCAGGTAATTGGTTCTTCACTGGAAGAAACATTCCTGTTAGACAGAGCTGAATTATTTTAATACCAAATTTACTCCACTTTTTTGTAGTGAAAACTGCATGAGAGAAATTCTGCAGGCAGGAATTAACATTTCCTCCTGGGGAAGCACAGACATTCATGAGGGAAAGCTGGCAGAAAAAGAAAGTTAAAATTCTACATACCACTATGATAAAACTATGTCTCATAGCTTTTAAATTAAACTTTGGCTTTCCTGAAGTCCATTGCAGAATTCAGTTGGTGTTTTTGGAGAAAATTTTCTATTTAATATCTCTACCTAAATTTATGTGGACTGTAGTCAGACTGTGTCAAGCAATTGATGAATAGAACATCCACAAATACATGTGACTGGAGAAATTATTTGAAAGAGAGAGATACCTCTTGAGATTACCCAGATTTTCTCTTAGCAAAGACTTGACATTTCGTTAATAGCATATTATTTATAGTAATTTACATGCAAACCATCAAATTTTACCTATATTTACTCTTAATATTGAATACTGCTTTAAACATTTGCAGACCTGGATTTGCACTTGGAAGATTTTTAATTTTATCACACCACAGATTCCCTGAGTGGAAGCACTAAAGACAGACTGGTATTGTGAGCACTGTGCACAAATCCAGCTTGTAGGACTAATTGTTTCTACCTGAAATTAACAGCATCAAAAAATTAGTTTACTTTTCTTAATTAAATGAATCCCTGTTACTTTATGTTCAATAGCCATCCTTATGACTCAACATTGCTCATCAGAATTTATTTGAAAAGAGAGCAAAATCAGTTTTGAACGTACTAAAATATTTGATAGCATCAAGTCTCCTGCTTTCATAAGCACCAAATTTATCATGCTCCAATATCTACGAAGTGCTTCCATAAAGATGCACTCCAGTGAACCTATTTCTTGAAAACACTGATGTGAAACCTGACATAAACCTTTGAAATATTGTTTTATTGAGCCATTTCTAGTTTGTTAGTAGTCAATGTTCCTTTTCAAAATGTTTTTTGAAGTACACATACTGCTGCAAGGTTAAGACTTGAGATTAAAGGCAGCCTCTCTAGTTCTTCTCTAAAACAGTTCCTCCTTTGAAAGTGTGAATTATTCTAAAATACAAATATGTGAACACTGCAAAGATTTTCAGCTCTTTCTTATTTTAGAAGTGCAGTATAATTTCTAGTATCTTCTTTTTTATTTTCCATTTAAGCAGAAAATATGGAGAAATTCTGCTCAAATACCTGACATGTTCTAATATAAAACAACTGAAAGGACTTTAGTGCTGTGGTTATCCAGAGATCCTGTTCTAAGGGGCACTCTAAAAACTCATGAGTGGAATTTAATGCATCACTGTGAACGTGTGCAGAAATAGAAACTGGATTGATCTTCTCATTTTTTGTCATTTTTCACTTCATTCTCAAGCAAGATGGATTATTCATGCAAAACTCCAGATGTATGAAAGGTCTCCACACCTAAACAGCACAGGAGAGAATGAAAGAAATTAAAAGATGGAAATATATCACAAAGTTTATCAACAGAAAGCAACATAGAATCCTAGTAATGATCTTTCTCTGATAATCTTCCAATTAATGACCTCATGAAACAGATAATTGCATATTGCCTTTGCATCTACCATCTGTGTTTTACCTTTCATTTTTTTGACCCAGATTATTAGTAAAAGACTATTGGAAGCCCAGAGTGAAGAGCTGAAGATTTTAAGTTGCTTTCTTCTCTGACAGTGAAGAACAATAGTCAGTTTCTCTAAGTTGATTTGTATTCCAGTTAAATGTATCTCATATACACCTAGCTTCATAAAATGATGTAGACTGAAGTCCATTGCAGTTGTACTGATAATTATTCCTGCAATAATACAGCATTTTCTGACCCTGCTCCTTGCACCAGCTGACTAAGAACTAAAACTGTTAATAATTCCCATGAAAAGACAGCTTATATCAATAAAAGGAGAACAACTCACAATAGCTTATTAGAGTTAAACCAGAATTTTTGATATCTAATGAACATCTTGATAACCAAGGGTACACACTAGACCTGATGCTTGTCCCAGATCAGGCTTATATTTAAAAAAAGATCTCCAACCATAGAGGTATCTAACTAATAAACTAGTTTTCCTCTTGATTGGAAAGAGGAATATGCATTAATTTCTAAGTAGTAAAAAATAAGGGTAATAATAATTATACACTAAATACTATTTAATCTAATCTTCTATATAATTTACTAATACCAGTAAAAGGAGAACAACTCCTAATAGCTTATTAGAGTTAAGCAAGAATTTTTGATATCTAAGGATATCTCAAAGATATCTAAAGAAACCATGTGCTGTCATAATATGCACACTTGACCTACAGCTTGTCCCAGATAAGGTTTATGTTCAAAAAAATCTGCATCCTTAGAAGCCAACTGGATCAAGTCTTCCTTCTGCTCCCAAATTCAAACTTCAGAGGGCTCTGTTTCCGTGGATTGAAGATTACCAAATACTACTTTTAGCGCTCTCATTGTATTGACTTCATCCAGAGATTACGGTTCGGTGAGGCCAGCAGAGGCTCACTAGATGGTGCTAGGCACAGGCTGATAGCAGCAGCCAGGAGAAGACACCATTCCCATTGCAGGACCGTGCCCTGCAGAGATCATAGGAACATCTCTGTATTTTCAGCATCACAGCAGCATAATAAAATGGTGGGCAAAAGAGCTTTCTGAAAATTACTCATATGCATCTGAAAAAGTAGCAGTGGTTTGCCTTTTTCAGAGGCAGCATTTAGAAATAAATAGCTTGTTACAGTTGCCTCAGTATTATTCCCTCTTCTGTCTCACATTAATAGTGTCTTTTGCTGTTCTGATTAATTTTTCTTCATGTCTCCATTAATTAATTCACTATTTTTTAATTCTCAGTTCCTCTTTAGTGACAAATTTATCATCTGGTCGAGATGTTGTCTTCCTTAGGTTTGGCTTCTGTGTGTAGTTTTCACCCTACCTGCTTTCTTGAAGGACCGCATCTCTTGATATCTCACCTCTACCTCACCCAGGTCTGCAGCTAAGCCACCTGCAAACCAAATTATTGTTGAACTGCAGAAAGCATCACACCCTGGGCCAATGAAGGGGAAGTGTTTCACTCCAGTGTCACTACCATCCATCACAGTTCTTGCCCTGGAAGGAACATCCATGGTTCCTCAGAAATGTCTCCACCCCAGTGGCTGCTGCTTCTCTGATGGCATCTGGATGCCACCATGCAGCCCCATCAAGCCTAACTGGCTTTTAGCCAGTGCAGCCAGCAGCACCAGTGCTCCCTCAGGCCTTCCACACCACCCATGCTTCAGCTCCCCAAATAACTTTCTTAGACTTAAGTTTTAGACACAGACACAAAGAAATTTGAAAAGCATGAAAAATTGCACATGCTACTACAGGAAAGCCACTGAGGTGCTGGACCATGTTCAGAGAAGGACAACAAGGCTGATGAGGATTTGAGATCACAAGTCTTATGAGGAGTGGCTGAGGGAACTGGGATTGTTTACTTGAGAAGACTTAAAGAAACCTGAAAAACAACAACAAACATATGAACAAAGAAACAAACAAACCCAAAAAAACCCCACAAAACACAAAAAAAACCCACAACATAGGATAAATATCCTGAAACTGAAAAACAATGGTAATTCTTTTCAGGACGTGTAACTGCAAGTGATTTACTGGTTAACTAGAGTGAGTATTAAATGTATGTACAGTAAGGAAAAAAAATCCTTTTGGAAAACCAAAAATGAGAAACTGATACTTTACTGTTACATTAGTTGATATAACTGATGTTTTAAAATACATATGCTTCCCCTCTTCCATTTTAAAAAAACCCCTGTAATTTATCTCATTTTGTCCTACATTTGCATAAACAAAAATAGAATGTAAAGCCCAGTTAATGCACAGGGCCCTGATCTGCATAGTACTTGCCTTTAGTGGCAGACTTAGAAGGCCCCAGGAGATATTACCCAGATCTACAACTTCCTTTAACTGATGATAAAGTCTTTGATGTCACTTATTACTTGGTACTAATCTTGAGATCATAAGTACATGTTTAAGTATGCAAGGTGCACTCTCCCCCAGACAGCTAAAAGAAAAAAAAAAGTCACAGTACTCCCAGGGTTTTTTTAGGACTTCTATCCAAGTCTTGCTTTTAACTTGCATACTTATTCCTTAGGAGTTGCACTATAAAATGAGCAAGTCACTAAACAGAGAGTATGAGTTTTCTCATGTCCAAGTGACTCTGATGCTGCAAAATTCATATTCCTACAATCTCACTGTCTGCCATTTCCCCTACTTTATGAAAACATAGCACCAAAAAAAATGAAAGAAAACCCTAATGGTAATATAGTTTATTTATCCATTTATCCATTCTAAACAGGGCATATTTAGTAAGTACACATGTGCAGTACACAGCAAAATGCATCATCTAAGTAATCTCAGTTTCATCTCTTTAGTCTTACCTTCTTCATAACTTCCAGTAAAAAATAATAATAAAATATTTGGGCATAAAAATAAGGAAATGAGATATTTCATTACTCATGTAAGTGAACGTGGAAAATGCTAGTACAGACTCCGTGTTTCAGCATTAAAAAAATGTTTTTGGGCAAAATTGCTTTGAGCAAGGATGGGATAAGAAATTGTATTAAGTCTGAGCTCAGAAATAAAGGAGAGCCCTCCCAGTGTCAGACTGAGATCTGGATAGAGACTTGGTATCTCTAAAGGTATGGGAGAAGCAAATCATATCAGAAAATCTGTAATAAGGGGATTGTAAAAGCTGAGATACAGATTGGAATGAAAGGCTGCTAATGCTGAAGGGCAAAGATATTGCTGGCTATAATTTCTGTAATTTATTACTAAGTAGTCCTTAACCAACCTCAGGTAGCATTAGTTTAGATCTAATTCTACTAAAATATGAAGATGACTTATGAGATCTGGTTGTCAGAGATTATCAGAAATAGACTTTTATCAGGTTTCCCAATAGTTCAATTTGAGCTTAAAGAAAATATGATTATACTTGTACTTAGGTATAAATAAATCTCTAAGTTAACTGATTTAAACCCTTGAACTGGAGAAATTTTTGATATGTGACACTGTTGCACATATTATTTAATAGAATCAAATATTCAGCAGTAAAAATTAATATACTGGTTTTGACTGATTTTTTTATTTCATAAAAAGGTTATTAGTTATGTAAAGCAGATAATGTGGCCCATATTATTAATATGATGCTTTGTCTGGCATATTTAACTTGCCTATCAGTGACACCACTGTGGATTTCTACCTTCTGCATGGCCATGCCACACTGGTGTTTTGGCCTGTGATATAACAGAGATGCAATTTCCTCCATTGTTTGAATAAAGAAGCAACAAGTCTGATATAAAAATGAGGGTTTATCTTTTAGCTTGTGCAAGATAAGTGTAGCTTATCAGTTAACACAGTCTAGAAAGGGAGATCTTTACATGTCACAATTCAAAAAGAGTAAATTCTGGTGATGCATGTGAAATTCTTATGAATTTACCCCAATTGTAGGTTTCAGTGTGGAGAAGGCTTTGAGTCAAAATGAAACCAGTTAAATCTACATAAGATTTGTGTTCTAAATAAGAGAGGAAAAATACTTTGAAAAAATGCTCCCAACCAAGTGAAGTAAATAGCTACATCCAGAGAGACAGGAGGAAAGAAAAAAGTTTATCTGTGGAAAAACTAAGTTCAGCCATCACTGTAGGGATACAGTGAAACATGTTAAAAAACATGATAATGGAAATACTTCATATGTTTGTGATTTAGCAATGATTCCAAATTTATCAAGAGGCTGAATATTAGAAGTAATTAATCCTCAACTGCTATTAAGATTTACAAAGTGATTTGACAAAACAATTCAACAACAATGTCATGACAGATTTGAAAATGGCAAAATTCACACAAACTTAATATAAGTTATCCCAAAACACACACCACACACACTCCAGTCTCTGGCTGGTACCAGCAGTGGACAACACTTACCCAGCCAGTAGGTACTCCTTTTGACTCTTACACTTGCAGACAAATGAAAGAACATCTGTAAAGCTAATGTGCATATCAGAAACATATGAGAGATGTGGATGAAAGACAAGTTAATCTATAGTAAAAAAATTCCCTTTGAGTTTAAATATTCATGATGAATTTGTATTCCTCAATGGGCAGTAACTGAGAGTTGAGTGTTTAACTGGCCCTGGCCTTCTAATCCTTGAGGTCTCAGCCCGAGCAGTGTCCTCAGGGGAGGTACTGCCCACAACCTGCTATGATCCAGAAGAGATCAGCAGGTCTTGCTACTATCACTGCTTATAGGATCCAAGATAATTGTCTTTCTTCAGGTACATTTCCAATCTGGTGCTGTTCAGATAATGGAATATTCTGGTACTTTCTACCAATTACACAAGCCAAGATCTTGCTACATCTTGGAGTTATTTAGCCTTGAGAAGGAAGTAGAGTGAAGAGGTGGGAAGGGGACACACTACAGTTTTCTAATTTCAATTACTTAAAAGCTGGTGTCTGTAGAGAGAACTTTGTTTATTTCCAAGGGACATGAAAAAGGCAAGAGACAACATTCACAGGTTATAGTAGATATGTGCACTAGAGGAATTCAAGGATTGCTTCTTTATAATGAAAATGGTCAGAAGCTGAAACAGTTCTGTAAATCCCACCCATGAAGGTACTTGAAACATGCCTAAACAAAGCTGTAAGCTCCCTTTGACTTTGAAGCTAGCTGTGCTTTGATCTAGTACATATGACCTCCAAAAGTCCAGTCTAACTTAAATAATTCTACAATTCTCCTATCCTCCTTCAATAAGGTAATTACTTGTCTTCACTTATTAAATGTGATAGATTTAATTCCTGTGGAAATATCAGACTTGATGGGAGTGACATCAGAAGTTCTTTCAATGTCATATTTGAACAGTGATTTGGGACAGTGTATATGTGGGAAATTCCAGGGCACAGTGGAAAAGCATTTTGCACATTGTGCTGTCAGATCTATTTGCTCCTCCTTCACTTGTGTTATTTTAGGTTTCAATGGTGATGCAGATTCCAGGTTTTGGTCCCTTCCTTCCTTCCTTCCTTCCTTCCTTTTTTCCTTCCTTCCTTCCTTCCTTCCTTCCTTCCTTCCTTCCTTCCTTCCTTCCTTCCTTCCTTCCTTCCTTCCTTCCGTTTCTCCTTGTTCATGTATAAAGCTAGAGCTTCTTTAGGTATTGCACTTATGGCTATACTTGTTTGACACCATCTCCACAGTGACAGGAATAAGTTTCCAAGCAGTCCTTCTAGCCAGTGCTGTATTTGATGTTTGATCACTGCAAATGGTTTAGCTCTGATGAATTCTTGTCATAATACACTTGATTAGAAGTTTTTATGCTTTTCTAATATGATTTAACAACAAGCCACATTTACCATTTACTTCTATGTAATCAGGTAACCTGCTCCTAAGATTTTAATCAAGCAATATTTCAGCAATTTCTATGCCAGTTTTCAGAGTGCTGATCTGGAACAAAGTAGTGCCAAGAAGAGATGTGACTCTTCAGCTTTTTTGAGATATCCTTTCAATGCTTTTAACAGCATTTCACACAAAGCCATTAGGGAGTGAATATGAGAAACCAAAAGCAATATGCTTGCAATCATATTCTTTTGAAAAGGAATTAAACTCTTAAGTCAATCTGTAAGTCAAACTACTGCTTCAGTGGCTATGTCACTTCTCAGAAACTTAAGTGCATACTGAGGTTACATGTTTAGCAATTGGATCCTTTAATTATACTATTTATGGAAGCACTATAATGGGGTTGAAAAAATAAATTCACTTTATTATTTCCAGTAATATTTACAAGCATATGTCAAAAGATGAATCATGATCTCATTTGGGTTTTTTTGCTCTTGAGCTATACTTTCCAACTCTTGTAGTCAATGTCTCTCCTTTTAACATTAGCATTTGACTTTAACCACAAAGATTCTTCCTTTTTACAGCGCATACTTCTGAAAAAAACACAGCCCACAGGTTTATGTTACCGGGCTACTTGTGGGCTACTTTCCTAGAAGCCCTTTAGAATTGGTTAAGAAAAAGAAATGTCTAGGGCATGATTCATCTAAACTTTTTCAGATGGCTACTTGAGGAGATGAGAGGAATCATGTTTTAAAGAAGATTAATGGTCTCCATTGACTATAAAGAGAACTTAAGGAACTGATTCATAGATTTCTTTAGGCTGTGGGTTGCTGAATTTGGTCTAATGAATCCTTGCCATTATTCCCTGATTTTAGACTTCAAGTACTGACTTTATCTTTAAAACTTTTTATTTTCCAGTGCAACTCTACATATATCAGTTGGTACCTAAGTATTGTTTTTAGCTGGGAGAAATGGTGTGGAACTGTGAGGGTTTATTTTCTGAAAATGCCCTACTTAGTCTTCCCTTTCTTCAGTTTGATTCACCAAAAATGGT
The DNA here is from genome assembly GCA_013400935.1 of Turnix velox. Classification (NCBI taxonomy): domain Eukaryota; kingdom Metazoa; phylum Chordata; class Aves; order Charadriiformes; family Turnicidae; genus Turnix; species Turnix velox. Next base: position 35,861 of record VZTY01013269.1, read on the forward strand.
AGTCAAAGTGCCATACAACCAAATCAAAATTAAGACCCCTTTTTTTAGTGAAGAAATAGGTGAGAGCATTCATTAATTTCACAGAACTCTTTATTTAGGCACCAGAGCAAGGCATTCCAGATTCAGCTCAGGTTGAGGATGACTTCAATTGGCAACTTAATATAAAGGTCATAGCTAATTCCCAAGTCAACTAAGAATTTCTTTCTTTCACTTAAATACCATTTAAACATTTACCTTTTAAATATCAGAACAATTAAACATTTCAAGATTACCATCATAGGTTATTGTTATTTTAAGGTAAAAATGCTTGTTCTCTAAAACGTTTGATCCACATTAAGTAGATGCTGCTGAATTCAATTTAGAAATCAAGAAGTTCTGTTCATTTGGGCAACACAGTACCTGATCTCTCCCATTCTTAAATATATTTATCTGCTTCCAATTAGTGGATTACTATATTTTTAGTAGAATACTATATTACTAGTGTTAGAAAGTCAGTCTTCATCATTAATCATGTGTATAAAAAAAACCCGGAAGATTTTATTTAAGGCAATGAAGATCATCTATAATAAAAAATCTTCATCTTTTGTCTCAATGCCTCATCCAGCCTGGCCTTAAACACCTCCAGGGAGGAGGCATCCACAACCTCTCTGTAAAACCTGTCCCATTGTCTCACCACCCTCACAGGAAAGAACTTCTTTCTTATATCCAGCCTCAATTTCTCAACTGCATGTTGAAAGAACAACTGTTTTCATTCTAGTACAGATATGGCAGTTTGCTTTTGCCTTTTGGGGGAATTACAGTGTTTTTCAGTTTTGGGGCAGTCTTCCACAGTAATAAAACAAACATAAGCGTTGGGGTTTGTTTTATTGTTTGCTGCAAAGCTCTAGTGCTATATGAGAATCTGCCAGCAAACAAGAGCAGCATAAATTAATATGAGGTATATTCACTACTTCACTCTGAACCTCAGGCAGACAGATGGCTCAGGATTTCTCTGAAAGATAAAGTGCTCCAATATGAACGTTTGTCAGGCTGTAATTTAACATGCTACTTAAAGCCAGGTTTTTTTCCTTTTTCTTTTTTTTTGTCTAAATAGTAAAACATAAAGAAACTAAAGTCAGTATGTACTATTTTATTAAGATGTAGCATTAATATTTACACCACATACTTACTATAACTGTGAAGTTACGTTTACTTAGTTATTATACAAGCCATTTATTATAGTTCCTCTTAGCATAATTGATTTTTTTCATCCATAAAAAGGAATAACTTACTATTCTGATTCCTTAATTTTTAATGCAACTAAATGTGTTTATTTGGGCTATAAAAACCTTAGGGTCAGCAGAAGGCTTTTGATATTTTATGTTCTCCACCACTACTTGCTTGTTGATTAAAGTTGCCAATTCCAGCAATAATGAAACCTTTTGAGTACAATGATCCTATATTTTTCTCAGTATGACTACAGGTAGAGCAATTGCCAAAACTTGCATAGTTTCTCCTGCAGTGTTCACAGTGAGTAATATTCGCCCCTAAAACATGGATAGACTAGTGGCTATTTTTTTTTTCTGTGAAAAAGGAATGTCCAGAGTTGGATATCCTCATTCCTTTTACTGAGGGTAGATTTGCTGAATGAGATGCTAGTTGTCATTGGTACTGTAAAAGCCTCTCCTAAAATCATCTTGCTCATCCTAGTTTAATTCTTTGAATCTGATCAATGTAAGAAGCAATTGGCTTGCTATGCTGATTTTTTAGAATAATTCAGTATTTAAGTGATTAAAACACCTTTGAGGCATCCAGTAAAAACTTGGAGTTGCAGAACTGGCCTTCATCCTTCAGTGATGTTAGTGCCAAGTTTACTTGGTGTGCTGTGCCATCTTTTGTCTTGCTTTCACTACAATATTTATTCTCTTCTGAAAAATTTACTGCTAACCACAATCATATACCTAGGATCTTCCTGAGAAGTTGAACCTAAGAGAAAAATACTCATGAGCCAATGTTTCCTACCTATTGCTTTCCATTCCAGTAACAAACTTCCAGCAGCATTAATTTTTCTTTTGTTTTTATACAGTGCAAGTTTCTTCCAGACTGGAATACAAAAGCAGCATACAAAATACTTCTTTATCTCTTCAGTAAAATATTTGATAAATTACTTCTTTGGTTCAACAGATTCACATTCTGAGCAATCCTTATTCCCTTGGAGTGAGAGACAAAAAACTCTGTAGAAAGGCGATGAGGAGTCACTGCCACCTCACTGCTTTTTCTCTTCTATAAATGCTCTCTGGTGCCAAAGGGAGAGAAATAAATGTATGGAAATGCTGCCTTTTGGATTTGAGAATTGGTGTTTGATTTGGTGAAACCTAGTTTCAGTAACACCATCACTGAACAGAATAATGTATGTGTCTAGTAATGGGGGTTTTTGTTGGCTGAGTTTGGCTTCTGTTCTATTGACTTTCTTTCAACTATTTCAAAACCTTATACCTGAGAAGGTTATTTTTCACTGTTAGAATTTTAACATTCCTTTGAATGTTTTTATATTTTCTTCGTAGAGTTTGCAGAAGGAGAATGTTTTAATGAAAAGTATGAAATTTTATAATTAAAACCTAGCTACAGCAGATGGAAAGGACATTATTACTTTTCTCCTTCAGCCCCATATAAGTGAATTTTTTTCTGTTCCTCTCCAGTCTCTTTTTTCAGGATTTATTCCTACTGTCTAATGGTTAGATTTCTGATCATTTGTTGCTCTTCTCTGAACTCTACTGAAGAGAAAGAATAGTAGCCACTTGAAACATGTCCTGTTCAAAGAGATATGGGCAAGTTGCAAAGTAGAAGAGACACTCTAAATGTTCTCCTGATTTATGTGGCAGTATAATGTTTGACTTAACAAGACTGAGTTGTTGACATGACCACCTGTGATCCATTACAACCTCAAACCTTGGGCTACGGCCAACCTGGTCACTCTTCACTCTGTGTTCAGTAAACTGCATGTGCCTACTCAAACAAAGTAAATTTCATTTTTTACATACAGATTTACAGAGTTCCATAGATATCAAGCCATTTCTACAGCTTTTCAGTGTAATAAAATTAGTCTGCAATATTTTTCTTCACTATATTCATAGTTTCTTCCAGATTAATGAAAAGAAAATGAAAATAATAAAAGCCAATCAGATTTTTCCATCATCCCTAGACAAGTCCCTGTGCAGTATAACTTGATGTGTTTTTCACATCAAGTGATTACAGATTACTGCTCTGCAGGCATGGCTATCCATCCAGTTTTGCATCCAACCTGTAACAGTTTTATCCCTATTGTTTTAATTCATAGCTTTAATGAACTCAAGATAGATAATCTACTGCTCCTCCCCATCTACAAGGCCTACTACTGTCCTAGATCTGGGTGGATCTCCTGGTTTTACTCTTCTATTACTTTTTCTTGTTTCTCACTAATTTTCATGTTTACTATGTATATCCTGTCATTTGAAAAGCTGTCATTTGAAAAGAGAAATGGATGTAAAAGTAATAAGACAAATGACATTCAGGCATCATTTAGTCTGATCTGCCTCTCACCAGTCTTCTTCATTGCTTGAATAAAGCTGTCATGCGGCCTGAATGGACAGGGATACTGATAAGTCTGAAGGAATAGAGGATCAGTCCTTAACCTAAGAAGATGACCTCATAGGGACCAGAAGATGTTTGCAGACAATAGTAGTCAGTGGCTCAATGTCTACATGGACATTGGCCCTCAAGGGTCTGTCTTGGGACCAGCACTATTTAGTATCTTCATCAATGACATAAACAATGGAATCAAATGCACCCTCAGTGAGTTGACAGATGACATCAATTTCAGTGTAGCAGTTAGCACATCTGAGGGACAGTGTGCCACACAGGGAGGCCTTGACAAGCTCAAGAAGTGGGCTCATATGAACCTCATGAGGTTCAACAACCTGAAGAGCAGGGCCTTGCATCTGAGTCAGGGAAACCTCAGTATCAATAGAAGCTGGGGAATGAAGAGACTGAGAGCAGCCCTGGTTGGGTGGAAAGCTGGACAAAAGCTAGCAATGTGTAATTGCAGCCCAGAAAGCTAACTGTATCCTAGGCTACATCAGAAGTAGTGTGGCCAGCAGATCAGGAGAGGTGATTCTGTCTCTACTCTGCTCTTGCAAGACTCCTGGAGAACTATGACCAGATCTGGAGCCCTCAACAAAAGACAGGGACCTCTTCAAGTGAATCCAGAAGAGGGGCAGAAAAATTATCAGGAAGCTGAGGCACCCTTGCTCTGAAGACAGGCTAGGAGATTTGGGATTGTTTAGAAGTCTCTGGAAACATTCTAGGTCAGGTTGGATGGGGTTTTGAGCAGCCTAATCTAGTTGAAGATGTTCCTGCTTCCTTCAGGGGAGGTTGGAAAAGATGGCCTTTAATGGACTAGATGATCCCTTCTAAGCCAAACCATTCTATGGTTCTACTCTATGCTTCTAGGACTAATTCTGGCAATGATATTGTTAATAGCATTTGTACCTAGTACAGCTTCAATCTCAGTCTAGCTATAGAATTAATGTTGACGTCCACCTCTACAGAAAAGAAACCTTTAGGTGAAGGTGATATCAGTGTTATTCACATTATAAATAGACTCTAACTGAAGAGAAATTTATTATGAAGTTGAATAGTAGTCACATTCCATAGCTATCAATGTAAATGTTACATATTTTCTGAGACCACACTCCTTTAGGCATCTGTAGTGAAAATTCAGCTTCCCAGTAAATTATATTGGTTTTAAAATACCAAAATGCCATCTTTTTAATTTTGCACTTCACTTAAGTTCTCAAGCAAGTACATTTGACTTTTCTT
>VZTY01013275.1:0-21184 GCA_013400935.1 Turnix velox
TATGATTCTATGATTTATTTTTTGCAAAGATTTTAAATTATTTTTAAAGAAGTAATTGCTGAGCTCAAACTATTAATCATAATTTATACTCAGCCCAAGAACAATGAAAAAACAATAATCACAAATGATCCCAGAATCTATTCTGCAGATATTCATCGGGGCTCTAACACTGAGGTACTGGATATTTTATTTATCTGTGCTAGGATTACAAATCAGCTGTTCTGTTTTGCTCAGAATACATTTATGTCCCTGGTCCTACACATGACTAGGTGAAATAATTTCCTGGTTTTCTTTATAAAAAGTGCATCTCTGAAGTCTATATATTTAGAGTCTCTATATATGGGTGTTAGAAAACACTATATATATGAAAAAGAGTAATAGCACCATAATACAGTAAAACCAGCTATAATGCCTTGGAGACTTCTAGCTGTAGTTGAGAATGTCACTGGTATTAAAACATTTTTATTCATAATTTCTTTTAAGCTCTTTGGTCCAAGTAAATGTAATAAGCATCTTTCAATTTAGGTGATTAACCATAAACAAGTCAGGAAATCTCTTCTATTTAATGGATAAAATAGAATCTGGCTCTGCCTTTAGCATTTCAAAGCAGTTGCCATCTTGATTTTTATAGGTGTATAATAAAATGCTAGCACTGAAAATGACAGTAAGGGCTGCCAAAGCTATTATCTTTTCTGCAAACTAATAAAACCACTGACAAACAGAACACATTAACAACTGGATCATTAATGACTTTAAATTCTCCTAAGATGTTTAATCAAACAACATTCTTTCACAATATCACTGTCAGGCACATGTTCATGAATGTGTTGAAAATCCACTGTCGATTCAGTGCTCATGTAATACCAGTTACTGGGGCTCTCTCTTTCTGGATCATTAGACAGGAACAAGAACAGTTTATTTGGTTGTACAAGATTCTATCACTACGTGGTGTGATAACCATATGTCTTATCCAGCAGTTACTCTAATGTGGACCATAATGTAAACAATGCCCCATGCACTGTGCAGTGTTCTGGGTTTATATCTGCAGTTAAGTATTCTGCTAATAAATTCCAGTTCAGTATTTTGAAAATGCTCCTGCTATGAATTTACTGATTTAACCCCAGCAAATGGTCTCCCAGAGTGAGTTGGCATGCCTCCGTGTCACTTGCGAGTCCTGTCCTTTCAATGCAGGTGTGACAGAGAAATTGAGGATTAAATGGAAGAAGACAAAGAAGGGAAAGTGAAAATAGTTAAAAGTCTTAAAGGACTTTGATAATCTCTAGCTTTGCTGCTTCACACATCCCACCAATAGTTCTATATGCAGTTCCACCCAACTGCACAAAAAAATTATTCAAATAACGGAAAATAAGAGAAGAAAATTAGAAACTTTCACTGAAAGTACATTGAGTTACACCAGCTGTGTCTGTGTCCTTTTCAGCTTAATTTATATGCAAAGCATTGGAAAAGCTTAAAGTCACAGAACTACAAAGCAAATGAAGGCTCTATTATATTACCAAGAAAAGCTGGATGCAGTGTATTTGATGAATGCAGCTCTTTGTTGAAAAGTCATTGCTTCAGCAAAACAGAAATAGTTATTGGAGATGTATGAATTTACAAAGATTTTAATGAGAAAGTGTTTGATAGAGGGTGAAAAGCAAACCAAGTAGTTAGATGGAGTGTGGTACTTCTATTTTTAACAGGAAAAACTTGAATATGTATGTAACTTCCTGGATGACTGGACAAAAAAAATGGCAAATGAATTTCAGTGTAGATGAACATAAAGAAATGTACAGGGTGAAAAAAACTAGCCCCATCATTGTATAATATGATGTGCTCTCAAGCAGTCACTGCTGCTGTGAATAAAAATCTCTGGGAGTACGATAGATAGGAGAAAACATCATCTCAGTAGCAGTAAAAAGCAGATCAAATGATAGAAAATCTGATTAAAGCAACAGCAAAAAGAAGCACAATTTTGCTGCTGTTCAAATCCCAGCTGGAGTTCTGGTCTTATTGTCTTTTTGCCTTTTTAAGAGATAAATGCAACTGAAAAAGGTTGAGAGAAGGAGAGTGATAATAGTTGAAGGGTGGAGAGGGCCAGCACAGATTGGCAGAGATATGCAGAATCATGAGCAGCTCAGGAAGGGTAAAAGACTGGTCTCTGTGTCTTTTAGGATGAGAACAAAGCACCAATGAGTAAGATTTGATACAACAGTGAGGAATTCTTCCTGAAATGAATGGTAGAACTGTAAAACCCTTTGCCAGAGGACACAGCCCTTTGTGTCTGTGCATCAGGTGATCTATGCCCAGCTAAGTGTGCATATCATCATTTTTATGAGCGGTTACAATCCATATTCAGATTACTGATCTAGATAAAGACATTTCTGCTTACTGCAGGGAGGTTGGACTAGATGTCCTTTGAAGTTCCCTTCCAACACAATGCATCCTATGACTCTACTCCAAGTTCTGCCATTTGGCATTTGTTGGGTTAGATCTTTTTTTTTCTAGACCTCAAATCTCATTTATGATTGGTTATCTGTTCCAGTTCTTGCTGGTATTACTATGGAGACTTTTGGTTTTGCTTATATTTGATAGCTTCTGTTTTCATGGTGGCTTGTCATCCACACCACTCACATTTTCACATCCACCTGAGTTGTTCCTGATTGTGGTGATAGCAGTAGAGCAAAGTCAAGAGGTCAGCATGGCCAGTTTCTGTTGGCAATTTAATCACTGAGCTAAAGCAGAGAAATTACTTTCTTATCTGTACTTAGAGTTTACCTGTTTGTAGATAAGTGTAAGATAAGGATAATACTCAAAGCAGAGGTATGCTGTGCCCACAAGTTTCTTCCTCTTCCCCTATAATAGAAACTTTTAAGTAGAAAAGACCTTTAAGATAATCAAGTGCAACCATTAATCTAGTACTGTCAAGTCCACCAAAATGCACTCACTGCTTCTAGGGAAGAGGATGTTATTGAAAGTGCATGCAGAAGCTATGTGTAAAATGCTGCTCCGGCAATTTGCAGAGCCCTGAGATGCTGCGACCCCCTACCTCAGGAAGGCGATATGTCCCCTGAGACAGGTATCCAACATCCTTGGGCGGTGAGAGGGGGGTCACACAGCCCAACCTATCCCAGGACATGACGATTGCCGGGTACCCCTGGTCAACAGCGCTCTCCAGCGGCGAAAGGCTGTGGGTCCTGAGTGGTGGCTTGAATTTCTTGAAGCTGGGTGTCCCTCCACTGCTCCCATTTAAAAGAGACATTTCCGGAGCCTGCTGAGTTTTAACCCATTTTCCTCCCCCTGAAACAGCACTGAAATAGTTGCCGCTCACACATTATAGCTGTAATGAGCCTTCCACATAAAAAGCTTAAAAATCTGCTGTAATAATTCAATATATGAAAGGTGAAATTCAGCCAATGATACAAAATAGAACCAGATAAATGGGAAGCCCTTTCATGGTTATCAGAGCCTGAGGGATACAACTGACACCTTTCTATTTTCCTTTCTTTCTCTTCCTGTCTTTGTCAGTAAGCTATAAACCTCTTGCTGAGCTGTAAAGAAAAAGATCAGCAAAGGCTGAAATGAAACAGGTACTGCAGCTATAAAGCAATTTAAAGAGTGCCCTTGATTTCAAGAACCAATTCATTTCAAATTTTCTGTATTTTTTTTTTTTTTTCACTCCATTCTTGGGAACCCACACCAAAAAAATCTACTGCCAACTCACAAAATAAATGTTCACTATTTGTTAGAATTTCTTTAAGCTAATTAAGAAACTTTCCTGGCTAACCAGATTTGATAGCTTGCTGATCTTGGGTCTCAAAGGGTAAATAGAGCTGAGTCAATTAGAGTCAACATTTAAAGGACAAGTGCCTGAGAGAAGTTTTATGCTGTACAAAATAGTAGTAGGATGTGTTAGATGCAAGTCTTCCAGTCAAAGATGTACTGGAACAACAGTCTAATATACTTTTTTTGGCTGTCTCCTGCGAACCCCTTAAATGATCACGTTGAACTCTGAAGTACCACACACATCATTCCTTCTAGTGTGCCCCAAGTCTACCAGGGAGGTATTAATTTTGTTCTAAGGAAGAGTGTATCATGCTATAAACTTAGCTTTCCTTTCTGGGTTTTTAATAACTATGATTTTTTTCCTGGATATTTTTTATTTTTCTCCCTTACCAAAAATTCCAGCACAATCTGCACTCTGTGACTCTCCATACATTTGATGTACAGGGAGGAGCTGATCACACACTTACTGTCATGGCCAATATGTCTCGAGCTTGGAAACTTAACAGGCTTGTTATAATTATTCTACCAGATTGAAGACAGAGCGATGGCCCTGTGTCTGATCTGGAGAAAGCTCATCTCCAGGCTACTACTTAATCCCATTACCAAGAGAGACACACATATTACCGAGGAGCAAAAATTTTGCCTGTGAAAGTTATCAGATTGAACTGCAGTAGCCCAGAGTCTTCAGAGAAATTCTCAGCTGAAAAAACTGATTATAGCCCTTTACAAGGTCTCTTCCTCTGGGGACTAATGGTAGATGGGAAGCAAGACATTTGATTCATCAGCAGGTTGTATTCTGATTCCAAAAAGGAAATTTATATCCAGAAATGCTTTCAGATCTCACTATAGTACATGGAAAGCATCTGGTGGAACAGAATAGGAATCAAAGTGGAAATTGCCCAGTAGGTGACTCAAAAGTGACAAATAAGAAAAAAAAGGGAAAGATAAGTCTGGAGCATATGTATTTTAACTTGAGATGTCTTCATACACACAAACTTTGCTCTTCTCTAAATAATATTAAAGTTAATAAAAAGACCTTGGAGCATTGTCTGTAGCATAGGCCTTGAGTCTCTATGCTTCATCTCTGATGCAATGAATTTTGAGGCACTTAGTGCACAAAACCCAAAGTAATATTGACTAAACAGAGAATGAGAAGAAATATTTACGTGTTGTTCGAAGCCCTTTCCCTCTGTGCACTTACTATCGGCTAGAGGAGTCTACTAATTGAGGTACTCTCATAAAGACATAAGAACCGGGTCTCAATTTCTCTTTCCCTGGATATGTGACTGAACCTGTGAGCTGTCTGTAGAAACTTGTAATAGAGGCTGGGGAGAGAAGGTAGCAACAACAGTATTTTAAAATCACCATTGTATAACATATCCATGGATTTATGATAGCTGTTTCAGTGTTCTCTTACTAAATTGAAATGATTACTAGACATTAGTAGAGGAACAACTGATTTCTAGACCCTAAGTGATTCTGAATATAGTCTGTCAAGCCTGATGGAGAGAAAGGTATGGACAGGGAAAAGCTCAGTTGTTTATCAGCTCTCACTTTGAAAGCAGCAGTGCTTCCAAAACTAGGTGGCAGTTAAACAGAGATTTGAGAGCTGAAATTTTGAACACAAGGAACCTAAATTCCAAGTAAGTTCTGCCTTCTTTTATTTTCAAGTGATGTTCATGTCAAATGGTAGCTATTTATGCTGTCAGAAAGCTCCTACTGCAGGATGGCAACTTTCTGGACAGTAACAGTGAATGAAAAATCTTTAAGTGTAGAAGAGCAACTGCTTAAATCTTACTGGTCTATATTTCAGCTAAATTTGTATTCTTTGTGCATCTGACATCAGAAGCTACGGCAGGTACTTATCCCTAGTTTATCCCACATGATCATGGATTACTATCCCTGCTTTCCCCTGGCAGATTTCTTTGACTTTCTACTTATTTATTTTTCAGAACACAAAATGAAAATTCCAGGTGGAATGAATTTCAAGTGGCTCTTCCCTTTTTGTAATTCCATCCTTTCTGCAAATCTGAGTGAGAATTTTTGGGGTTAAAAGGAAAGATTTTTTGCAGCTTTATTGCTGTGCAACATACATCAATCTTAGCATGGATAAAAGATGGACTTCTTTTATCAGAGGTCTTTGTTAAAATATTGGCAGCACATCACCAGACAGCATGCACTTTCCTTGATCTTTGTAATGCTTTTGTAAAAACAATGCTTATTATTGTAACATGGATTTTAGAGTTGAATTTGATTTCTATATTTATAGTGTTTCCTGCAGTGAGGAACAGATTACCAAGTCAAAATACTACATTATTTCTAAGCAGTTTGTAACTGAGAAGAAAAGATCTTGTAAACCTTGGCCAGCTGTGAGTATTGTTTCTATACACAATTGTCTTAAATATTCACACTGACTGAAAAACTCACAGGCAATGTGTTCTGCCACCAAAGAATCTATTTATTAACTGAAATTGTATTGGGAGAATTCAGTCCTAAAAGGATGAATCAGTGTAGCTCAGAAGAGGGCATTGTTACAGACAGATAAAAGGGAATCTGTATATATGGTTTCATCAAAGAAAACAGAGAAAGTCTGATTGCTTTGCTTGTTGGAAAAGTAACAGTTTTTATTTCAGAATGTTATTACTGGAATGGCATTCCGTTTTATTTCAGTCTGACTGGAATTGTTTCAAAGGCTCAGGATTTCTTTTCTTCATTATTTTTACATAGTTTCAGTTCACGCTTGGGTGACTGCTCTTGCTTCCTGCTTATTCCGGATGCTACCTCACTTTCTTGTTTTTGCTGGGATAGCTCTCATAAGCCTTTCTCATTGAAGTATCACCTTTTTTATCCAGCAAATGAAACATCCCAGTGTGTTTTCTGACAGCAATATAAGACACAAATTTCACACTGATGCATTTGCAGAAACAGTTCCAGAGACAGGTTTTCTACCTTAACAGAATAGCCAAGATGATGATTTCAGCAGAGCTGAAAGGTCATCCTGGTATTTCTGTATTGTTTGGATTTGATTGCTTACTAGAAAGAGACAGTTCTAATGAGCTAGCGCATATGGATGCAAAATAAGGATATTTTTTAAGCAATGAAGAGGTTTACTACTGCAGCTGAACTTGCCTCTTTGTATATTTTTTTATGTCATTGTTTACGTGACTAATGTTACGATTACGAGAGTAAGTTAGAAAAGAAAATCCTTTATTTTCAATTACAATTCTGTAAATAAGTCAAGGAAATGGTTTTCAGCTATATGCTTAATAGCAGAAACGGCAAAAAATGTGTGCACAGCCAAAACTCCCACTGATATGGGTCAATATTTTCATGGTGCCAGGACCATATGAACCCTGTTTTTTGGGATTTGGAGTTTTTTTGTGGTTCTTGTTTAGCAACAGTCAACTTTTCCCTGACACCTCCATTCTTTCCTAATACTTTTTTCTCTTTCAAAATTTTTTTTCTCATACACTAGCTATCCCTCATGTATCTATTGATCACAGAGCCTTTCCTGATACTCTATAATAGGTTTCTGTAGAGCAGTCTGGCCTTATTCTCTCTTGGTGAGAATTAAGTCCTTCCCTTTTATCCCTTTAACTGCTGCAGGGAAATCCGAATCTTCAGTTTCCCATATACACTTATTCAGCTCTCTGGGGAAAACCGTATCATGTCTCCATTGCAATTTGCTTGCAATGCCATGGTCAAAGTGATATCTGACATACAAACAAATAAGCTGAGCAACCTGATCTAGTGGGAAGTGTCCCTGCCTATGGCAGGAGGGTTGGAACTAGATGATCTTTAAGGTCACTTCCAACCCAAACTATTCTATGATTCTAAGTTTGCTGTCCCTTTAGAAAAAAATCCAGACTAAAAAAAAGAAAACATTTAAAAAAAATTTTAAATTTCCAACTTGTTCCCTTTTCTTCCATGCTATCTTTTGTCCTCAAGATGATATATCAATATGTAGATGATCTTAGCTACAAAGATTAATCTAGCTGATAGATCATCACTGATTGGTCATCCCTGGAGGAAAAAGCGTAGAGGGCTAGGAGGAAAAAGTCATTAGCATGGGAGTGAAAAGAAAGGCTAGGAACTGGATGTGTAACTGGCAGATCAGAGCAACAGAATTCAGAATAAGAAAAGATCAAATCAAAGGGCAAGCATGTTGACTTTGCATACTTGTATGTATATATAGATAGGGAGGTAGGTATGTTTTGAATGAACTGCAAGAAGTGTGAATATTGAAAGATGCTTAAGAGCAGCAGGGAGCAGTCAGCAAAGAGGCAGAAGTCAAATGATTGACCAGGCATGTACTATAAGGACAGGAGAAAAAGGTCAGTTGTGAAAGTCAGTTTACCTAAAAGCATTGCTTGGTGGTTTTGTTTTGTTTTTTCTCTCTGCCTTTAAGTGAGCTGTCTAATTTTTCTTACTGAAATCATGTATCTGTTTGCCTCACATTAATATCCATGTCTTTTTCTTTGATCATGTTACCTTTGAAATTCATACGTATTTGTGCATCTCCTAGAAAGGCTTAGTACTGAGAAATCTTAGTATTAGACAACCTTAAAAAATTTCTTGTTATCTTATTTATCTCTTTGTTTCTGGTAGAATATCATGGTAGTAATGCTAAAGCTCCAGTTCTTGTATTTTACCTCTTCCTTTCATGGAATCATAGAATCATAGAATAGTTTGTGTTGGAAGGGACCTTAAAGGTCATCTAGTTCCAACCCCACTGGATCTTATCTTCACTAACAAGAAGGGTCTTGTTGACCTCATGTGGCAGGAATAGGACAGCAAACAGAATCAAAACCCTAGACTTCAGTGGGGCCAACTGTGGCCTTTCGAGGTCTTGTCTAGGGGTCTGAGTAAGACACAGTGTACTAGAAGGTAAGAGGGCTCAAGAGAGCTGCTTAGCATTCAAGGGCTACTTCTTCCAAACTCAAGATGAGAGCATGCCCACATGTAGGAAGTCAAGGAAGGGAACCAGAACTTCTGGGCAAACTCAAGTGGAAGAGAAGCGTCTCCAGGTCATGGAAGGAGGAAAGGACCACTTGACAGGAGTACAAGACTTTTGTCAGTGAGTGTAGGAAAGGTAAGGCATCCTTAGAATGCAACCTTGCGAGAGGTCTCAAGGACAACAGGAAGAGCTTCTTTAAATATATTGCGAGTCAAAGTTACACTGGAGGCAATGTGGGCCCACTGATGAAGGAGGTGGGTGCTCTGGTGAGAGAAGATAAAAAGAAGGCAGAGCTCCTGAATGCCTTCTTTGCTTCTGTTTATACTGCTGGGGCCTAACCTGAGAAGGATTATAGCCCTGAGACCCAGAGGAAGTCAAGATAAGGAAGGAGTGTGCCTTGGTTGATGAGGACTGGGTTAGGGACCAACTAAGTAACCTGGATATCTACAAACCCATGAGACTAAATGGAATACATGTGAGGGAGCTGAGGGAGCTGGTGGAAGTCATTCCCATGCCATTCTCCATCATCTTTGGAGGGTCATGGAAAACAGGAATGGTGCCTGAGAACTGGAGGAGAGCCAATGTCACTGCAGTCTTCATAAAGGGCAAGAATGGGAGGACCTGGGTAACTATAGACTGGCCAGCCTCACCTCCTTCCATGGAAAGGTGATGGAGCAACTTGTTCTTGGCACAGAGTCTAGGCACATCAAGGATAAGCGGGTCATCAGGGGTAGTCAACATGGATTCACCAAGGGGAAGCTGTGCTTGACCAACCTGATAAGCTTTTTTTGGAGACTACACCAGGTGGGTAGATGATGGCAATCCAGCGGATGTGATCTATCTTAAGTGTGGCCAGTAGACCGCCTGCTGTGCAGGAACTGGCAGAGGCTGGGACTTACCTCCTAAGTGATGGTTTGCTGAAAAAAGCCTCCCCCTGGCTGCTGTGGGGCAGGGGCACCTCCCACTAGACAAAGTTGCTCAATGCCTCATCCAGCCTGGCCTTAAACACCTCCAGGGACTGATTTGCTTGCTTTTTCCTCTTTGTTAGATACCAAGGTATTTGTTTCTGTCCTAGAATCAGATCACTCCTGATTTTTGCCCTGTGACAAAGTGCATCAGAGAAAGAAGGAAGCAGATAAGCATACAGCCATTCAAAACATTCTGATCAAGTGCCCCATCCCTTAAAGGATGCAAGCTGCCATGTGTTGTGAATATGAGAACAGTATCTCAACATGGCAATGGTCAACAGGGCTCCTTATTCAAAAGCTGGACATCTTGTTTGGGTTACTTTTATGAACATGCAGACCAGTAGCTGTGCATGGCAAGGCATCAAAGGAATGTGTTCCTTTACTTTTACTCTTGCCATCATGATTTATGCAGAAGAACCTCTCCTTCATAAGATCAAAATAGTGTTTGCTACCAAACACCTCGGTCATGTAGTAGGAGGCATGAGAAATCTTGGAAAATAGCCAGGTTTTGTTGCTTTTAACTCAGTGTGGGGTGGGGTGGGGTGGAAGTTGTTGAGTTTTGTTGGGATATTGGAGTTTTTTTGGCTCTTTCAGGCCTAGGAATTGACTATATGTAAGAAAGAAATTCTTTACGGTGAGGGTCGTGAGACACTGGAGGAGATTGCCCAGAGAGATTGTGGATACCCCCTTTCTGGAAGTGTTTAAGGCCAGGCTGGACAAGGCATTGAGCAGCCTGATCTAGAGGGAGTGTCCCTGACTATGGCAGGGGGGTTGGAACTCGATGATCTTCAAGGTCCCTTCCAACACAAACCATTCTATAATTATATGATAATAAAAGCTGAGAAATCAGTAATCTGTTGAACACTGGAGCCATTTTAAAATAACTGAAAGCTACTAAAATTTCAAAGCTTACAATAAGTTAAAAATAGTGGTTCCAGTGTCACCTGTTTCCACTCTATATATATACAGAGAAACCCTGTATTTGTTAGATGTAGTTACTTGAGAAGACCACCAACAATCAAGGCAAAACTCAGAAGTTCTGAAATAGAGACAGAAGATCTTCTGGAAACAAGTATCTTTACTATAGTGTTTCTTTAATGAGAAATACTCCAAATGTAAGGCTTAAGATGACACAAGACTTTCCAGTTCATATATTCTCAAAAATACATTCACAGATTTTTTCCCAGAGGAGTTAACATTTCTATCATTGATTGAGTGTGACAGAAAGCACCCTTAACACCCTTTAAAGCCTGTATATATAAGAAACTGCATTACTCCGTGCTTCATAAACTTTTCTGCTTTCCTCCAATTTCATACCAAATGAAGTCAGAGCTACAGTTAAGACTCCAAATGTGATTAGCAATCACTGTTCCTCATACACTGCAGATGGAGCTGTCATTACGTATGCCAATTGCAGGTATTGATACAAGGTTTCATATGTTCTTCTTAAATGGCAACTGATTTTATAGTCTAACCCTTAATTCTGCATTCTAGGAGATGAAATGAAAAAAAACCCAATAATAAAAATCGCTGTTGCTATCTGTAATCTATGAGCTTTTTCAGCAGAGGTCATCCTAAGATCTACTTTTGCCTACTGAGAATGGTACTAATAGAGTTTATATAGCAAAAAATAATTATATCATACATTCCAGGTCCTAATAGACACATCCATTGACTGTCAATTGAGATGGTCAGTTAATCAGTTTGAAGATACCCAAGTCCTTTAAAATAGCACTAGGATTTGATTTATCATGAAGAGAAATGCATGGTATTTTAGTCAGCATAATCATTAGCTGTGATAAAGCTACATACAAAGCTATTAATTTGAACAGTGGAATTACTTCATAAAAGCATTTAGCCTTATAGTCATAGTCATCTAGTTATATTAGTACATTCAAAGGTACAGTACTGCAATGTAAGTCAATTTGTCCTGATGGCAATGTAAGTGCCAAAGATGACAGAGGAAAATGGATACTGAAAACTATCATTTGCAACCTTGTTTTTAGAGATAAAATTCCTCATGGTACCACTCAACCTCTCCTCTCATACAGACTGAAAGGAAATAACTGCTGGCTGCAAAAATTTCCTTTCCTCACATCTTCATGGGCCAGGAAAAGGAGAAAGTACTTCACAAACAGCATAAACCAAATTTCATTCAGGCCTACTGTTTCATACAAAACAAGACCCCTGAGTTGTTAATGGGTGTGTTCTACTTAGGAATAATTTGCCTATTTATCTCTTCAAGGTGACATTTGTGTCTGATGAACAGTAGATCATTGGAATGAAAAGGGAATTTCTTAATAGCTCTCTAATTGCTGGGAAATATTAACTGTCCATGTTATCTGCTGACTTGACAGG
Source organism: Turnix velox (assembly GCA_013400935.1). Lineage (NCBI taxonomy): Eukaryota > Metazoa > Chordata > Aves > Charadriiformes > Turnicidae > Turnix > Turnix velox. The sequence goes on from VZTY01013275.1 coordinate 12,067, forward strand.
GCCTGTTGCTGCTTTGCTGTTAGATTAGCAAAATCATTTTCACATGATGTCCAAACCCAGCATGTAAATAGCAAAAAGACAGCTGTTTCTTCAACACACACAAAAGAAGCAAACATTTTATAAAGGTGCAATGGTAGGAATTTTCTCATTGCATGTATGAATAACTCATGAATTTGACAGCTCCAAGTGGATGTTCTGTTCCAGTGTCATGTGCTGTTTCTTCCACAGCCGATGAAGTGTGTGAAAGCCAGCAGAGAATTCCTCTATCACGCTGTTACTTCTGTGTGAAGGAAAGTCTTCAGAAACTAAAGGAGTGAATCAGACAGGCCAGAAGGTACCTTCTGGACATATCTTACCCAACTCACCTGCTTAAAGAAGAGTCAGGGTTTGCTCAGCTATTTTTTAATATTTGCTCAGCTATTTTTTAATATTTGCAGCCCCATGTCCCAGAATCCACTTAAAACAACCTGTGTTTCACCACCCTTCTATAATATACTTTTTTCTTTGTAGCTAATCAGATTTTTCTGTGTTCCAATTTGGGCTTCCTGCCCCTTGTTCTATAGCTGTGCGCCTTAAAAAAAAAATCTGACTTCACTTTCTCTACACATATTTTGTTTGTAGTAGTAAGACAGCCTTTTTCAGGCTTAATAGGTCAGGATGTCACATGGCCTCCTTGTACATCATGTTAGCAGGCCCCAATCTTGCTTGATGGTCTCTGCTGTACTTGTTCCTGCAAGGTAGTGTCTCTGTATTCTGTCGGGGTCGATACCTGTCGGGGCTCTTGTGCCTTAGTCGGTGTGATCTGCGGAGGAAGAATGCGTGCACGCTCAATATGAGTGATAAGCAGAATTCGACTTTATTTAGCTCAGCCGGTACATTTATAGAGTATCTTATGAATAACACACTTGTCTTAGTCTCTACTGCAGTACAGTCCCTCATTGTTCTAACTACTGTATCTTGTTAGTGTATAACTTTGTATACTACATGTTAACTTTGTATCATCCTAATGCAGCTGTCAGCACCTTCCCATGGGACCCAGTGCTGCTCTCAGCACTTGGCCTTGCTGCTCCCGAGTTCACCATCGGTCAGTATCTTTCCTCACATGCTGAATCTTTCAGTATAGCAGTAGTGTGGCCAAGGCTTTGGAGCTATCCCAGGCCTCAACTACTAACACTGGCTTTCGGCGCACAGAGGACCCCAGGAATGGCCATGTCCTCTCCCCTTAAGCCAATCCCCAACAGTATTCTGCTTCTGTGAAGGCCAAAGCCGGACACGGCACTTCAGATTTGGACTTTGCTGGCTTAACTTCAGCTGATACAGTCCAGGATACTCTGGTCTACTGTGATATTCAAACCTTCCACCAGATATTTTAGGTCTTTCCCTGAAAAGCTGTTTTCAGACAGCAGCATGCATGGAATTATCCTACACACAGTGCAGGACACTACATATGCCTTTTGCTGATCTCCAGAAGTCTTCTGTGAGCTCAAGGAATTGAGATGGGTCATGTTAAATTTTTAACAGATTCAGTGCTCTCAGAAACCATAAATATGTGCATGCAAATGCAATCATCTACTTATGAATGCATATATATACATACATAATGACACACATTTCTCTGCTTTCCACTGAAAACCATTAAAACTTGTAAGCTAGCAAGCAAGCAAAGACAACTTTTCATTACAGACTTTTATCCTTTCTGCAAAGGGCTATGGACACTGTACAAGTAAGTCTATGAAGTCTATAAATATTGACAACATTCTCTGGATTGCAGAAAATGAGATCCTCGACTGCAAAATTCAACTCTGGTGTTGGCCCAAGAGGCAGTCAGTTGCTCTGCTGTGTATTTTTCAGACCAGCTAAATGTGTAATGTTGATTATAACAGGGACCAGTGATTCAGAATGAAGAATTGAAGTATCAGTAGTACTGTCTCTGAACAATAATTGCCACAAGATGGAGGTACCCATTATGTACTGGAATGATCATTGGAGCCTTTTTCTGAGAATATAGTTAATATGGAGAGAGCTTCATGTTCCCTTCTTTCCAATGCAAAACTAACAGTACTGTCTGTAGTCAGAGAGTTTGTGCATGCCTGGCTCATTGCAGGCTATGGGAATATAGGCATCAAGACCAAGGTGTATAAGTTGAAAACATGAAATTATTGAAGGCAATGGCAAAACTGCTACACAAGTCTGGCCTTTATTTCTACGGCTTTCTTTTCTTGAGCACTTGTCTTTCATGTTAATGTAAACAAGGGAGGCAATATCTCCTCATCAGTACAGGTTCACTTCGTTTACATGCTGCACTTGAACCCAATAAAGTGTTTGTGTTTAGAGCTGTAATAAACCATTAAATGATTTTATGAGCCCAGGAAAACAGATGGAAAACCTTCAGGGCATCCCATCTGATGAGTATAAAACTGTAGTCCTGCTGCAAGTTGTACACATGACATGTACTTTCACAAAAAAGTAGACTATCTTTCAGTGTAACTTCCATAGGGGTTGCTTGTGTGCATTTGTGTGACTAAAAGATTCATAACCTGACAGTAAGCATTAAAGCATATTTTTTTTAAATCAGTATTAATAGAGGAGAAAGATCTGTGGAAAAGAGCTGTCTTTTAAATGTGTATGGGGAGAAATAAGTCAGGTTCAGAAAACACACTGGCCTCCAGAAACTTCATCATCTGGCCCACATGGGAATAGAGTTCCCCCAACCTGCCATGGGTGAGGATTTGTTGTGCTGCCCACAAATAGGAACATTGATAAAATCTTCTTGCAAGTGACCTTTTATTACTGAAAACGGCAGATGGCAGCCTACAGCCAGTAGTTTTTACTATGCTGTTTGTTACTGTAATTAATAAACAGAATCACTCTATCGGAGGTTTTTGTAGGAAAACTATGATATATTTAGATGCATAGAAAAATGAGGAATGAGTGTTTGTGTTTTTCTCTCCTGCCTTGCCTCTGTGGCCCAACTGTGCTGATTTGTATTTTTTGGTGAAGAAGGAATTCTTCATTTTTTACCTCGTTCAGCTGGTAAAATTCATTGCTGCAAGTTAGTCAGCTGCTCAAAAAAACTCAGCAGAAGCAACTGGCCTGGGGACAGCAGGTAAGAAAGTTTTAAGCTGTTTGATGCTCCTGACTATAGTCATTTAGCTAAGTCAAAAAGACTTTTATAATGCATTTTTATTTTCCAGTGAGCTTTTATTAGTCCACTTTAAAAGAAAGAACTATGCAGTTACAGAAGCAGCATCTTTCCTCCCCTGCCCTGGCTGGCTGTTACATGTTGCTCTGAAAGACTAACAAATTGCTGTGTACTCTACTTCAATTTCAAAATCTTCAATGTGCCCTTTTAGCATAAATGCAGCTGCATTACAAGCCCTTACGTTCCAAATTACAGAGGCTCTAAATAATTTATTTATTGTCCACAGAGCACTTATCTCCTTGGGGTATGTGTCAGGGTGAGTAGAAGGCATCAGATATGTATGTGGCTTGTGTGTACCCATGCACTGAAGAACTGTCCCACTAAATAAACATGGTTACCAAACATAGAGAACAGGATCCTGGATCTTGGATTGACTTCTTTTGAAGTTTCAAATCACTTCAGTTTCAAATGTCTGTTCCTTTCTCACCACCTGTTCTAGTTCCCTTTGTCTTCCCTGGGCTCCAAGCAGCAGCAATGAAATGGGATATCTCAAAGAAATCCCAATGCAGGGCTGCCTCTATCAACAGGGACCAGCACTTTTCACACCTTATATTAGTTAACCATGCCTTTTTGACTTGAAGTCCTCGTTCCATGGAAATAATGTTTAAGTTCTCCAGATTGCAAATGTCATTTGTGCAAAAACTTTTACTCAAGCAGCTGCTCTTTTATTTCTAAAATTAATTATTTACATGTTATCACCGGAGGATATCATAGTAAGCCGATCTGTAAAAGGGTTTTTTTCTTTGGATAAATAGAGGGAGAAGATGAAAGCTTTAAACCACGATCTTTCAGCGCTATTTTATTTTATAGATATGAAGCAAGGTTTTATGCATATTTTTAATGTGAACTTTGAGCTTATCTCTTTCTTCAATTTGCTGAAGAAAAATCTTACCATAGAGAGGTTGTTTTACAGTATTAAAAAAGCTGTTAAGAACATTGCCAAAAGGATATTGCATCAATAATTCAGAATATCCTTTGCAAAATGCAGAAATATTTCTAGGATTTCTAAAATGGAAAATTACAAAGTTTTGAAACTCAGTTTCATTGAAGAAGACTAATCTTGTCTCAGTTGCTATCCAGCCACTAAAAATGTGGTGTGTTTCATCTTTGATGCTACAGGGCCTGCTTTTAACTTAAGCTGTGACCTTGCCCTTTACAATCTTGGGATTTGCCTCCTATCATAGAGAAATACAAACCTGTCATCTCAGGGCCTCTGTTTTGATGCCCTCTTCTGTATTGTGGCAGTGGATTGGTCCTGTCCTCCACCAGGTCGCTCTCTCACTTCTCTCTCAGCAGGACGGAGAAGAGAATTGGAAGAGGAGAAGTAAGAAGACTCTTTGCTAGAGATGCAGACATTTTAATCAATGAAGTGAAGATGTGCATGCAGCAAAGCAAACCAGAGCATTCATTTTCTCCTTCCCATTAGCAAGCAGATGCTTTCCCACTTGCCAGAAAACCATGCCTCAGCATGCCTAGTGGTTACTAGGAAAGACAAATACCATAACCATGAACTCATGCTCCTCTTTTTCCTGAGATTTTTTTCTGTGAGCATAACATAACAAATCATGGAATATCCCTATGGTCAGTTGGGATCAGCCATGCTGGTTGTGCCCCCTCCCTTGTGCAATTCCAGTCGACTACACCTCAATGGTGTAGAGGTACTTCTCAACAGTAGCTGAAACATGGGTGTCTTGTAGACACTGATTAAATAACAAATTGAAAACACAGCAACATATGGGCTGCTATGAACAAAAGCATTGTTATCCCAGCTAGTTTCAGTGCGACTTTCTTCTTCCCCTCTTTCTCCAGTGGACCAGCACAAGATAGATAACAGAAGAAATGAAACTTTTCTGGTCTTTCTAAGCACATAGGATTTTCAGAATCATTGAGTATAAACAAAATGAGGGATGGTAAGCTTTAAGACTATCTCCATGACAGCATTCTGCTAAAAGCACTTAATGGATACTCCCTTGTAAGAGAACTAAAGCAATAACCTTCATGTTGGTGCTGCATTTAAAGCAATGCTTTATTTAGACATTAAATCCCTAATGAGGTTGCAATTAGCCTATCTGAACAGTATTGCAAAATTAAAAGCTATTAATTTCCTGACAGGCCTGAGGGAGAGATACCTGCAATTGCTAAAGTGTAGGAACCATCTCTTGCAGAGGCAGCAAGTACTGCATGAACTGCTTCAGCAAATTCCAGGGGTGAGGCACTGTGGTTCCTTGGGAAAGAGGATCTTAAACATTCAGTATAGAACAAGACTCAGTTACCTGCCAGCTGGTCCAGAAACCCATCCTCTAGTGGGAATACTCCTCTGAAGCTTGGGGAAGAGATTATACAACCTTGCTGAAAATATCCAAAAGTTTTCTCTGCTCATATCTGTGAGAGAAAGCGTAAGTATGAAAAACATGAAATACAACTAGAAATTTGTTTCTTATTACTTAGAGATCCCTTCTGTGGACGTATCACTTGCAACATTTTATATTGCAGTTGTTTACAGTTAAAGCTGTTATCAGGGCGAGAGGAATTAGGCTGCATTTTTAAGATCTGTTTAGTTGTTTCCTTTTTTGTGTGCAAGGTGAGACATGACAGCAGATATCATATTTTTCAGGTAGGATGGAAGATGAGATTATAATTATCAGCTTTACTGGAAACAAATTCTCTATTGCTCTTATAACACTGCAATAATAGAATCAGAAACAAGGAGAATTAACACAGTAGTTTTTACTTCTATTAGTGGAAGGTGGCTGAATTGCAATCATGGTACAGAAACAAATATTTCCTAAATTCTACCATAGATACTGATTGTCTAGTCCTGCAGATGCAGCATCTCAAATCTCAGATGCAGATTCTCTTCTCAAGTGCTGTGATAAAGCTATTGATCCCCTTCAGAGACCAGTCATGTATGTAATAAATGTTCTATGTCTCATAATCCCATCTTTGGATCTCACCTCTCCTCTAACAATTATAACATTGATCTTCATATAACTTTTGTGTAGTAAACCTAAGATTGCCAAGGCTTAGGTGAATATCAAAGTTGCTGGATTGCATCCTTCCCTGCTCTTAATTTTCTTTCTCTAGTTATCGTATTTATACTTCACATTGCTGCAATAAACTTCAGCTGCGAGGACACTACGTTCCCTAACTGGCAGCATATGCACTAATGAAGAACTTAATTCCAAGCAAATGTGTTCTAAATTACTGAAGCAGAAATACTTACAAGAATGTTTCAGACTTTTGCTGGCACATCTCTTCTTTATCAAAGTAGAGAATTTTCTGTGTGATAGATACTGAGAGGAAAAACAGCAAAGAAAGGGAAAATGAGATAGGTGAACTGAGATTGGCAGACATGATTGGAGAGAGTCAGAAGGGTCAGATTTGTGGAATTTACAAATTTGTGAAAGATTCAGACTTTTAAATTTATTCTGGTGGGAGCTGATGCTAAATTTGCATATGTATGGGAAAGAGAGAACTCAAGTACGCTCATCCCTGCCTCTCTGCAGAGACCTTCAAACAGGCTGCCTCTGGTTTTCACCTTTGAACTGTGGCAGTAGAGGCTGAGCTTTTTCAATGTAGTCAAGTAGAGCAGAGATATTTTCATAGCTGTTGATAGAGGCGTTGGATAGAGAGGGCAAAGGACTTGTCCTTACCTTGGGGGGAAAAAACAATAACAACAGGTTGGTATTTAACCTTAAAACTCAGAATATAGAAGTGTGAAAAAAACCAGTTATTTCTAACAGTTACAGATTCTGGAAAGTGTTGCAGTAGCTGCTTTGGTTCTATTCTCCTTATTAAACATTTTCCTTTGGGCAATAGTATTTGCTTATTTAAAAATAAGTGTTCAACATATTTCAGCAAATATATAGCAATGAATTCTTAACATCACTTATTCTTTTTCCTTACAAACACTGACAAAGTCTATTTTTTACATTTGAATGATATGTAGACACAGTCTGTCCCTTACATTTGCTCAATTAGTAGACTTTATATTCTAGAGAAAGTGGTGTGTCAGTGAAATTGGTCCTCTAATGTAATACATGTGGCTGTATTTCTGATGTCTGTATTCATTTATTTCAGGTTCCATGATTTAGTGACAATGTCTCATTCATTACCTGTGTTCCTATGGTAACAAAATATCCCATAATGACTCAGTTAAGATGCCAAGAAATGTTTCAATTTAAGTTAATCTATTCAGTTTTAACTCATTATGCTGCAGTACTAGCAGTGATGACGTTACAGCTTTTTGGCTCCTTTTAGGTTTATTCCGTTGCCAAGAAAATGAAAAACAGATATTAAAGAGGCTGTTGTAAATAAGAAGCCCTGGGATGTCCATGTTTTCAAGAATCTTTTACAGCTTCCTGGCATCTAAATAAAATAAATTATGTGATCTTGTGATTCTCACAGCTCTAATCTACAGTCGATTTTTACTTTGAAAAACCAGCAAAGTCCTACTTTGATTCTTATGCCAATGTTTTTCCTTGTCTGGATTTTGGATATCCTAAGTTTTCTCTGTATGAAACAACTGTTCAAGCTTTTCCTAGTATACAAGCTCTTGTGCTTCAAAATAAACACTTTTTACACTTCTTGATTAATTACTGCACTTTGACCATAATAATCTCAAGGGTGGAAGTGATTATGCACCTGTAGCTTTAAAATTGCAACTACTTAACACATCTAAGCTTGAGTCATCATGACCTTTGCAAGCACCTGTAATTAAGCACCTGCATTACAGTTTGGAGAGTCAGGCACCAAATGTTTTTGATTTTTTTGTTCGTTTTGTTTTTAATCAAATCAGTGAGTGGATCAATGTACTTACAGAAGTATTTCTGAGCACAATTACCTCCTGTGCAAGAAGTAGCTAGTATTTCAGCAAGGTGCATTGGAATCATTAAATGCTATGGCTCTTTTTTTCCTATGGGCTCAGTATTCCTCCTGATTTCCCCTGGGATTCTCCCACGCTGAAAAACTTCTGCCCTGGTGCCAGAAAATTGATGCAGGACTTATTCCAATGTTGTGTCGCTACAAATTCCTATCATGATGGTACTACCCAGCCTCCTGGTTTGATGAAATTAAGTAAAGCAAGAAACTAATTTTCAATCCTTGCAACTGCAGCCAGTAAATGTGTTTTGTTACTTGGGGTTGTCAAGATAAATTCCAGTGCCAGAACTGAAGGTGGATAACCTGAGAGGAATTGAGTGATTTTGCTTATACCGAATGAAGAGGATATATCCATTTTTGTAGGAACAGAAGGTGAAATTAGCTGGCTTATATATAAAACATACTTGGTGGTATAACTGTACAATAACAGCACACATATCACCCATTAGTGGGTATGCAGTGAAGACAAACTGACAAAGTCAACCTTGGGGAGTGTGGCTAATGGATAAGCAGTATCGCTTGCTACCAAGGAGGGGTCAGTCTCACTCATGCCACTGTTCATAAAATAGAGAGTGTGGAGTCAGCCCAGCTGGATTTTCTGACAGTTGAGCACAAACATGGAGGCAAAGGTTGGCTGAGTTTTTCTAAAGAAGAAGGGAACAGAAGAGAGGAGGTGTTCTGCACACGCTCCTTGCAGCAGGTTTGAACCACCTGCCTAAAATCCCACCATCTATTGGTTTCACCTTTCCAGCTGTTACATCCAAACTGCCTTTTCTGTCATATCCCCTCTGCTGTCCTGCCACTAGGGATGATTGAGTTGGTTTAAAGAGAGCTGGTTATGTCCAGTGCCACAGTTTAGCGACCATCACTCTGGGAAGTTTTAGAGCTGTTCCTCTCCAGTAACATCATTAAAAGTTCAACAAGGCCAAGTGCAAAGTCCTGCACCTGGGTCGAAGCAATCCCAAGCACAGATACAGGCTGGGTGGAGAGTGGCTTGAGTGCAGCTCCGTAGAGAAAGACTTGGGTGTGTCAGTT
>VZTY01013275.1:21676-76046 GCA_013400935.1 Turnix velox
ATTCTATGATTCTATGATTCTATGATTAGAAACATCAGCTAGCATGTCCCGACACCGTTTATGATACCTGGCCCTAAGCTACTTATACATTAGAAAGAACAGAGCTGTTAAAATTATTTGCTCATATGCCCTTCATTCATCAGTTTATCTTATATTAATGTATAGACAATAGATAAAGACTTGTTAAAAAAAAAAGAATATTGAGCTTTGTGCACAATTAGTGTTTATATATGTGCCAGAGATTGGTATGAAGCTTATTAGTATGCTATATTCAGTAATGAAATAACAATCTTAGAAGGCAGGAATGTTATACATCTCATACTGTATCCAGCTCTTCCAAATTCAACAGTGAAATAAACTGAAGAGTTAAAAAGAGTTTTGTTATGTTGACCTTGTAGCATGGATTTTATCACTGTAATATCAGTAGATCTCTAGAGTGAGGAATGCTTAGCTGCTTATTATTGAATGCATAAAAATGAGGCTTAATTTCATCATCAATAATTAAAGAATGTTGTCAAAGAACAAACTCTGAGTTCCTGTAAACCCTGTTCTTGTCCAGCTCTGCTCAGTGCAATAGTCACAATTTTCTATCAGCTGAGAACACAAATGAGAGTCTTCATATTTATCATCCATCTTTTGCCATTTTCAATGTGTTCTGTGAGTACTTTTCCAAAACCAGAACACTAGTGTGCTTGCTCTCAATGTTTCTTGTGATGGGCTGAGATGTTTTGTTTTTACTGGAAACCATCAGTAAAATAACATTACAAAAGAAAATTGTAGATGTACCCATTCACAACCCCTTGATTTCTGTCCAAAACCATGTGCTACAATCAGCTAGGATGTGCAGAAAAAGATAATAAATGACTAAATTTACATTCTTTGTGATAGTTAAAAGTTGTATTCATTCTTATTTGTTGAGAGGAGAAAACTTTCTGAAGAGCAGAAGCTTATCCTTCAGAGACTGTGCTTCCTTTTGGCCAGCATCCCTTTGTTCATCAAGGGCAAAAAGGCAGAGTGCTCCCTATCTCTCCCTTGAGGCTGAACATTCATCTCCTCTTTGTGCCCCCAGCTCACATTAAGCCACAAAATTTAGTACTGCTGAAGTTCACTGCTTTGTTTACAAGACAACATGAAATAATAAATAAGTAAAAAAGCTTTCCATTTTAAAATCTGAAGATTTGGACTCAGACAAAGAGCAGGTAAGCAACTCAGGCTGTGCCTAGACAATGACTTCAAAATGTTAAAAGCAGACACAAAGAGTCACCTCTCCTGCAGTTAGCAGCATGTAGTCTGCTTTTTTTTTTAATTAAATATGGCTTTGCAACAACTATGCAATTTTCCTCATTACTTTACACCTTCTCATGTACTACTTGGCTGTATTGTGGAAATTTTAAGTGCAATAAATGGGTAATTTATATTGTTAGCCTACTGTCCTCATTGCAAGTATAAGGACACAGAGATTACCCTCAGGATCACAATAAAGAACAGTTTCTTTCTGCAGCTAGCACTCTTTTGTTGCTTTAGTACAGAATCTAATAGGATGAGCTAAACCTACTAAAAACGTACCAGAATAATAATAATAAAAATGCTAGAAGTGCTTCTCACCACTTGCTGGAGTATTTGAGGTATCATTTCTCTTTCTGCCAACCAGGATAGAGAAAGAAAATGTCAAAGAAACTGGTATAACTCCTGTTCTGCAATTAAAAGTCTGTGATAAGAACAGTTATCCAGGTCAGTACTGAAAAGCTGTGTATTTAACCATGCTGTAGCAGTAAGAAGCAGTCATAAAGGGGCTGCAGCTTGATGTGCAGAGTTTCTGTCTATTGTGTGAGCTATGGCCACAGCTTAAGCTCAGGCTTGATGCATCCAAAAAGCACAGAAAGAGGCAAGAAATTCAACGGTGGGTTTAGCTGTAGCTTGATCTAGTTTGACTGTGTTCAACACTATATGAGCAAGAACTTCAATTTTTCCCAAAGGAATATAACCCAGACCCTAATGCGAGTCTTTGTCTGCACTTGCAATAAATGTTCAGGAGGACAAGCAATCTGAGCCAACAATGGGCTCAAACCACTGTGTAGCTGGTGTAATGCAGTCACCTACAGGATAACATAGGAAGTTTTCTGGGTTTGAGGATCATAAGAAGGAGTATGAGCTTCAACTTCAATGCTTACATCTGGAGTAGAATACAGGGGTAACAATGAGTCATTCCAGTTGACTCACAAAGCAAAGAAGTACCTACAGCAATAGCTGTATGTATTACTTCTGCTAGTTAATAAAAGCTTCTACTCCATGTACAGCATTGTCTTATTGCATCAGAGGATAATGAAGAAGTTGAATTCCATATTAAAAATGCATTAAAAAATAATTGATTGCATCATTGCTTTACTTGGAAGAGCTTGACTGGGTGTCATAGTGGTCATCAAACTAACTGAGGTCAGCTCCATATCCTTATATATAAAGCCTGCTCTTCACTTCTTTCATATGAGCAGCCTTCCTTTACTCATCTTTTCACTTACCAGAGAAAACTCACAGTGATTAGCGGTTTTGAGCCTTCAAGAGTCATCTCTTCTTATTCTAGACTCCTATAAGGTGGAATATCTGGTTCTCAGACCCCCAGATTCATTTTGTGGTCTCAAGAGAGAAAGAGGTACTTCTTCGCTCCAAAGTTGACATATATTTTTAGAGTCACTGCTTTACTGTTCACCACTCTCCTTCTGGTATAATCTTTGCATCACCCTCGTTGAGTTCAGAAACTTCAATGGGCAGAAACCACCTCTGTTTTGCGTTGGTACAGACATTAGCTGAATGGGATCAAAATTGAAGCTCAGTCATGGGCATAAGAAGAGTAAAAGCACAAAGTGCTGAATATACTTCCAGATAATTATATGTCCCCTATCTGATGTCATCTAGTAATTTAAGGACGTTTGAATTTTCAGATCTAAAATGGACACATAATTTGAAAAGAGGCAGATATCAAACAGCCGGTGCTCCAAGTCCTTTGTTGCTGTGACACAGCTACTGGAATAGCAAATCTGTGAGCAAGAGGAGCAGCCTCATTTATTACCTACTCTACTGTTGTTGATGAAAATAGCTGTAAGGTAGATCACCCTGAAACCCAGAAGGAAAATAACAACATAAAAGAGATTTCTAATTTTCCTGGGTAGCCTATAACGACTAATCATGTGTCACTCTGGCTAAATAATGAAAAAAGTTTCTTCTCCTCCAGGAAATTTGAATTTTTAGCTTGTCCAACAAAAGTTTTATGAGCACACTTTAAATACATTAAAATGCATTTCAGCAATCCCCATCCAATATTACATTCAGTCACTCATTTTATTTTTATAGCATTCTTCATACAAGTGCCACTGAGAGTTCGTCTGCAAAGTACACTTAATTAAAAACACAGCTAAGTAAATAGGATTGGGTTTTATAAACCACAAGACACCCATCATTTTAATCACACATGGAAATGTAGTCAAACACAAGAGGCATAGGTTGCTGTCTGGAACAATCCTTTTTTTATTTTTACCAAATTTCAAACAGTGATACTAAATTATATATATATATCCCATATACAACATAGAGTGCTGAGCATCTGGTGCCTAATGTTCAAATAACTAAATGCTGAAAAATAATTTCATGTGTGTTATAAAACAGGCTGTAAAAGCAGAAGCTTAAAGCCAAATGTCTATCACTCTTTCAGACAAGATTAAAAAAATAAATGCCTTTCAGAAATATGTGGTCTTCAGCTTGGAATCCTCATCAAAACAGTAATATTGCCTTCAGCTTTATTTTTCCTAGTCATATGAATTGTGTTTGTGTTTTTATCATACTGCTACATCTCTGGAAACTACATTTATGTATTCAGTGTGATGCACAAGAAATGAGCCAGATAATTATGAGTAAGCTGAACCAGCTGCAAATACAGATAATATACATTCACTAGGCTGTAATAAGATTACTCTATGTGTGTATCTAAAGTTTTGTATACTGTGGTTGTGTTTGGGTTTTTTTTGCTAGCAGTCCTGCACTCTAAGATGCTTGCCAAGGTTTTTGTGACTGTACAGAGTGACATTGCCACATCCATGACTCCAGAGAGCTCCAGGCTGCTGTGCTTTATGGGTGCTCTTTGTATCTTCAGCTGTAGATCTACTTGGAGTAGTGAGTATCTCACAAGATCATGAATGCTTAGCCAGCATGCTGTGAGTAAAACTTAAATGATGGCAATGATTGCTAAATGAATGTTCCATTATAAGAATGACATTTTTACTATTAATGTTAAATTCTATAAACAAAATGTAGACCTCTTGTCTATGAAAGGAAAAAATATTAAAATTACTTACTAAATTACCATTTGAAATGTGAATGGGAAGCTCTGCACATTTGCACTTGACAGCTATTTTTGTTGTCATGAAGTAATTTTGACACTTAAATGTCAAAAACATTTATATGGATATGCAATTCTTACAAGACTTTTATTCTCTCTGATCATTGTAGTGTTTCTGGTTTTGTCTTTCAGTGAGTTGATCTCACTGTAGATTTATGTTCAGGTGACATATTAAGTATATCATCAATTCTATATACTTTGTAGCATATTTGGGAAATGGTGATCACTGAAAATTTTTTCTTTGCATATGCTTCAGGGTCAATTCTTTCTCCCTTCTCTGTCTTCCTTACCAACACATCTCTTTCTTCTCCTGAATTTCCACTAGCTTTGTCTTCTAACTAAAACATTAGAGTGGTGGACCATCTCAGATGATGAGTGTCATCACATCCTTCTGCTCCCATGCTATGTAATAGATTATGGGCTTTTTCTGCCTTGTCTATTTAGAGAGGAGTTTTTAGCCAAGGGCTGCGGGCTACCCTGCCTTGATCTGTTTAGTTCTTAGCCTTCATTCTGATAACCATGATTATGAATGCTAATTAGTTTTCACTGATAAATGTAACACAAAATTGTCTAGAGAGATAACTTGGGCATGAACTTTCTGGTATGTGGAAAAGCTTTGACTTAAATTCTTGGCTTATTTTGCAAGTTCGTATGGTGAAATTGGGCAAAATGTTCCTCCAAAAAAAATTATTTATACCTGTAGACCCAATAAGGTTGTGCTTACCTCCAAGACTGCAGAAAATGCTGAAGGCATATTTAACATGGGTACCTGAAGGAAGCTGAGAGAGATGTCCCCATCCAAAAAGCTTACTTAGCCTGCATTTATTCAGGAAGGACTCTAGAGAAACTACATCTATCACATGTTAACTGTATTTCTTTGCATGGCCACTTTGTCACATAAAGAAATTAAAGTTGTTTCTGAGCTAGACCTAAGTGTTCAGGAGGGTGGCCAGGAGGATGTTCTGTTTCTCTCTGCTTTTTCTTCCAGTAATTTTAAAAAATAGACACTCTTTATACAAGGGCCTAAAGGGGAAATACATCTCCTCCAACGCATTCTCTCATTAGTACTGGGTAGCTTTTACCAGCATTTCATTCCACTTCATTTAAATAAAATATGGCCTTTGTAACCAAGAAGATAATTAGTAGCTGGTGGAAGCTCATTTGTAATTATGTTGAGTTGAAACTAGTAATTATTACATTACTTTAAATGTACAATGTTTTTCCTCCCAAATCCCCTCTGATTTCCTCATAGATACCTATGAATTTTGCATCAATTTTGCAATCACTATTGTAGAAGATGGAGGAGATCTCAGCAGCTCCTTGTTACCTTTCTTTCACAACATAAAAAGGAAATAATTCTGGAGCTTTTGAGGAAATCACCCCTATCTGGATAACAGTGTTTAATCAGAGACAACTCATTACTGAGAACATCTTTTTTTCACACTGCCAGAACTGTCTAAAATATTGTGGGTATGTTTGTAATTTTTTAGTTATGGAATCTTTCCTGAGGTTTCCTCTAGGAAAACGTCAATCTTATTAACAGTTTCTCGTGATAAACACTGGGATGTGCTACTGGTTGTACTTCTTACATGGCTTTGGGGAGGAGAGGAATTGGATATTCTGTGAAAGATAAAAGCACTGCTAGTAGGATGCACCTCAGTATATCTCTGTGCTAATTGGCACAGCCTGCTCTCTTCTAAAAGGCAGCTTTTGCCTTTTCTCTCTACTCTCTCTTAGTGCATTCCCCAAGGTATGTGAGGTCTCATGTGTTTCTGGGGGTTACACTTTGACACTTGGCACCACTAAGTGGTGTCATAAGTATCTCAACTTCAGGGGGCCTATCTGCTCTTCTGCTCTGACCTCCCACAGAACACTGCTTATTCAACACCAGAATGAATCATCCTGGGGCATTGCTCTAAAGAAGCTAGGGAAACAAGTTAAAATTTTCTCATCTCTGTGTGCTATTTTTATTTAGGAAAAAAAGCCTTGAAATTAATCAGTCCTTAGCTTTCTGACAAGGCATCTTCCTGAATATTTTCCTGCTAGTCTACAGAATTTTGCTGTCAAAAATATCTTTCCATGCAAACTGGCATGAATATTGACAATAATGCACCTACCGTGCTTTTTATTAAGTGTATTTTCTAGATCACCACCAGGTCTTGTTGCCCTGTGTGAAATCCTTCCCCATCTTTCACCATTTTATTCTTTGAAACACTGACAACAGAGCTACAAAAGCTATTGCAGATGGCATGCAGAGAGGCAGCACCACCTTTGTCCCGTTGGCATCTCCCGATGCCATTTGCCTTGCAAGCTATCGCATTGCACTTGTGGCTAGTGATACATAATGTTTTTTCAGTGCCTCTGCTTTGAAGAAGAAAGCTTTCATCATGGAACTGTGACATCCTTGTTTCCTTGAATGCTCCTCACAAATGGGATTAATTTCAATATTTAAACAGGTCAGTTTAAGCTGATATATTTAATGCCTAGAGGTGTAATGAAGTACGACGGTTGATGTAAGAAGGGGCTGACCTCCACGATCAATATGATCTGCCAGAATCCGTTTATTGAGAGCATGAGACAAGCTTATATACAGTGATGGCTAATTATGCATACTACTAACATACTGATTGGTTACAAGTTACATTCTTGCATTAATGTCAGACCCTCCTCTTACAGTTTCTTCTGCCAACACAGCTGTACACAAGTCCTTGTTATCTGTTCCTTGTTCTCTACTCCCTCGACACTTTCCCAGACCATTGAAGACACGGGTGAGCTCCAAGGCCGTCACGTGGCTTGATAAGATTTACTTCAGGCTTTGAGCGATGCCTCTTGCTCTGAGAACTTAGTAGCAGTTGTTAACCCTTTATAGCCTGTGCCCATACTGCAACAGTGGTGTCAATGGAGAGACTTCATGATCAGTGGAGATGTGGGGAGCAATTCAGCTGACCATCACGTGGGGTATGATTTATTCACACCACGGGGACATAAATGCCACTTCCCCTGTCCTCAGAAATCTCATCTGGCTTCCAGCTGCTGCTCTAGAAGGGCAAGTTTCTCCCAGACACAGTGTCCATTTGATATCATGCATATCTCGAGATGTATCAAATGCCTGCAGACCAGTGTATACGCAGCTGAGTCATCCTCTACATGTCTGTTTTATCATGAGCTGAAATGCTTCCTAGGCTCTATTGCCTGTTACAGAAATTTAGATTTCTATGGACACCTACATGGAGACATTTCCTAGTCCAAAATTGTTTCGAGCCCAAAGACTCAGTTTAGTTTCCTGAAAACAGATATTTCCAATTTCTTTGATTTCAGGTCAACTTCCTCTATTTTTTCTCAAACTGCTGTCAGGACCGCATGGTGGTAGATTGTGCTAGGAGAGGGACTCAAATGGTTTCAATACTCCCAGGCAGAAGATCTCTAGTTCTTCTAGTTTGAGAGCATTTAGCTTTATTAGCTACAAAGTTTAAGTGCTTCAGACTTGCCGAGGGAATAGAGGCTATTCCATGAATAGTGGGAAATTAAAGTGCAGCAGATAGTTCCTGAGACAAAGACCACATGTATCTGTTGGCTGCATCTGCCTTCTGATCTTCACTGGCAGTTGAGTTGGTGCTGTCTACTGTCAGGGCCAATGCTAGAGCTTCACTTGTTCAGAGCAAGCTGCATAAATAATGTGTCTTGGGTATTTTAATATTCCAGGCACGCAACACTTAGCTTCAGTAATACCAGTATTGTCATTTTCATTCTTTAGAAATCAGGTTCCTTGTGTTTATATCTGAGGCCACTAGCATTGGTATATCCAATAGAAATTAAATCCCTGCCTCTCTCCCAAAAGTTGTCATAATCTTCTGCCTTTGTGCTGTTATTAAATAGTTCAAATTGACATTCTACTCCTCTCATAGCTCCCTTCAAAATTATAACAGGAAGATTGTTATGATTAATACTAGAAAATATCCCAACCTTTTCATTTCTGCTTGGATTATGAAATATTTGTATTTACATTTAAATTTATATTCAGAACTAGAATTGCATTTAGATTTAGATGCAGCAAGATAACCTGCATTTTTGCATTGAGAATTTGTATTACAACTCTTTTCTAGCTTTGGATGTAATATTCTGTAACATTTTACAGACAACTAGTCACTTTCCTTTTATCTTTTCTTTAGTTCATTCTTTGATATTTATTTATGAAAGCCTAAAATCGAGATGCCTGAGCTCTGTGGAGATAAAAGCCATTGCCATCAGCTTTGCCACACAATCTTTTCCACATTTTATCATAGGCTCTTTCTGTCTTAATAGCATGCTAAAAAGTACTGCAAAAATGTTGTATCAGGTGCTTGTGACATTTCACATAAAAGATTATGGGCTGTACAGCTCAGCTGGTGGTGCCAGGTGCATGTGCAATTCATTTACAGGAGACATCACTAAGAAAATCTTACAATGGGTAGTGAAATAATTGCAGGAGAAAAACATTGTTGTAATGGTAACTTCTGTACCACTCAACTTCTTTAAATTTCTTCTTATCTAAGTTGCTGTGTTAATAGTGCCTGTCATAGGTACCTTACATTAATATATTTACAGAGGGATCTATCTGCCGAAATGTAAGAGTCTAAAAATTAGACAACAATTCAAGTTAGTCTTCCCAGGCTGTCATATGCAAGATATAGACACCTTCAGAGCAATATTCACATTGAGCTGAATCACCTTAGTGATGTAGCTATCCCTCCTAGACTACAAAGTGAATCTAGAATTACAGACTTAGGTTTGGTTATGTAATTTATCTAGATTATTCACTTCAGATGGGTGGAGTTTTGACTACCTATAATCAGTATTTATATGATTTCCTTAAAATATTTTCCTAAATAATCTATTTTTATTTACATGTAATACATTTTTATCATTTTCCACAAGAAAAAAATGGCAAACTGTGATAACAGACTGCCCAAGTATGGGAGTTTCACAGAGTGGATGCATACTAGCAAATTTTTTGATCCCAAGGAATTTTGTCTTGAGCTGTGACAGAAAGAAACAGAAAGGGGCAAGGCAACCTCTTTTCAAGGGCATGGAAATGGCTGTGCTCCTCCCTAGAATGATAGTAAAGAAACCCAGCCCAGAGCTGCTCTCTTGGCTTCATACTTCTGCTGGGGTGCATGGTGAATTTGCAGGACTAAATGCCATTTGCTGTCCCTGTAGCTGTTCTCAGATTTCTGTCATATTTCTGGTGAGCCATGCAGACAGTTTCCAAGAATATAAAGCCCAGGAGCATGTGCTGCTTTGCCCAGGCACAAATCTCAAACAAAAGGACTCATTTCCATAGCTCTGCAATGCCAAATGAGAAATCTGCTCTAAGTTCTGGAGTTTGACTTGCAAGACAGCATATCTTACTCCCTGCCTGAACTCAGCTAGTAGAAAGTAGTGTCATTTGTCCCTGAACTTTCATTAGGTATCAAGGCAGGCAGAGGCTATTTGAATACAGGATAGCCTTCCTTACTGGGGGGAGTGCAATTTTAAGATCTCACCCAGCATGGCTCCTTATTGCAGACTGTGTGCTAGATACAACTGGGCAGCAATTCATTGCCTCCCACAACCTCAGGGATTCAGAGAGTGTCTCTGGATAAACTTACTACAGTAGGTCCTACAATTCCTCCCCACTGCCTGCTGTGAGACACATTTAGGCAATCGCAGCAGCTTTCAACAAACTTTTACATAATGACAATGTTTTTATCTTTTTTTTTGTTTGTTTCTTTTTTAAAGAATGCATTACCTTGTTTAGCCAGAAAAGAGCTTGTTTTGCTTCACTTAGGGAAAAAGACCAAACCACTCCTGTTATTGCTGCTGCAAGTACCTTTTTCCTAGATAGTCAGACAGGATGAATTTTTTACATTTTCTAATTTGGATGGTACTACTGTACCATTTAAACTGCAGTGGCTTTGACTGGGTGGGAAAAAAAAAGGAAAAAATGAGGCATTTTAAAGATGGCTTTGTAGGAACTGTCAATTCCTCTGCTTTTGAGTTGAAACAGAGATAATATCGCTGTCTGCTTGTGAATCTCACTATACTCTTACCATAGATATTTTTCCTGGTAATGTAAAACAAGTAAAGTCATCAACTTACACTCATGCATAGCCCAGGAAAATACTAGCAATTGCTTTTCTTTTTGGCAACCAGGAAGACATTAAAAAATAATAATAAAAAAAAAAAGCCACAGGAATTAAATTGTCTGGTGTTTTCTTTCAAAAATGGAAACTGAAAACATGCTGTTAGTTGTCTTGAGGAGACTCAATGTGTGTTGCAGCTACTTATTATGGTTACTTTTGTAGGGACAAAGGAAATCAAGAATGCAAACTACTACTGGTACACTGAGCTCTAGTTATCTGTGTTTACTTGCTGTACACTGGTATTTTTTTCCTATGTTGGCTATTTGGGTGCTCATAATATTATGCATATTCAGTGAGGTTCATGTGTAGATACAGATTTCTTGGTTGGCAGTGCCACACAAAGCTAAAATATCCCAAGAATTATCATGGAATGTGGGGAGAACATCTTTCCTGTTCTTATGATGGTCAGTGTAGTTAGTCTGCTAAAATGATTTCAACTTTTACTCTTTGTGTAAAAGAAAAAGCTAGAAATTTCTTTTTGGGAACACCATGTGACTGCAACATAATACTTCATGTTAAGAACTGCTGATGTGAATTAGGCACAGAATGTGCAAAACTGTTGAATGGCCTCAAACAAGAGGATATGATGGAATATTCAGACACCTCTGAGTGACTCTTTTTTATTTCCTGTTCGCACTCCAAACACACTTCCCCTTTTCTGGACAAAAGAGAAGACATGAGGCTAAACAATTTTATGGATACAGGCTGGCTAATGGTTGGCTCCAGAGCATCCACAAGATGTTGTGTTTATTGGGAAAAGAACCTTGCCCTCAGGGAGACATAAATCATGTGCCAAGACACCCAATTTCTAAGTTCACTTCACGTACATTAGATAGTTTGGTGGTTGGACTAGATGATCTGAAAGATCTGCTCCAACCGTAGCAATTTTATTGTTCTATATTGCTGTAGCTTCTAGAATTTGGTAGTTTTTTTCACTTCGAGTGAACTGTACAATTCTGTCACACGAGTCTGAAAGCTAGTTGTACTTGTGTTTTAAAATTTGTCAGGAATGTGAGGGAAGCTCTTAATCTGCATGGATTATTTTGGCCTTTCTGTACATTTGGAATCCCAAGTTGACTTTGCCATAACAGAATTATGTATCGGTTTAAATGAAGTATCAATTTAAATGTAAATCTCTGCTGGTTGTGGATCATATGGTGACATTTTATTGGGTGGAATAGACTGTTTGGCCTTTCTGTGTGTCTCAATATATCCTTTTGACATTTCTACAGCTTCCTATCTCCTTCCAAACAACTGAGAAGGTACAAATGATTAAACAAACCCTGGACAGTCTCAGATATGCTTAGAACTGGAGACTTCAGAGCAAATAGTCAGACCTGCTGGTGGCAAGAAAAGCCACTAATAGCCAAACCAAAACTTGGGACCAAAGTCAGAAAATTTAAACTACAATGCTAGGGAAGTTTATTTGTCAGTGACATCTGCTACTTGTCTGGCCCCTCTTGTTTCCTTTTCCTTTTTGCTTGTTCTCAAATCATCTGAGCTGCAACCACAAAGCTTTGCTGTAGATTCAGTCCAGATGATCACAGCAATGCAATGCAATGTAGCCACATAGGTAAAAGGGGTTATCCATGCTTAGCAGTCAGTCTGACAGGGGAATGACAGGAGCAGGAGAAAAGGCTGAACTCCCTCTGATCCCTTCAACCCTTTCTTTACAGGACAGCCCACCTGCCAGGAGGAAGCTTACTAGGCAAGGTCAGGCATTTCACTTGATATCACACAGAACTTCTGAGATTTTAAAAACTCTATGATGAACACAAGTGAGTAAAATGTACAGATTCAACGTGCAAGTTTTTCTCCTGACAACAAACCTGAGCGACTAACATAAACTCTGTTTCTCTAGTGAAACAGCAGACATCAGCTCAGCTCCCAACAGCGTAGCAGTAGTATCGAAAGATCAGGACAATCCTTTATAAATTCCTGATGTAATCCCAAATCAATCTGTTACTTGAGATTTGCTTATCTGCCCTTCCTGAAGTTGCTGCTTTGTTTTGCATGGGATTTTTTTCCCTTTTGCAGCAAGAGAATATGGAGTTTTAATGCATCTCGCTTATCAATAGGGAAAAAATTATTATGAATCTGACTATGATTTGTGTAGCTATATATTTGTGGCAAGAACTGAAAAAGTGAAAGGAACAAACATTTGTTTTGTGACTTTTCTTCTTTTGAATGCATTTCCTCTACCTGATATCCCCCTAATACTGTTGTCTCCTAAGACTGCCCCTCCTGCTGCGTGAAGGGCAGCAAAGAGGTCAAAATACCTTTTGTTCCTTTATAAATCTCTTATGTGGCTGACAGCATATGAAGAACTGAAAATTTTCTGTCACTTTTTATTCTTTGAACTATCTATCAGAATCGCTCTACTTCAAGTCATAGTAGTTTCTCTCAAACCCATAATAAAGAAAATAGGCAGCATTTGCTGTCATTCCATCAAATCATGTTTCTGTTTGCAAACTGAAGAGATTTTCAGATATTTTCCTTGAGCTGCCTAGTGAAACAATTTGTTGCTCAATGTGCTTGAAGTCAGTGTCGATTTTAACAACATAACTGCAGTTGTGGGTTGAGACCTCTTCCTGTGATGTCTCCCCTTTTCCTCCTTGTAGCAACAGTTCTATTGGTATATACAAGATGTGGCTTCCATGACACTTCAGTGAGCTATTAATAGCAAGAAAGTGAAACTAGATCGTTGCTAATGCATATCCTTCACTCTTGGTATTGCTGTCTGGAGTATTTTCTATGGGCTTGGCATTGCAACATGATCCACAGCATGTCTGATTGAGCAATCTGCCTTACAATTAATTTAAACTATTCCTTTCTCTCCAGGGAGGTTATTTTTACATTATAAATAATTAAACTGCATAATTCATTGTCACAGGATATTGTGGAGGCCAAAATGGACTCTCATCCTTCAGCATCTGTTAGAGATTATTATCTGGATGAAATCTCCAATGTAGGAAGTGCACTCTTAGAGCTGAAAGGGAGGTATTTCAAGGTCCTTTTAGATCTCTCAGATTTGCAGGACCTCATACTCTGTGATTCAGACTTTATGGTACATTCAGGTCTCTCAAAGCTGCAGGTAACTGTATTCCGTGAAATCGTTAAGAAATATAACAAACAAAACAAACAGGAGACCACTACCTTAATGCCAAGACTGGTCTATCGCATTAATTCAGTAAATCACCTTTTGAGTCATAAATTTAGTAACTGATAGGCCATAAACCTTAATATCATGCACTTATGAGCAAAGGAAAACAATGTACAGTGGTTGGAGCACCCATCCTCTATCATGGTGCAGATGTCCCCTGTATCTATCACACTGGGAAGTACGAGAGCCTCAGTAATTCAGTTGCTGTTGGATCCACTTCAGAACCTGATGTGTTACACTCTACAGCTTGGAGGTTTGACATACACCATTTCTGCAAGTTGGTGGGCTCTGAGGAAACAGCAGACAAAAGACAATGCCTGTCAGAGACAGCAATTTTTGGATGACTGTGGCTGCAAGACCTTTTGGCTCTTCCTGGCCTCCTGTCCTTCCCATATGGTGTCCTGCTTTGACCTAATAATGGTGCTGCTCCTAACACTAACATGAGCTGGATTTGTCAAAATCTAGGCAGGAGCTGAAGCTCACAGCTGTGGAAGTACAGATTAAAAGAAGTAGATTGCCTCAAAATAGGTATTTATTTAATTCTCTAGACAAGAAGGGAAAATGCTAGTCAGTGTTCATTAATCTAAAGAACAAAGTTGCTGCTTATTATTTGACCTTGGCAAAATGTGCCTTAGAGGAAGCTGGGACAAATTCAGCAGTGTAAGGAAGTCAAGAAAAAGTCAAGGCAAAAAGTACTGAAAACTTTGGTTTACATGTGTACTTTTCTAAATCTTAAGTTGTTGCTATATTTAACAGAATATTTAAAATTCCACCTGCCTATTCCTTGAGTTTCGAACATATAATCTACTCATATGTGAGCATCTAATGATCTGCAAGACTCTCTTCTGATCTGGTATAAAGGACAAAAGAACAATAGTAATATAGGAATAATGGGAACTCTACTAGGCAATGAATCTGGCAAATTTGAATAAGGTGTAGGGTTTTGAACCTTCATTATTTTCATGGTGGGAACAAAAATAAGTTAACACTAGCACATTTACTACTGTCATTCCTGCTCATGTTCTTCACAACCAGCCTCTAATCCCCCTTTGATCTTCCTGCTATTTACTACAAGTAATCCACAGAGCTCTGTGATTTAGAGCCAAGTTTCTAGAGTTTATGTTCACTGAAGGGCCCTCTCCTAAGATATTGGTGGAAGACCTTGTTTGGAGAAGAGACAAAATGCAGTCCTGATGCAGACAAATTTCTGAAAACTGAGAAAGAGGAGGAAATATGTTTTCCACATGTTAATAAAGCAAAGGGGTTCCTCACTTTTTCCAGAGTAAAATTATTCTCTTAAACAAAAGTGGCAGATAAAGGATCTGGAATGTCTGTATTGATGACATGTATTGTATACATTTTCTGAAGCATCTGTGAGGCAAAAGAGGCCTTTTGGGCAACTTCCATGAACAAAAACATGTAGGCTGACAAGCTCTTAAAAGTAGCTTTCCTGCCCTTGACCATGCTGTGACAGAAACATCATGCAGGCTTTTAATTTTGCTTCATTACCTTCTAGGAAGCCCTTACAGAAATATGCTCCCACAATTTTTAATCAAAGCAGGTGGCATACAGCAGATTGGCAGGTCTTGTTGCTGTCAAAGCTCTTGTGCTTTCAACTCTATATCTGTGCCGTACTGGCTGTGTGACTGTTCTTTCAGGCTGACAGCATCAGTCTTGCCTGACAGTCTCTCTGCTAGCTTTACTGCCAAAGGACATTTCAAGTACCAACCTGAAGGTAATATATTCTCATATCAAAATTGTCACCTCTGAAGGGCCTTAAGGAACCACTGACTTGGGCAAGGATAGCAATTAGACCTTGGGCATTTTCATTGTAAGAGGAGGGACTGAGGGCAGAGAATTTGACAATTGTACTTACTTAGAAGTGTGCTGTGATTTTATTGTCATAGTTCAGGTAGATACACAGCTGAAGTATCTGAAAAGGCATAATTTGCATGCTGAAAAGATCCAATTTGCATGTTTATGAGAAGGGTTTTTATTGTAATGACATGTATAATGGCTTAACTCTTGAAATCATCGAAAAATAAAAAGGGAAAGTGTCACAAGAGCATCTTGAGAAAGAAGAAAATAGCATAGTGATTCACTCAGTACTGTGTACACATTCCACTGATCAGTTTCCAATGCTCTAGTTCACCAGGATATGAAAAAAAAACCAATATTTGAGAGGAAACATATGCCTGACCCAAGTACAATGAGGAGGTTAGAAGGCTACTAGCATGTAAAGCAACATTTATTTGAGCCCATAATTAACATAAGATATGAGTGGAATATGTAACCTAGTGCCCTGCTAAGTTCCACACTTTCAATCTTAGTAGCTTTTTTGGGCAAACTAATTAACACAAAGGTCACTGTTCTCATTTCTCTAGTGCCAACAGAATATTAAAGCAGCACACCTCTGATTATTGTTGGTAGATGAGGGATGCTGCAGCTGAGATGAAGTTTCAGTTTCACAAAGGCTAAGACCAAAGTCCATAAATTTAGCAAAGGAATGATCTACAGTGCACTTAGCTTCTTTTTTCATGAAAGGAGTAATGGAAATAGGGGGTGGCCTTTATACTTTGATCAAAGGTACATCTGCAGAGTACTGTGTGAAACATAAATTAACAGTAGGAGCCAAATGCCAAATGTTAAAACAACAAAATACCTGAAGAATCAAATTTGCAGCTAGTTGCTGTCTAGTAGTAGGATCCATAGGGCCATAGTGCTGTAGCCACTTAACTAAAATGGGGAATGTGTCATGCTGGATAATGTTAGTAGGAGAACTACATTCCCTTGTCTTTTGCTCCCTTTAAATCTATAAATGAGTTAGGTCAAACACTCAACAATGCAGAGGATTGTGTGAGAACACTTGAGAGCCTTTTTTTCAGGTTTCTCGCTACCTTTATTTGCACTAGAAATATATAATACAAATTCAATGTATTTTGCAAATTATTGATGGCTTTTCTTTAGATTTTGGCAAGAATAAGTCAGGGTTGATATTAAAGAAAAAATATCCTTTTTATTTCAGTTGGATTTGGGCTTGAATACTGTTAGAAAGCCACAAGAATTCTTATTTCTCTGTGTCCTCCAACCTAAGGCTGCATGGTATCATTCTACTCACCTCATTTGATTTCTCATTGACACTGTGTAATGCAAACTTTTGTTTCCAGAAAATGTTGCATCAAATATAATTTTTGATTGAGCTGAAGCATACTTCTCAAACTGATATTATATGTAATCTTACATGTAAACATGTAAGATAAAGAATTGAATGAGGAAATCTGATACTGCATGGTAAAAGCAACTTCAAATGTTCTGAATAAGTAGAAACAGGCAAATGAAGTTCTGCAACTGCCTTCAGAGTTGTCTATTACTGGAAGGACACTGATCAAGAGAACTCTACAGATAATTATGTGACAGAGGTACTGAATGGACTGACAGAGAAGTACTCTGCTGGATCTGTTTGAAGGGCTTCCATTGCCAGTGGTAGCCATTACTGCAGTTATCACGAGATGATGGAGCTGAAGAACCCGAGGATAAAAAGAAAGGAACTATCAGAATAATGGCTGTAAACATCAAGAGATTGAACTTTAAGAAAGCTTTTTCAGGGATTGTTATGGGAATCTGTCTTCAGACTTAAAAGGATCAAAGGTTCCTGACTGGTATTCAGGAACAACCTCTTCAAAGTGCAAAAGTAGTCCATTCTGATGTGCAGACAGTTGAGCAGAAAAGCAGCTTGACTGAAAGGGTACCTCTTGATTGAACTGACCAGGCAGGCACTTGCTAGACCATGTCTGGAGCTATGTCCGATTTTGGACTGGTTAGCCTTTAGGGATTTCCTCTGACATATGTTCTGTGATTGCACAGAAAAGAATATTGCAAAGTTAGTTATATGTATTGTTTGCTGCAACATTGGTGAAAAATATCTCTGTGCTTCCTAAAGGGATTGAATTCTGCTTCATTATGTTTAATAAGATTTTCAGATTAGGACATGAGATGATTTTTTTGGGATGGATAAGCAACCCGATAGCCTCAAGGCAGTAACTTCAATATAAGACTTATGAAATTTTACAAAGTAATGAAGAGAAAGAGGAATTTCAAGAATCTATTTTTCTGCTTCGGAGTGTTCTGAGAGGAGGAGCTACATGGCTTAAGTACAAATAGGATCATATTGTTAACTATTTTGGAAGGAAAAAGAGCCTAGTGTTAATGCCCAGAAACATGCTGACTTTAGGAATCAGTGTCAGTGTGATTATGTTGTCAGATACTGTAGCAAAATAAAACTTCTCTGTTTAGCTACTGGCTTATTTTGTCTCATTTTTGATAGATTCAGCACCGTGACTTTCTATGTGTGTCTTTGCATCAAGAGAAACTTAATTTCTTGGTTGTGTTCAGTTGTATGGAATAAAATGTGGCTTTGCTGCTAGTATGGAATATATCATAAAACTAAATTACTTTTATCCTGCTTCTTCCGACATACGCAGTTGATCTTGAAGGGATATGATTAGAACAAATTGTGGGTGTTCTGAGCTACTTGCATAGCAAGGGATACTTTAACAAACCTATTTAGAGTTTTAAGAAAATGCTCTCTACCACCCTAAAATCCAATAGACCCTCTGAAATTAAACTAACTACAAAGTGAAAAAAGGCAAATAAAAAAGGGGGAGAAAAAAGCAGCACACACCAAATATCTATATCCAGTACTTCTCCAGCACTGCATGCCTCACAGTGTTTTTTGGTTGCCATGATTTATTTTATACCTGATTTGCACTAGTCATCTAAGATACATTGGTATCTCATTCTACAGGGGGCAAGTAAGATATTAGTGCATCCCCTACTAGTTGGAAACCATAGTTCCCATTGAACTATCACTGCTAAGACTCTGCAAGAATTTTCAGTATCTAATGTTTTAAGACACACATTTGGATTGTATTTTCATGTAGCATTTTTTACAAAATGATCTTGTAAAGTTGACTTTGAACATGGAGTGTGAGACCCACAAGGCTTGATATACACTGAGGTTCTTGGACATTGATGTGGCAACTCTGTTTTATACAACACATAAACGTGAAATACAAATATAGAGGGAAATTTGTCTAAAATCTATTTTTGCTGCTCCCCACCTGACCCATTATGTTCCAAATATATAGTATGTCTGTTTCTTGAATCAAACTTACAAATACTTGGATAAAGGGAGCAGCAACTGGCCCTCAGCATTGAATCACCTCTTTGGGGAAATCTTTATGCATCAGAAAAAGAAATCACCTCCAAGCCCTTCTGAAGTGCAATAGTAATATCACAGTAATGGATCATGTGCAAAATATATTAGAAACAAGCAAGAAACTCCATTTTCTAATGTTTCACAGAAGTGAAGAAAGTAAACAGAAATTATCTTTGATGACATAATTAATGGGTGAAGGAAAATATAATAATTGTGGCTCTTTCTGTCTTTCTACTTGATATTTAATCACCCCTTAATTACATTCCCAGTCTTTAATTTCTCTTGATTTTTGTAAAAAAATCCTCAAAGTGCTAGTTTCACTGGCAAATTTCAAGCACTAAAAAAAGAAAGTGGAGAAAATAGAGTCATTGTCAGGCACCATCCAAAAGGCTTGCCTGTTATTTGCATGGAAGGACACCTTTTATCAAAATTTCATTTGAGTCATTTTGTTAGTATTTAAAAATTAGTAAAAAGAAAAGACCTGCCACTAACTCTCTAGAAGTCTATCTGTTTGGTTGGGTTTTTTTCTTTTCTATTTAAGTCAGTACTCTGCATTAGCCTTTTGTTTTCATATAGCCTACATATGTTAAAATCACATCGTCTACTCAAAGATCTAAGTATATACTTGATACCCTGCAGGTGTTCCCATATGCGTGTGTATGAAGATTAGTTATGCAGACATGTAGGAAGCCCAAAAATTGCATCCAAATAATGCCTCGTTGAAGTTTAGTAGAACATATTCCACCTAAGAAATTGCAAAGAAAATAAGCCATAACATTACCTAAGGGAACGGTTCACTGCTGTATCAGGGGAGGCTCAGAAGTGACACTAGGAGCTATTTCTTTATAGACAGGATGATCAAACAGTGAAACAGGCTTTCTAAAGGGGTTGTTGATGCCCCAAGCCTGTCAGGGTTTAAGAGGTAGTTTGACAATGGCTCTAATAATGTGCTTTATCTTTTAGTCAGGTATGAATTATTCAAGCAGTTTGGCCAGATTTTGTTGTGAGTTGTGAGATTTTGTTGTATTCTTATATAGTTTACTCCAGCCTATTATTCAGGGGTGCTATTTTGCAAATTCCCATGTAAATGTACTAATTTAATTCAGAGACAACTTCATGTTGTTCCGTGTTCAGCTGACAACCTTTTCCACCTTTCATCTCAGGTTGAAGAGGGAAATGAATAGCTGCATAATTAACGTGCCCCCACTTATCATGTGAGAGGAATACATGCATAAGGAAGTTGCCATGAAGCTTACTCTTCACAAATCTGGACGTCTTCCAAGGAACCCGGATCAATGTAGCATATCAGATCATTGTAACCAGACAGATTCTGAGGTGAAGCTGTGCATTTGAATAGGACTTTTTACACGCTATTGTTCTGTGTAGAGTTACACATTGAAAATATGAAGTAGTTTCATTGTGGACTGGGCAGTTAGCACGATGTTTGGATCCTACAAGGGACTTAGCTGTTAAATTAAAAAATTCAAATTAATTCATCTGAATTGCACACAATCATCCTTAGCTTGGCATTTGCAATCAATTTTTTATTAGATGGGGAAATCATCTAGTATATCTGTGCTTTAGAATGCAACTCAGGCTGAGCATAAAAAATCAGGTTTGGTCATTAGCAGTTTGAAAACTGTTCAAATAATTTGCCTGAGGATGGAAAACATAAAATCATACCAATAAAACTACCCTTAAGTTTCATTTATTTTTTGCATGAACTACTCTTCCCACATACTTCCTACATTATTAATTCACAGCGTTTCACATACACTGCATGCATGTAACTGGAGTAGCTGTAACACATCATAGATTCTCCACCTCGGTGTACTCATGGGCATTTTAGGAATTTGCTGTTGATTCTCCTCAGATCCACACTAAGCTAGGGTGTTGCCACTTGATTTGGAACTCACATTTCATCAATATTACAACCAAAGTGGCAAATAAAATGAAGAATATATTGAGTAATTTTCAATAGGACTAAAATGGAAAATTTAATCAAGAATAAAAAGGTATAGATGAAACAGAGCTTCTCTGTCTTAGTTACCACTATTATTCCCTTCCACATCTTGCCCTGTGACCCATGTTTCTCCATGCTTTTTGGCTTCTAGAAGAAGAATATGAGTGGAGCAGGTTCTGCAATTGATTTGGCAAAGAGTTCCAAAACAGACTGGTTGGAAAGGGGAACTGACATTTTTTAAAAGAATTATGCAATGTGGTTGCTTAGAATTGCAGAAAATTCAGAAAGACACCTTCTTACCACCTGGTCAATATTTCTAAGCATCTCCTTAAAATATGGTAGCACTTACTACAAAAATACCAGGCAAGAATCTGGTGTTTCTGTGTTAGGCATCTGACATAGTGGATGGGAGAGAGAATCCTTCAGATGCCCCTGATCACCTAGCTTAGGTGCTAAAAATTAGGGATATGATTCCTCCCTTTGGAGTCCTTTCAGGTTATCTCCTTGTCTTCAGTAATTTTATAGGAATCCTAGGCTCTTATTTTGGAAAGCTGCTTTTCTGGAACTTGTGTGTGGGCATGCTATGTGTGTAAGTCAGGCTGAGTGGATTTCAATCTAGACGTATGTGTATTCAAGAGATGGTTTTGTACTGCTGTATTCACTCCTGATGTTGATACATTCTTCTTTTGTCTTTTTCCTCTTATCATATTCAAATATTATTTTCTCATAAGATCAAATGCATTCTGAAAATCCATGAATAGGACCTATTTCTTCTCTTAGTGGCTCAGATGCTCTAACATTTCAATGACAGAAATGCTGTTGGTAATGAACTCAAAGGTTTCAAGTGCTATGGGATTCAGATGTTACAAAGAAGATTTAGTTAATCTCTAGTTGTAGAAGCAAATACTGGTGCACTAGTGTTTTAGTGGGTGGATTTGTGACTAGGCTTCCAATACTGGATGCACAGCATAGAGCAGAATCTGAGAAGGTGCCATATGAACCAGCTAATATTTAAAAAAAAACCACAGTGTCATCGTGTTCCATCTCAAGTGCCATAATCTTGGCCTCTGTCCATCCTCAGTCTGTGACTGGAGATTTCTTCTTCAGGGTAGGTGCCCACATTGAGTCGTGCAGATACTTTAGCAGCACACATGGCTTACTTTCATGAGAAACAAGCAAAAGGCTGAAAGAATACTTAACATTCTAACCCAGTGGCTGTATTTCCCTTCTGCAGTAATTTAAATTGATTTAAAGTTGAATTCAAAGTGACAGGCTACAGGCTATCCTGGGTTTGCCTGTCCCCTTGTGAAAATTGTTTTACTGCAAAGGATATGGGAGCACAGAATCCACATTGATCAAGCTGGACCTTGGCTATTTTGCTTCCTGCTTAACACACAGGACAGTCCTGGCTTGTGCATGCTGCAGTAACGTTATGTTTATGTTTTATACTAAGGGTTCAAAAATGAGTTAGCCAAAAATGTTCTCAAACTGAGGCAGACAGAGAAGGAAATAACCAAGAGCAGGACCAGAAGCGCCTGGAGAAATTCAAAGTAAAAAACTCTGTCATTTGAAGAAAGTGGAAACTGAGCATTGGATTTTTGGATCCAAGTTTCACATTATTTTGTTACCTCAAAAGAACATATTTACATATTTTCAGTTCAATAAAATTATTTCTTTGACCTACAAGATCTGAGCACCCTATTTATGTTTCACTTTATCTATGTGTACTTAATTCCTGTTTTGTTCTTTGAAAATTTTACTGAATGTTTCAAATCTCTTTGTACAATAAGAGATTTATGTCATAAATGTTACCCTCAAATCCAGACTGTGATACAGCTATGGATAGGGAAGAGTCTGATTTAAAAGAAAGCATTCCAGAGAAGAGCTTCTCCTCTCTTTTATTCCATGCTTGTTGAGGCCAGTGCAGAAATGGTAGCAATTATCAATTTATTTATTGCACATGATATGAATTTCTTTTTCCCTGACAAGCATTCCTTTGTTAAAATAGCTGAAATAGAATATTTTGGTAGACTTGTCTCCTTGGTCAGTTGGAAATATCATGCTTACAGTAGTTGCTCTGTAACTGGTAGGAATGTGCTGATGACAACAGCAGCTGGTGATTTCATCAATCAAAATGGCAATGTCATTAAATTTAAGGCCATTTGGCATCAATTATTATCTAAATATTGTACTTTGATAGGCTAAACTCACTACTACATTTTGAATGTGGTGAGAATGTGGAGAAATGAAAAAAATGTGATAAGGATGAATGCATAACATTTCAGAGAACTTTAATTTGCTAGAGCTGAAATAGCAATGAAATGTGTTTTTTTATCAAATTTAAAAAAATTAAGAAATATTATGTGTTACATTTAATCTCCTTAATTTTCATGGTCTTGATATAATTATTTGCAAACAGAATTAAATTCTGAACTTTTGATATGACACAGTATATAATATAAAACTACTCAACTTGCCAAATCAGCAGAGAAAAAGACAAGTGTTTTATATCTGTTACTGAAATTAAAAATGCTCGTCAGATGAGAGGTCCAGTAAGCTAGGAAAATTTACTCAGGACAGAGAGCTGATATAGAGCCTTCATACAATTTCTGCCACCCTTACTTCAGGAACTTCCAGTGATCCCAGTAAGACCAGGTCAGGTGCAAAATTTTTAATTAAAATGAACTTCTTTTATCCTATCCTGAAAGTACAAAGATTCTTAAAGTCTTATGTGATTTCTCACACAAGCAGCAGAGTTTAAAATCCAGACTTTAAAAGAATAAGCAGTAGAAGAGGTTCTTATGCAGTCTCTTTGCATTTATATTTTCATGAGAGCTGCAAGATGTCTCTTGCTAATAAAAAGGCATTTTGAATTTCCATTAAGGGCTCAGTTTCATCTAGTGCCTGAATTCATACAGGATACAAAGAACACTAAATGCAAATGCTGTCCACTACCTGAAAGACTGCAGACTACTTTCATTCTAATTTTGGATCCATCCCCTGCTACCTTAAATGTGCAGTTTGGTTTAGAATGGTAATAAGAGGCATTTGGGTCTAAATGCATACAGCACATACAGAAGTCAGCAACTCAGGATTGCTAAATGCATGCAGATATCTCTCTGATGTATAAATTTACTTTCCATAAAAGCTTTTTGTTGAATTTATTCAAGAATTTGGGATGACAAACTCAACATGAGCCAGCAGTGTGTACTTGCAGCCCAGAAGGCCAACAGAATCCTGGGCTGCATCCAGAGAAGTGTGACCAGCAGGTCAACGGAAGTGATTTTGCCCCTCTACTCAGCACTGGTGAGACCCCAGCTGGAGTACTATGTTCAGTTCTGGAGTCCTCAACATAAGAAGGACATTAAGCTGTTGGAGTGGCTCCAGAGGAGGGCCACGAAGATGATCAGAGGGCTGGAGCACCTCCCTTCAGCACAGGCTGAAGTAGTTGGAGTTGTTCACCCTGGAGAAGAGAAGGCCAAATAGGGTATAGGATGGCAAGACTAGGAGTAGTGGATGCAAATTGGAAGAGGAGAGATTTAGGCTGGATATAAGAAAGAAGTCCTTTACTGTGAGGGTGGTGAGGCACTGGAATAGGTTGCCCAGAGGGATTGTGGATGCATCCTCTATGGAGGTATTTAAGGCCAGGCTGGATGAGGTACAGTGCAAACTGATCTAGTGGGAGGTGCCCCTGTCCATGGCAGGGGGGTGGAATTAGGTGATCTTCAAATTCCCTTCCAACCCAAACCATTCTATGGTCCCATGATTAACAGGTTCTTTATAAGCTACTTTTTCAAGGAATAGTACCAGGTCACATATGCGAACATCTCATGCATCTGTCTATGCAACTGTGATGCTTAAAAAGCATATTGAGCAACATATTATTTCTACAGAGCAACACATGTGGATCTTATAGAAAAATTGGATTGTTTGCAGCTCTGGAGTGAAAGGATACTTCTAAAAAATCAATTTATGCGTTAAATATCCCTTTCAATAATCTTTTAATTTGGAGACAAAACCAATTGGCCAGAAAGTTAACAGTTTTCTGTTACAAATACACTACTTTTTAACATTCTTTGTGCTCCAGGGCTTTGGTTTTAATTTCTTGTGAGAACAGTGCATTTTCAAATTAATATAAAAATAACATATGGTGTTTTGTTGCTATGGTAATATACATCAATTTATGAATAATAATAAAAATCTAATTGAATCAAGTTGCATTCTCCTTCCATCATCTCCTGAAGCTAGCCTTTCATGAAGACTTTGTATACACTTAATTTAAATTACTTTATTGCCCTATCTAGCAGAATTTTTTGTTCTACGTGGGTTTCTTTGCTAGAGCTTTAGGCATTGATTTCAGCTTATGCTACCCCACTGACAAACATTAATGCATAAATAAAAATCATGCCTTTTTTAAATTAGGATAGATGGTGGAATATATTGCCCAGAAGGTTGTGTGGAATCTGCCCTTGGACCTTATCCCTGAAGATGTTGCTTGGAGTTTGAGGCTGGACCAGAAACTGGAATGATTCTGCGATTCTTTTATTGAGGTCTATCTTATTTGTGCATCCCAAGAGCCCATTTTATGCCAACTGCTGCAGCATGAAAATGTAAAAATGGGAATTAGGGAGGAATTTTTTCTAAATCTCCTGTAGCTTGTTTAGGAATGTAGCTGGTGCAGGTGAGGAAGAATGTCTACAAAGGCTTCATGCTAGGGCTTCATTGCTGTAATCAGCTTTCTCATTATCTTCTGTACCATTTGAAGACACACCTTGCTCTGAATATTGTTTTTCTTGGATCATTCAAGGAAATCCTTAACCCTGAAAGATATTACATTTTGGTTGTTATTAGTCTGCTTTCATTACAAACTCCAATTAGCAGTCAGTAATCTGATAAGGCCATAAGATGTTATCCCTTCCTCATTGAAGGAGTTTATCTCTAGGGTTTAGACTGAAGAACTAGGATCACACTCTCAGGCAGAAAGACACTGTGAAATCAGCCCTCTGGCTTCTCAGAGTTTGAGCTCAGCACTGCAAATTTTATCTCTGAAGGAATGGGCTATTCTAAACAGACCATTTAGCAACTGAGGTTTTATATATATATGTGTACAAAAATGAGATGGCTATATATTGAATGTTTATATATATATATGAATTGTATTAAAATGCATTGCATTCTACATATATATGTTGGAGATTAAAGGCTTCACCAGATTTTTTACAAAGATGTGTAGTGTAAATTATTACGATGTAGTGAAACTGCCATTGGACCTTAATTACAATTATAATGCACCTTCACATTCCTGAATAGCCATTTCAAGTTAGTTAACAATAAAAATAAATTTCTCTATATTGTATTCTATTCTCAAGAAGGGATATTCCAGATTAAAAAAATATTGTTCATCTTCCTCACTGGGTCATTGTGATAAAGACATCTCTCTCTCTCTCTGTCTATATATATATGTATGTATATGTATATGTATATGTGTGGGTATCATATTGAAAAATAAATAAAGATACTACATATTTGTAGGCATGTATGTATAAGTATGTAAAAACATATATATTTGCATACATGCAACCATACAGAGAGCAAACCTAAGGGCTTTTTTGGTACTATTTCATGTATTTCCAGGATTCCAGGCAATTATTTGAGACTTTCAAATTAGAATGATCTGTTAAAGGGTAGTTTGCCTTTATTATTCTGATCTGTCATTTCTTTTATATAACAAGCCAGCTGTTATTTGAACAGCATCATTCATTTCCTCAATGGAATGATGACACTACAATCAGCCTTCATTATCTTCCCATGCTCTTATATGAGAACTAAGTGCAGAGGAAATACTTTGTAATTACTCTAGGCAGATTTCCCACATGTTAGAGATGCCATAGATGGGATTAATGAATATCACTTGAAAAGGTTGGAGTAGACAAAAACAAAATTAGGCTTCAGTAATCGCAACATGCAGATGGGTTGAAATGCTAGTGGGAAAAAAAACCCATCAGCAATTAAACTTGCTTCTTGGAACAGCAGATGTGCAGTCTCTTACTGAATACTGAGTACACTTGAAAGGAGTTTGTAGAGGAAGAATGCTAAAATATACACAGCTCTGCTCAGGCAGAGTTGGGATGCATGATAGAGTCGTGTTCATCTTAGCAGAAAAGAATCTGCTGAAAAGAATCCCAAACTTCTGCTAGCCAATGAGCACTTCTCTTGCCACTTCTGCTGCTTCCTGGCATGAAAAACTCTTCTGCTTTCGGACGCCTGTTAAAGGTGTGATCTAGGACAGCAACCACATGGGATGAATTGACCCTTTAATCTCTGAAGGGCACTGCTTGTTCTGCAAAAAGACATTTTTCTTGCAGCAAGCAAGAGCACACAGAGCATCTCTGCAACCTTTCTCCCCAGGTAGAGACTCTTAACTTATTTTATTGATAAGAAAAAATGAAACTGAAGTGCACTACTTAAACCAATTAAGCCACCTAGAGGACTTGCTGTGAGTCACCAAGCAGGTGGCTATGAACTAGAGAGGGAAACGTGAACAACACAAGTACTAAAAGAGTCATTTTAGTTTGTAGTGCTGGGCTTTTCAAACAACAGTCTGCAGGCCAAATGTGATTTGCAAGGTCCAAACAAAAGGTCCATGATTACCCACCACTGCAGGATACCCTTCAATACAACAGCTGGGGAAAGCGGGAAAGGTAAATGAGCAAGAAGGCAAGTTCACAGTGTTTCTACTTGTGCTGAATTTCCATTGATGGCTTTTGTTCTCATATATTGTGTCTATCAGCATGTACTGCAAAATGAGAGCATTTTGAAGTAAGTATTCTAACTCCATAATTACTGAAAATTTGATTCCATTCTCTTTTGGGTTTAGCAGGTGGAATGGATTTGACTGTAACAAAGAAATTACCATCTTCCACCTTGCACAGAAGAAATGCCATGGTCTGACCCAGGGATTAAAAATCCCACCTTTACTCCCCAAACCAGCTTCTTTTCTTCTCTAAGGGCAAACTTGAGTTCCCATTTCCCTCTCCTGTGCTGGGATGAGACTAGATTTCTCTCCCCCTCTGTAGCCAGACAGGTAATGCTTCATACTTCTCTCACGGGTTTCTGCTGCTCCCCAGCTACAGACAGATCTCAGGCTGGATCTGGAATGAGGCACTGTGGACAATGATAGGCAGAACCATATACAACCATATGCAACTTATGCATACATAGAGAAATGCAACATTATAGAAACAGTCAGTTGGGATAAATTTTACATGTGATTTTATCCCAGTCTCCACAGTAATTTCAGGTCATATCTTTCACCTAGCACAGTAACAGTGCAGAGTTACCTTTTGGAATAGCTTGGTTACAGTCCAGAAGCACTGGTTTGACATCATATAAAGACAACTGTTTTCTTGATCATAGTTATTATATGTAGAGTGCTATGAAAGAACTGTATCTACCTATCACTATTATTTCCTAGATATATGAAGCACAAAATTTATTGTTAGATCAATAAAAATCATAATAATCCAACCAAAAAAGAGTTATTCTTATGCAATTCCAATACTATTAATAGTCAAAATGTTCCGATACAATTAATATTCACAATCCAAACTAATGTGGAAAAAAATCCTCATGAATAATACTCTTAATATTGTTTTAAAAGAAAACTTAGTAACTTCTACTCCTTTTGTCTGGAGCTACACTCACCCTTCCAGTGAGCACAGGGGGTACATAGGCAGGGAAAGGTCCTTGATGTGACCTGGTCATCCTACAGGTCTCAGGTGGACAGCGATATGGTGGGTTTCTTCTCTGCCTTGATGGTTATCTGTGCTTATTTTTATATATTTTGCTTAAAAAGATCTGCATATACTCATTTGACATCACTCAAAAGCCTTTTCCAGCTCTTGTGAGCATGAAGGACTATTGTATGTCACAGAGTGCCTTCCTAGGTCTGTTGGTCCTTTACCACAGTAACCAAAGAAACTTCAAGAAGTCAGACAAGTAGTCTCTCAGCTATTGCTAAAACTAGCTCAGAGACAGAGAGGTTTTGAGTCTCTCTATTCTCAGGTCCAGGCCAAGCCTGTGGTCTTGTGTGACTTATGGCAAAAAATTGTATTTACTGACAAAAGCTACCACCATGAGGTTACTGGTAGTGAAGAGAAACCTTTAACCACTGACTATTCAACATATGAATAGTTATGTGGGAGTGTTATACAGATTACCTCTGCCACTCTAATAACATAATCTGCAGTTTTTGTTTTCCTTTGATTCATGCAGCACCCTTTCGCCCATTCTGTCCTCATGGTGAAATCTCTTTGCATGATAATGCAAATAGGCCATTCCTAAATCATTCCTAAATACACCATGTGCTACAAGTTTATGAAAAATGTTTAGGAATTACAGCTGCTGTGAGCATACAGCAAACTGACATGGATTGAAGTAATGCACAAAATAAAAAACCACCAGTTGCCATCAGGGATTTATGGAATTTTCCACAGGATGAAAAGAAATGCCCAGTATATCCTCAATTTTCTGTTTATTCATCATTTTATATTTAGGCCAGTATACATTAAATTATTCTGGCAAAGTCACTTTTTAAACCCTAATTCATTTCAGAATCTCACATTTATTTTTGGCTAATGGTTGATGAACTAAACCACAAGACATAGAAATTTATTGTTAGCTCTGATGACAGTATCTCCACAAGAAGCTGATCTCCAGTCCCTGGAGAGGTCTTAAAAATGTGACTATTGGATTCTTGTGAGTGGAACCCTCCAAACATCTGCTGCACACACCTTGTTTTGTCTAAAGTCTTACATATTGCTTCCCATCTCTGCACAAGTCTTTCAAGCACAGATAAAGAATTAATTGCAGAGATCAGCAGATGGTTTTCATTGTTATTGTTCCTATTGGCACAAAAAATGCTTAAATCAATGAGCAGGCTTTGGAACAGCATTTCTTCCTCTATTTCTCATTTTGTTTTGACAGTCATTTGGACATCTCCAGATACCCAGATTAGACTCAGTATGCGGTTTATCTATTTCATCAATGCCCTTACAGAGAAAAGCTTATCTTCTGCTTCAGCCAGTCCCCCTCAGTCATTTCTGAAAGCCTAGCATTTATGACATTATGTGTGCTTCTGACACCCTCTTGTTATCATTTCAGATTGTTGTCTGCATTTAGTGTCAGATAATAATTAAAAAAATCTGGAAAGTAGTAAATGTGGGGTTGTTAGCGTCAGTCAGCAATCAGGATGCCTTATGCTTCCTATTAGAGGACCCCTTTCAGCTGCTTACAAGCCTTCCATGATTTAGTTGTTTTGAACTCAGATTTTCCATGCTGAATGCCTGTTTCTGCCCAGTAGATGTATTTATTTTTAAATAAACTCATAAATGGTTTGGTAACAGTAACAGAATAGAAAAATACATTTGTTTTGCTCGTTGTAAAAGATTCAGCCTTTTTTTCCTTTTTTTTTTTCCTGGTTTTTAACAAGACCCATCACATACAAAAGCATTTGTGTGTTTTGGCAGGCATGTGCCTTCTCTCTCTGGAAAAAAGCTACTCAGCTTTTATAAAAACACTGGTAGCTTAAGTCCTATTGATACCCTCTTGATAATAAAACGTCCCCAAATCCCTGCAATGGCAGGTCTAGCACATGGTTGAATTAAACTATGTTTAAAATTGTACTTGTGACTTATTCTGATCAAACCAAGACCAGATTTTAGATCTTAAGGGTCACCTGTGCATGTGGTAGTGACTTGCTTGCTGTACTCAAGAAACCTGGAGAAAGACTCCAATTTAATCTTATTCCAAGGGGTTAAGATAGAGAGGGAAATGAAGGGTGATCTCAGAACAGGGCACCAGAAAATACCCCAGGCCATGGGGTGAGATGTGAGGTTGTAGATGGTGGAAATTTGCATTGCTAATTGTGGGAAAATGGAATTGGAAGTGGGGAGAAGCATAATGTGTTTGCAAGGGCAAGAGATGGAGGCCAAAAATTAAAGATGGATGACAGAAAATAAATGTGAAAAAAACCCTGCAAACAGATTGAGCATCTGGATAAGGACAGTCAAGTGAGGAATCAGTGAGCCAAAGGACAAAACATAACAGGGTGGGAAGACATAACCTGATGCTGAGGCAGGGTTGAGGTATAGAGAAAAGGGATGTGAATACAGTGGATGTAGGTGTGGTGGATGTGGATCCATGGATGAGAAGTGAGACGAAAATGAAGTCTTGCAAAAAGTCTGAACACTCAAGATTCAATATTACTAAAAGGCAAATGATCAAAAAATTAGCATGGCTGTGGGATCAGGAGGTGATCCTGGTTATTTAAGTGATGAGAAGAGCTGTTCACAAGAAGGCTTTAACTTTTATTAAAAATTGGAGAAATGGGATCCACCATAGGACTATGATGTGGCTGAAGCAGCTGTGTGGGAAAGGATTGTGGTGGGAACACTCTTTTGTAACAGGCCAGGTAAAACTAAATTTGAAGGGAATGGGAAGAACTGCCTGTAGAAAACCAAAAACTCCTATCACAGCTTGAATTTGATACAAGGGTTGATTTCAAATGCACAATCCATGGCCATGTAAGTGTTCTGTACCTGAATCAATGTAACTGTTCAATCACAAAGCTATCTCTGGGCAAATTTATCCTGTTCAGTTTGCACCTGTCTTCAGGAGGAATTAGGATAGGAAAAGTACCCCGCTAACAGAATCATGATCCAGTTTCCCAGTGCATTTGCATTGCACAGTTCTCCATTTTTCTTGACTTCCACTTATTTTCTCTCTCCTTGTCAAACCTGCGATAATCACTGCTATTGCTAAATGCTTGCTGCCTCAAATTACAGAGCTGTAAAGTTGTTATTGTAACAGTTTACTTTCTTAAAAACCTAGAGACTTCTACACCAAACCCCCACACCCTGCACACAAACACATTAAAAGAACAATTTTCAAGATTGAAAAATAACTGTGCATGAAAATGTTAAGTACCAGAGTAAAGCCTGCTCTTACTGAAATGGGCAAACAATCTGCTTTTGTCTTTCATGTCTTTCTGAAGTGACTCAGAAATTTTCTCTAAAATATACCAATATAAATTTGATCTGTGGAAGAATACTAGAAACTAACTAGATACTAACTAGAAACGTGAGCATACAACAAATAATGATAATCACAGCCAAGTGTCCCCTTTTTCTACAGCAAAAGATGCTTTGGAGATTAATTACAATTTTTTCACAGAATCACAGAAAACCTGGGTTGGAAGGGACCCCAAGGATCATGTAACTCCAACCCCCCTGCCTAGCAGGGCCACCTAACAAACACATCTACTAGATGAGGTTGCCCAGGGCCTCGTCCAGCCTGCTCTTGAACACCTCCAAGGACGGGGCATCCACAACCTCCCTCGGCAGCCTGTTCCAGGACCTAACCACCCTCCTAGTAAAGAACTTCCCCCTAATATCCAACCTAAATCTTCCCTCAATTTTTTGCACATCTGTAGTTCAGTGGTTGATCAAATCTGTTATTTAAATAGTGCTGTAATTTTTAAATGAAACAACTAGGGAGGAACAATCAAGTGAAGCATCTACTTATCTGTTTCCCTGTTCTCATTCTACTGTGCACTTCACAAGCGCAAGCTTTTATATGACTTCAGTTATGTTCCAAAGTGTAATGATTTGAATAAGGCATGTGATTTGGGTTTGTATTTTTTTTGGCTTTTTTGTTTTGAGTTTGTTTTTTGGAAGAGTAAGGAAGAGTTGTTGGCAAGATGACAGCAGGTGTAAAGCCCAGACTGAAGCTGTCAGCACAGATGCAGTGGTGCAACTGCCTCCTGCCTTTGCGAAAGCACAGGAGAATGTGCAGACAGCTAACACAGCACATAGATGTTGCCACAGGTAGGAGAGTAAGTACAACACAAAAGTGAACAGAACATTCAAGCACAAAATTCATAGAGAAACACTTTTCCCTGTGACAAGTGCTGTCAGCCATAACACATAATATCTGCAGGTCGGATGGGCAGTCACACCTCGCTTCTTCCTGCAAGTGAAAGGCGCTGGCTCACTTCTGCAGACACCCTGCAGGGAAGCAGAGGCAAAAACTCACTGAAATCAATCAAAGCTCATTTACTTCAACGTGCTTTGAATCAGGTCTTAAGACAACACATTCCTTTTGAACTTCCCTGTTGCATGAGTTGGCATCACCTGGCAGTCTGGGGTGTGAAATCCCTCAGGGGACTTGCTTATTTGACATGTCTACGCAGCACCATGTTTGCTTCATAATTCCTTCATACTTAAAATTTATCCTGGTTTTTAGCAATTGGTACTAAGACATTTAGCCTATTTATGATCTGAGTCACCTGCCAGTATTTCTCATAGACTATAATGGAAGATGAGAGCAACCCATCTCCTCTTTAAGGTGCCTTGGTTGAGTCTTTGGATTCTGGTGGAACTGGAGGCTCAAGAAAGTTAAATGAGTCTATGCTCATCTCATACTGATGGTTGAGAGATTAAGGCAGCAACAGAATTCTCTAGTTATGATCTGGATTAAATAGCTCAAGGAAAGGGAGTGGTGATTTGAAAGCTCATTGATTGCTATGGGAAGGGACAGATGAAATTGGAGTCCCTGAGTGCTTTCTCTCTTTTGGCAGCAACAGAGTATGACATGATCTTGTCAGGTCCTTTTTCATATTAATTAAGGCTTGCCCTCTATAAAGATCTTCATATTTCACATGTTCTGCATGATGCTGATCATTATGATATGATGATTATTATATATTGTTCTCTGCTGCTGATGTGGCAGTCTCACCCTGTTAACCCTCTGGATATATCAGCAATCCTAGAACACCATTTTTGTCTTGTGAAAAAATTGCTGAGAAGTAATATCTTCT
The DNA here is from genome assembly GCA_013400935.1 of Turnix velox. NCBI lineage: Eukaryota > Metazoa > Chordata > Aves > Charadriiformes > Turnicidae > Turnix > Turnix velox. The sequence goes on from VZTY01013275.1 coordinate 55,446, forward strand.
CTTAATCCTTGCTGAACAATCCAAAGTGTATATTCACTTGTGGTAATTTCCCGTATGTTTAGGGTCACTTTGTTTTTAAAATAACTTTTTCTGAGTGCATATTCCATGCTTGGACATGCAAGATGGATTTATCCAATTATGAGAATACACAAAAGAAGAGTGTCTCCCCGGCTTCACTACATATATTTTCTTTTTGTTATTCTCTCTATTTTAAAAATTTCAAATGGCTAAATGTTTATACTTCCAACCTGAGTGGTCTCATATAGTTACTACCTTCTTATGCATTTTTTCTCAGGTACTTACTGANATAACTTTTTCTGAGTGCATATTCCATCCCTGGACATGCAAGATGGATTTATCCAATTATGAGAATACACAAAAGAAGAGTGTCTCCCCGGCTTCACTACATATATTTTCTTTTTGTTATTCTCTCTATTTTAAAAATTTCAAATGGCTAAATGTTTATACTTCCAACCTGAGTGGTCTCATATAGTTACTACCTTCTTATGCATTTTTTCTCAGGTACTTACTGAACACAATCAAATTACAATCTATTTACATTAAGAAAGATAAATTCCATCATTTAGCTCCCATTTACTCATTTAGCAGAAATTGAAAGTGCTAAACAACTAGCACCACTTACTGCTTTATAGAAAAAGCTATCCACACTGCAATTATTTCCATAAACACAAGTATCTTATTCAAAACAGGAACCAGCATGACAAGCCATTACCTTGCTCTGACCCTGCTCCTCATTAAGGGAATGCTGCTGATAAGCAGTCTGCAGGGCTTGGTATATAGAGAGAGATCACCAAGGAGGAGGAGTGGAGCAGGTTTTGGGAAAAGCAGAGCAGATACACACATCAAAAAGCAGGGGAAGGCAAGGAGGGAGAGAAATAGCAAACAGAAAAGCAGTGAAGAATAAAGTCAGGAAGGGGAAAAATCAAGGAGAATGATAAATAGAAATGAAGGGTAGAGGAAAGAAAGAGGCATCAAAGAGAAAAGCGGTCAGCATTTTCATCACAATATCCCTAACTTATTGAATTCTAAGGATCATTCTCTGTCATACGAAAATCCCACGTGAATTGTAAAAGGAATAAGCTAAAACATCCATCAAATCCACAGCACCAAAGTTTCTGAGGCCATGATTTTATGATACAGGAAAGCCTGTCTTCAGGTTTCTCGTACTAGATCAAATTGTTGCAGCTGCATGAAGCTAAGTGCTGATCCCATGTAAGCTTGCCCTGATGGTTCAAATTAGTGCAGAACTTCTGGTACGTTAACTTTGTACTATTAACAGATTTTATCATGTCTCATCTGTCCTCCCACAGCTGAGATAAAGCCAGCTTAACAGCATAAATCTAACATAAATTCTATGTTGCATGCTCTGGCTAATGCAGAGGAAATGTGTTCATGTGTTCATAATAAAATTTATAGCACTGGTCCAGGAGGAGGGCGTATATTTGGTAGCAAATGGTCTTGATACACTGCAGATGTTCTAGCAGAAGGGAACATAGCACATATCCAAAATTAATTATTTACTCTTAGTCAAGTTAATATTTCAGCAGCCAAAATTATTAACCCTTTTGCAAAAATAAGTACTCACTGTTCAAATTGATAAAGAGGTGTCTCATCAGTAATGGTCTTAAAATTGTTTGGGTCTGCTTGGTATTATTTCACACATTTGGCTGTCAAAATCTGCCTGCTTCCTCTCAGTTCCCAGGTGAAATGAAAGCTACACAGCAGCCTCCACCTGCTTCCCCTGACATAACAGGCTGCTGCCTGTCCCATCATGACTGGGTTTGTCAGGCCTTTGCTCTGTGTTCCCTGAGATGAAGTTAGAACACAACACACATTACAGGTTGACAACCACCCCAATGTTAAAGTAAGATAAGGTCAGCTCAGGCCAAAGCAAGGCCAAAAAATCCTTAGGTCCTGAGCTGTCAGGACAGCACAAGCCTGCAGAATTTACAAGTTGTTCCAAAAATCACATTTTCTGGTGTACAGCCCTAGTGATGTATGTTCATTTAAACCCTTTGTGAAACTGCATGATGTTCCATAAATTGCTTTTTATTACTGGCAATTGAAAACACGATCAATTGGAGATTTCTTTTGCTTTCCAGTTGACAAGTCAATTGTGCAATATACTTGTGAATTGAGTTACTTGGATTCCAATGTCTAATGATTAAAATAATGGAAGTATGAACTTGCATGCTTCTGTATTAAGAAATAGCCCTGATGCTCTTTCTCTTCTCTGTAAAGCCTTTAGTGTAACCTACCCTGCAGAAGTCAGAGAAGGCATTAGTTTTATCTCATCTATCGCAGTCAGATTCTGTTAGGATATAAATTTGTTTCCCAGCAGCATGTATTTATGTATTACTAACACCTGATTGCTGAAAGCAGGCTTAGGAGAGCATCACTGACAATTTCAGTGGGCCCCTTGAACGATGGCTTCTAGCCTCTACCAAAAAAAATAGAGGGTGGGCAACAAACCATGAGTGAACTACTGACAACATCTGCTGTACTTACCTTTATCTAGCTGCGAATTTCTGCTGCAAACTCCCCACACCTCTTTTTTCCCTCTCCTTTTTTTTGCAGGTCTGCCAAGCATGAATAAAGAGCTCATTTCAGAGCTCAGCAGATGGCATCCCTCATTGTTATTCCTATTGGTACCCAGGGATGTCTGAGTCCATAGGCATGAGAATGTTATTGCCCACTGCTGTTATTGTTCCACTTTGACTTTAATTTCTAACCATCCATACTGCCAAAATCATCTGCAATACCTCTAAATTAATAATACTTGGTCTCTAGAACTGTTCTTGATAGTTTCAAAGTTGCAATATGTGTGTCTTTTTTTTTTAATAGATTGCTCATGCTGCATTCTCAGTCTGCCAGTGGAAAACAGAGTGCTTGGGTGAACCTGTGAAGATGATTGAATCACGGGAGACAACACAATCACCTCTAAATAGAAGGATGAAATTGTTGCTAGAGTCTTGCCCCCTTTGGTGTCTGCACTGAAATTTTGTAAAAGGGGCTATTTTCCCCATTTTAATGATAGATGAACTGGTAGGGTTCTTTTCCAATGTGACTTGCCCAAGCCAGTTTAAGCAAACCTGAAAGACAAGTACATGTTTTAGTTTCCTATGACTTATTCTCTGTCTTCTATTAACCTTAAAAAAAGCAGATTTAATTTTGGAATTTCTTAATTTATTAGTGGCTTAATTTTATGGTCTTTGTCATGGCAGCTGTAATATTTCTACCCAAAATATCCTGATAGAAAGATGTTTTTCTGTTTGTGGATAGGAATAAACTTGGATATGCTGGGATGCTACCAAGGCTTTATAGCTACTCTGAACAAGTATTAAAAACAATTGTTGTTTCTAGAGTGTGGTGCTGTAATTTCAAATGAATCTGAGGAAAAGGTCTTCAGAACCACAGACACACACAAAGCATCTTTCTTTCTTCCAGAAGGCTTTGCTACCTTTCTGCCTAGGCTTCAGATGATGTTGAAGTGTGCTGAGCCTACCTAGTAACCTTGGCTAAGAGACTTGCTCAGTTTCGAGGCAGCAGTATGTATCTTCAGCAAATTATAGGTAATTTATGTTACTGTGTCTGTCAGTACTTATCTGTACATGTCCTAAATGCCTAAATTCCTCCTGCAGTCACTGGAGATCTAGAGAAGGACTCATTTGCACAGAATAGAATCCAGTACCATACACAATCCCCTCAAGAGCATTCATATATCAAGAAAATGCCAAAGCAAGAGGACATAATAATTCCTTGGATTATTGTTGTAGGAAAGATATCACAAGAGAATTTGGAAGTCTAATTATCCTAACTTATGTAAATTAACTTCAATACTCTATTACATTTTTCATTGAAAACGTACCTTCTTGTTTTTAAAGGTGTTGATTTGAATAATTTAAGAACCATGGCTATATGAAATACATACATTTCATAATCTTCTCTGCCTTCATTCAGACATTACATGATTTTGTAACTCGCCATATGAAGCTGTGAAAGGCAATTTGATTATCATACATAGTCTATATAATGTGTCATTACTTAATTAATCAAATGCCTTAGAAAAGGTGATCTTCTGGACTTGATTTTGCAATCCATCATTCAAGATTCAAATGATTGTCCATGCAGCTAAAATACCCAATTCCTATGTGTTCATTTCTTCTCTCCAATGCTATATCATCAGGAAGAGACTAAAGTTTTAAGAGCTCAGACCTTTATCTCAGGTCTTCATTTATTGAAGAGGCAGCAATAATTCCCTCCTTTTATCAAAATCATCCTGGCAGATGAGTGAATAATTATTTTCAAATCTTTACATTTGGAAATGGCAGCTACATTTCAACACAGTTATCTGCCTTCGAGCTGTGTTTTTCTCTGCCTCCTCAAATCTTTCTTCTAGGTTCTGTCATTTTTTCAGCAGTTCACAGTGCTCATTTTGAAACATGCCCAACCGGGCTGTTATAATTCATGATAATGTGAAGGTGAAGGCAATAGAGTTTTATGTTAACCATTTTTCAATTCAAAACTAGATTAGGCAAATAGAAGACATGTCTTAGCAGACCAGGACCAAACAAAAATATTTCATTGTAACATACATATTTATGCACACATATGATGCCTGTATGTACTGTATGCATTTCATTGTAGGATGTGATTGCCAGACTTAAGGCTGTGTTAGTTTTAAAAATTTCTGAAGTTGCTTCATTTACATCCTTGGGAATGTTTTAGTATCTGTACCCAGTATTTGCACTGTGTGCAACATTGCACCCTACAGGCTCTGAATCACTGGGCACTAAATGGAACAATTTTTAGTCCCTCCTGCATGCAGAGAATCATTTGTGAACAAGGAATTTGAAGTTTGGAGTGTAATGTAACAGCTGGCAAATCAACATTGTGTTTCATTCATTCAATTAAACTACACAGTACAGTTTTGGATCTGGTCCAAGCACTGTCCCAGAAGAACATGAGCCTTTCACTGAGAGTTTGTTGCAGTTCTCAGTGACTTGCAGCAATCAAATAAACTGTAGCTACCACAGCCCAGGAAGATTTACAACCTTCACTCTAAACTTCACCACAGCTGTTAAATCCAGAGTATTAGAGGACTGAGTCTCTGACGCTCACTGAGTAGATGGGCTGTATTTGTCAAAGTGACTAATCTCATATAAGATTGATGTGAGTCATTCTTCAAGATCCTGTTAGAAAAATGTTGGATGTCAGATGCAGAATATGTTTGTCATCACTGGGAGTAACAGCTCCTGTGACAGGCATATAGAAGCTAAATACTCTGAAATACAATAATGACCTAAAGTATTGGCAGGTAGAAGAACAACAGGTTTTGTGGAGTTTTTTTTTAGTTTGTTTGTTTTGCTTTGTTTTTTAAATTTTCCCACACAAACTAATATTATATATATAAGTAAGTCTCTGTCCTTTTCTTATGGGTCAGTGTTAAGCAACCATGTGACTTTGTCTTCCAGTTTGTCTTTCTGACTTTAGACAAAGACACCTTTCCTGTATTGATTGCTTCAAGGAACTGCTTTCCATATATTCACCCTAAACCCCCCACAATAAACTTCCACACACCCCCAGCATTCTTATTGCACAGAATTTTTTATAGATACACTTTTATTTTTAATGTTACTTGTCTCATTTCTCTTTGAGCTGCATTGAGATTGTACAAATGCAGGAGTTTTACTGTGTGCATATGTTGTTTTCTTTTTCCAAAAATTATTTTAAAGGTGTATCAAGATAAATCATAGAAACTGTACTGCAAAATGGTATCACATGGATTTTGCAAATCTGTCACAGATTTCAAATATAAACTTTTCTCTTCAATCCTATTTTCTGCCACTTGACTTTAAATAGCTTTGTAGATCCCTACCTTGATACTACCTACATTATTTAAATTTGTTATTTTTCAATTATGGCTGAACATTTTCTTCATATGTTGGAGAGTTAGAAATGACAGATGCTTTCGCTGTTAGTATCACCGCTGGCATGGTTTTTTTACCATGATAAAAAAGTGAATGTACAGTCAAACATGTTACTAAAAGCACACCCAAAAGACTTGGTTAGAATTTGTTAGTCTGTGCTGTATAGGAATCCATCTTTGGGCCATGACTACATTCAGAAACTTTTCATTAATATATGCTTTAAGACTCTATTATATGTTGTCAGACTACACATAAACTTGTGGTTTCCACAAGACTACAGAAGGACAAACAAGGTTGTTACCATTTCTACCAGATAAACTTTTTAGTGCACTGTCATGTCATCTACTTTTCAGTTTCATTAACTTGTTTTTCATCACTATTCCTTGTAGAGAAAGAAAGTTCAATCAGGATGTGGATAGAATATGAGAGGGCTTTCCTCCCAACTATAAGGAAAAAAGTTACATTCTTTCATGATCTTGCATGGTAGCATACTGGCTGTGTGCTTAAGTTATTACTTTGGTACCCTCTGTCTTAGCTGATGGAAGCAACCTGGAAGCAGAGACAGCTTTTCAAGAGAAGGGTTGCTAGAGATTGTTACAATGCACTGGGAAATATGGTAATTCAGAAGTAATGATTATGACATTTTTTTATGAAATGAGGAAGTTGTCTGACCTGTCTACTTTGGTTTGGTTTATCTTTTTATGTGGTACCATATAATGCAACTTCTGTGCAGCTTTGAGCAACAATCTCCTAATGCCTTCAATTTTCAGAATAACGAGGAACTGAACCTCTTCTATCAAATCTGATTGTCTTTAAAACTTCAGAATTAATTTGCTTTATTATTATCCATTGAATTCTTGGAAGTTCTTACAGTGACTTTGATTTCAGAAGCCTGACTTGTTTTCACAATAATTTATATTGGTGTGAGTCACTGGAAACACTGAGGCAAAAATATGTGAACTGAGAGACTCTCATGGTAATTTTATCCCAACTTAATAAAAAGTAGACCAACACGTCAACTCTTCCCATAGGCAGGGGAGAGATTAAATTCACAGCAGATACAGGACAAAGCATGTGACAGCAAGTGCCCCTCCTGCTGAATCACGTTCCTGAGAAATAGAACTAAAGGGAGAGAGGTGCCTCTCATTATAACGTCCTTTATCTACTATGGTTTTAACTAGGAATTAAGGTAATTCCAAATGTCTGAACATATATAAAGGTGAGAAAGTGGAGGAGAGGCAATGACACTAGCAAAAAGGGAATATCTTCCTTTTGGTGGTCAGAAAGCAGAGAACAGGAATGACAGAAAACCCTGTGCTTGTTCATTTTCCATTCCTAGTGCTTGGTACCATCTTCTTTTCTACTCATCTCCTCTCCACCCAACCTACATGAACTGCACAGCCTCAACCTGTGCAGCCTTGTCAGAAGGAATACATATTTCACATCTAACTAAAAGGGAGCCCCCTAAAAAATAGGAAGCCAGGTTAGTGAGGTCTAGGCCTTGAGAAGTTAGACTGTGTTTCCTCTAAATTAGGAAAATGCAGCCTTTTCTACTTTATTAATCCCTGCAGGAAACCTTATCATTTGGTAGCAGCAGTGATTTTGAGTTAACAAGAAAGAAACCATGTGATGCCTTCTCCCATACCCTTTAGACATGCTTGATATTGTAGTGTTGACACTTCTCAGAGTGCAGTGTGCTCAGAACAGACAGCATCTGAGATGAAAGCTGACATCTGGGACCTAACAAGTCACTTCTGCTGAAAAAATTTAGGGTTATTTGTCTTCCTCTGTGTGTTTTCAAAAAGAGATCATCTCAGCTGTGATCGAGACTTCAAACCTGCTATCTAGTTTCAACTTAAAATGCTATTGTGTGTATGCTTAGCTTTGGCACATGATTTGTGGTGAAATTTTATGTCCTTAATGAATGAATATTCCCTCTCCAGTCTGTCAGTGGAGACAAGTCAGGAAATCCCGCATGTCTACATGAAACCAGTAATACGAGTGTCTAAATCTGGGCAAAGATTTAGGCTTTTGAAGGCACCTCCTGTTGCCAAAGCAGAAAACTCACTGTTCCTGAAGAGGCACTGTTCCAAAAATTTAGGAATAAATCAGGCACAGCATGTGTTTGCCTGATGCAGGTATGCCACTCATATCATGTAGCTCAAAGCTAAATAAGAAGCTTCCTTCTCTTATATTCCAGTGCCTCTGCTAAATAAGAAGTTTCCTTCTCTTGTATTCCAGTGCCTCTCTACCTCCAGCATCCCTTTTCCTTTATCTCCATGAATCCAGACTCTGTCCTACTCTTCACTGCTCTCTTGAATTGATTGCTCTTTTACATCAGCATTATTTTCCTGCTGACCTTCCATCCTCTGCTACTACCCATTTCTGCTGATACCAAACAGGAGACAAATGTTAAAACTACGCTTATCTTCACTACTTTATGTTATGTTTTTGCAGAGCTACCTGCAGACAAGTCTGAAGGCTCTCAGTCTCCAGTTGATGATATTCCCTGGTGGAAGCACAATCTAAAGTAACTTGGTGCCTTCTGAAGACAGTGTGCTGAAAAGCCAATGGTTGCTTTTTGTTTTCAATGATGTCTTGCCCCTTTCTTAGAAGAAAAAGATTTTAGAACTTGTTACAGTTTTCTTGTATTTGCAAGCTGTAGCCTGGTGCCTCTAAAGCAACACTGAGTTGCAGGCTGGCAGGCAGTCCAAGCACTCAACAAAATAAATATCATAATTAATACTTGTTACCTGGTTATGGAGTGGAAAACCTAGACAAATGAGAGTGAGCTGAGAAAACCAGATGATTCGTTTGATTCATTTGATTCATGCCTAAATACTATAAAACCTTTCCCACTGCTACGTGAATGCAAAGCAGTAGGAAGACAGAGAAAAGTTCTGCTGGTACAGTTTCCTGGTATATTAGACCTGTCAGACCATTTTACAGCATATACTGAAAATATTCCTCTGTTTACCTGTTATTTCTGGTATTTTATATATGACTGGGAATTACAGAAAGACTGACTGCATTTTGATTGTATCCTTCACCAGTCCAGGAAAGAACAAATTCTACACTGTCATAATTTCAGTTGAGATGGAGTTAACTTTCTTACTAGTAGCCAGTATAGAACAGTGCTATAGAACAGTAGAATCATAGAATTGTTTTGTAAGGAAGAGATGTTTAAGATCATAAAATCCAGCCATTAACCCAGCACTGACAAGTCCACAATTTACATTCTCCTTTTGCACTGGCTGTAGCTCCATAAGGCTTCTACTAAGCCCAGTGAAGAAAGACTTTCACGATCTCTTCCACAGTCATATGGTAAACTCATAACTATTTTTGGCCAGTTTTTGAGAGGTATGGTTATAAAAGGTCACTTAAATTAGTAATTTTGCATAAGAAATAGTTCCATTTAACCCACATGAAGACAGGAATGAAAGGGAGAAAATGAAAAATTAGGGGAGTATCACAGATTGAGTGAAATAACCCTGCCAGTTAAAAAAAATGCAAAAAAATAGCTCAAGATCTCATAAACACAAAATATTAATTATAAATCAAATACATTATCAAAGGAAGAAAAAATGGTGAAGAACCTGTAAAATCTATCTGATTACAAGCCAGAAACAGATTAAAGTTATCTGCCTTAAAGACCAAAAGCATATAAAAAAAAGATCAGCTGTGATTAAATTGAAACTTGTGTAACAATGAGGTAGCAGAAACCTGTGAATCAATTCCTCTCTGAACTTTCAAAGTTTCCTAAATAATTAATTACATTTGAACAACTCATGTATGACAGCATGGTTTTAGAACATATGTTGTTTTAAGGGATTGAATTTTCTGGGCTTTTTAAGGAAAAAAAGCACATTCAAACCCCACGCTGAAAAGGAGTTCTGTTACTGTAAGCCACTGGGCTTTTAAGTCTTGAAGGAATGCTATGTCTTTTTGTATTCTTGTCTATATGAATAATTTCTTGAAAACTTTTTATCTAATCTTGTCTCCATTGAGGAAGTACGAGAGAAATAAATGGGTATCAGAGACAGCAGGAGGTACATAATGGTACAGTTCTGGGTAAATGAAAGGCAAGTGAATAGATGAATGGGGAAACATTAGGCAGGGAAACCTGGGGAAATGTGAAAAGATCAGCAAACACAGCAGGGCACTGAACCCTGAAGATAAGAAGTACCACAAAAACAAATGAGAAAAGGCACAGTGGAAGAGAAAAAGTTTTAGGTTCATTGAAGAGGTGCAATTCTTAAGAAAAGTGTAGGTTTTCATAGAATTGCAGGATGGTTGGAGTTGGAAAGGACCTTGTTCCAATCCCCATTCCATGGGCAGAGACACCTTCCACTAGATCAAGTTTGTCAAGACTAGCTGCAAATCTAGTCTTGAACACTTCCAAGGAAGAATTTTCTTATTAAGCAGAGTCTTCAAGGGACACAAAGCCTGCTAAGTGGCTCTCTGTTCCACATTTTGCAAGTGCACCTGTGAGTAGGAAGGAGAAAGCAGGACAGAAGAAAGGAGAGAGCAGAACAGAATTCATGCTCCTCTTTCTGATTTTTGGTTTTCATAATTACAGGTCATATGTAAAATTACTCAAGACCATCCCAATCAGAATGTCCAAGAAATTTTCATGCATTTTTTCAGGCAAGGCTGATACTCTGCCATTTTGGTTATTTGTAAGAATAGCTATAGCTATAATACAATACATGTATTGTATTTTGGCTGTGATGCAATAGCTATAGTGACTGCTAGTTTCATAAGTGGAAAATTCCTGCATGAAATGGACATTGTGGAGGTCACATCCATACACATGGATATTTACAAAGCTCCCAACCACATGCATAGATACTTTAGGCACTCTGGTAGAATTTTTCACCGTAGGAAAGGATTGCACTTCAGAGATTTAAAATAATTTCTGTGCTGATACATTAAGATAGTGCTGTCTTTATACATTATGTCCTTTCTAGCTGCCTACATAGTGTTTTCTCTGCAGATGGCTCAGTCTCTGAAAAGATACACTGAATGTCACAGTACCTACAACATTGCCTATAAAAATTGGATGTAGCAGCAAAAATTCTTTGATCCTGTAACTTGAAGGGAGAGAAAGCTGTAACATCTGGAAGCTTTAGCATATTTGAGGTATCAAATCTCTTTGATTCAGATCAAATATTATGTGACTAAGCAAATTCTAGTTTTCCACTTTCCAGAAAGCTTCTGTCAGCATTCTGAGTTAGGTGTTCTTCATATGTTTCTTCTATATAACAGTGTGTATGATGTCTCAGAATGGACCATATTGATGAGAAAACTCAGGTGTAAAAGTTTTTATGGCTTGTCATGTTGTCTGTACAAGGTATTGAGCTTGGTAATGTTCTCTTAGTTCATAGTATATGTTGTCTTACCACTTCAACTAGATTAGGTTGCTCAGAGACTTATCCAAGCTGATGTCCAACATTTCTAGGAATGGAACATCTACCACCTCTCTGGGCAACCCATGCCCACTTCCCTTATCATGAAAGAGTTCTTCCTTATGTTTAATCTAAATTTTCCCTCTATCAGTTTAAAATAATTATTCCTTGTTCTATTACAACAGGGCATGCTATAAAGTTTGTTCCCATAATTCTTATGAACCTCCTTTAAGTACTGAAAGGCTGCAATAGGCACCCCAGAGCCTTCTCTTTTTCATGAAGAAGAACCACAGCTCTCTCAGCCTGTCCTCCCAGGAGGGGTGTTTCATCCTTCTGATAATTTTTGTGGCACTCCTCTGGACCTGCTCCAACAAATCCCTGTCTTTCCTGTGTTGAGGGGTTCAGAGCAGTGCATAGTACTCCAGGCGGGGTCTCATCAGAGTGGAGTAAAGGAATAGAATTACTTTTCTCGACCTGTTGACCTCTCTTCTTTTGAAACAGCCCAGATTACAATTGGCTTTCTGGGCTGTGAGTGCACATTGTCATCTCACATCCAGTTTTTCATCCTCCAGTACCCTCAAGCCCTTCTCAGCAGGACTGCTCTTAATACCTTCATCCTCCAGCCTCTATTAATATCAGCAGCTGTCCTGACTCCGGTGCAGGACTCTGCAACTGGCTTTGTTGAACCTCGTGATATTCATACATCCACTCCTCTTGAGCTTGTCCAGGTCCCTCTGGATGATATTTTGTCCCTCAGCATATCAGCTACACCATTCATCTTGGTTACCTCTGCAAATATAAAATCATTAAATTGTAGAAGAATAGAATCATAGAATCATAGATGGAAGGACCTTGAAAGGTCATCTAGTCCAGCCCCTGCAGTAAGCAGAGGCATCCTGTATTAGATCAGGTTGCTCAGGGCCTCATCAAGCCTAGACTTGAAGGGTGATCAAGTGCACTTGATCTCACTGTCTGTGTCATCGATGAAGACATTAAACAATACTGGTATCAATATGGACCCCTGAGGTTCACCCCTACTCACTGATCTTCTTGTGGACTTTGAGCTATTGATCAATACTCTCTGGTACTCTCATCTAGGCAATTCCATTCAAACTTTCATTAAGCAACTTTCATACTTACAGATGTTTGTTCACTTTATGTAGCACCTGCAGATTTTGGTAACATCGGATTCACAGGCTTCCTGCAGAATGCTGCTTGTGTGAATTTAGGTATATTTTCAAAAAGACTGCTGGGCTGAGGAGCCAATCCTCTTAAAGAACATTGTGAGGAGCAGTTCTGTGCTCTCTCTTGGTTCATTACGCTCATCATTTTAGTTTTAAAATCACCCTGATTATTTTGATTCAGCACAATGCCAGGATTTCAGTCCACTCCACGCTGGCACAGTCCCACTTTTTAAAATCACACAAGGAAACTTGATTTAACAGTTTGTGGCCATATTGAGAGTAGTTGTGAACAATCACAGTTTCACTATTTTCATTGAACCCGAGAGAATTTCCTCAGAAGCTGAGCAATGGACTATAAGCTGACAATCTCAGAATTTTCTCTCTGAGGTAACAGCAGAGTGAAGGCAGCCCAGATAGCAGGATAAGACTGACTTTCCGAACTTCTGTATGGATTGTGGCTTCCAAACCATATATGGTGCTCTTTTTTAGCCATTGGGCAGAAGATAAATATCCTGGATCTTCATTGTGGGAGGAAAAAACCCTATTAGGAGCTACATAGCCTGATACTTTCTGACTATTATGCAAGGTGTTGAAATGCTGAGAAAGAACAGCTGAACTCCTTGGGAGCCTTGGGTCTCTCCCATAGGAATAATATCCCCTGTAACCTTCCTCTGCATCCCCAGGTTCAATTCCCTGAACTTTGGATTACTCTTCCACTGTATGCCTTTCTGATTTTCCTCAAAGGGACATGAAGACATGGGGGTCAGAAGATCACGAAGACTGTCTATTAGCTCAGACTGGTAAATGCAAAATCCACTTCTGTGACTGGAAAAGTTCTCACTGACTTTACCATTTGTTTTGCTGGGACTATGGGTCACCACACAGGTGGTGGGGATTTACTTATCCCTTGAATGTTTCCTGTATATTTTATTGTAATCAACTTTAGGAAACTCAGCATGCAGTTTGCAACTAATTCAAGAGAAAGTGTGCAAAAGGAGCTCCTCAGTGATCTGCTTGCACACAAGTGTAGCCTTATTTTCCTGTTAATAACATGCTGCTGATGGATCAAAGGAAAGAAAAAAATTAATTATCCCATTCCTTTGTTTTATGCTTTTCTTACTGAAAGCTGTTGGAATAAGACAATTCTATCTAAAAAACTATGTCTCTGTAATGCCATTTATTATGGATCACAAGTTTCAGGGCATTGAGGCAGCATGAAGAGAAAAAAAGAATGTACACAAAGGTCTCCTAATGTTATCAGTAGGGATGTGTGTTGAAGGACTTAAAAAAGGAGAATAACAAAGTTAACACCTGTTTTTTTCTCCTGATGAGTCTAGAAGTAAAAGAAGGAAATGCTTTTAGAGGATGTTAATAGTTTTTCTTAGATCAAGTGATTTAGCTGTAGAAAATGAACAGAAGACTGTCTTGAAATTCAAGCAGAAGGTCCCTGAGGTATACTGAGCAGCCAAGGTAAGTAAGAAGCCATGGAGACTCATTGCATTCTTCATTGATTTGTATGAAGTGCACAGCTCAGTATGAAGCAAATTTTGAGCCTGTATGAATCTTGCAGACTGTTGGAGATACTTGGAAGAGATGAGGCAAAAAAAGGTGACAGAGAATCAATCTTTTTTCCTGTTTTCTTCCCTAATCTATGCCAATGACAAACATATCCTTTCATCTTACAATAATTTCCTTTAGCAAGTTTTGTTTCCTGAAAAACTCCAGGTTCTTTATACTGCTCTCTGAGTTCCTGAGCAGAGACACTCCTGCAGTTCTTTCTGTTTGTGCTGCCTCCACTAATGAGTTCTCAGAGGTATATTAACCTAAATAGTTTTATAAATGAGAGGTGTTAAAGCGGGGTCTCTCAGCTAGTGCAGAGGGCTTGGGAGAATACATAAGAACCCTTTCTCTTTTGTATTTTCTGTCTTCTTGCACAGAATTTGCTATACTAGCACTTTTCTGGGGAAAAGTGAGCTACTATTCCCATTAGGTACTGACTATAAACTTGATTGGACAGTGTAATCTTTCCTTGCTGAGAAGTGAGTACTCCAAAGTACCATATAAGCCCATAAGAATAAAAGTCTTTTAGCTCTATTCCTGTTCTTCTTCACCAGTTCATTATACTGAGAGACATCACCTACTAAAACAATTGAAATGGACAGAACTCAAAACTGTAAGAGATAAAACCAGACAGCTCACCATGAATAAGGCCTTGGATAGCTCCATAACTGTTAATTTTCAGTAGTCCCCCCAAAAAACCCAAAAAGTATTTGAAAGGTTCATGTGCAAGTTGTCAAATGAAAGGCAGAGAAACCATTCAACCAGAAGCTGTGGCACAGCAAGTAGACTGAGATTTGTAGTCATCAATATATACTTGACTGCTATGAAGGAAGGGAGAAAGGCTCCTCAGGCAAGATAGGGATGAAACTAGGTGGGAGAAGATGGCACCTTTCTCCCCATGAGAGTATGCTACTAATTATTTTGCCTCCTTTAACTGATGGCAGATAATAGAGAAAGAATGCAAATGTTTTCAGAATGCCTGGCAATCACTCACCATCTATTTATAATGGTATTTGGGAGGGGAAAAAAATAGTCAGAATACTTCAAATGACATTATCAAATGAAGCCTAGTATTAAAGATACTGCAGGTGTAAGACTTATTTGTTCATCCCTTTTCTCCATGAAGCAAATCATTGGCCAACTTCTGGAAAACCATTAGTACAGTGGGATGAGATTTTGTGTTCATTTTGCTCAGTAACAATGATTTAAAAATCACTGTGACTCTAAACATAAGGTTCCTTATTATAAAATACCACCCCAATCCCTCTTCCATTGTGGCTGATAAAAAAGCCCTCACTGGTTTTAACTGGAACTGCATAAAGCCCTGTGATTCTAGTGGGTAGTCAGGCATAATTTATTCCACCTACTGATCAACCAATAGTCTCTGGTGCTTTTTCTTTGTGTTTGGAATAAAGGAATGCAGAAGATTTTCTGTTTAAGATCACTCAGCTGTAAGGCTGCTGACTGAGATTAAGCTGAGAGGAGTGTTTTATGGTGTTCTTATTTGATGCTGAATAATAGTAATAATAGGACTTGTAATTTCCGCTCTCATTAAGGTCCTTGTAGAAGGATGGAAAAAGAGCTACATATTTATGAATTCCTTGTACAAGCTTATTAAAAATATTTATCAATAATGTTGAACTTTAAGAAAGAATTCTGTCAGGTTGTTTAAGGGAAAATTTAAGGTTTTTATTAAAATTACTTTATTTCAATTGTCTGAAGCTCTGTAGATATACCATGAAGATAACTTACTTTCCATTAAAAAAAATAAACAACTGAACAAATCAAACAGAAAACAACCTAATCCAATAATTGCCCATGTGGCCTACTTCCCTCCAAAAATATAGTATTAAACCATGAAAAATCATCTTATGGCTAAAACCAATCATTATAGAGGTTAACTTGTCTCAGTGCATGACAGGAGGAGAAATGGCAGGGGAAGTACCTAAGTCACTACACAAGAGTATAGAGTGGGGATTCAGAGCTGGAGTTTTGCATTAGTAATTACATTAGTAATTGGCAAACAGAACATTGGGGTAGAAATAACATTAAAACCTCACAAATAAGAGACTTAGGAACATGAATCTCCCCTGCTGTTTTGGGGAAAATAGAAAGGAAGTGAATCCTTTAAAAAACTCTGCAGAAGAGAAAGCGACTTCTCCCTATTGCTAACTGAACAATACTGAGCTCCATCACCAGTGGATGAACTAATTTGCAACACTCAGAAACCCTTTTAATCTTGTTTTAAATCCCTTAAATGGGAATTCATTTAACATTCAGCTTGGCAGTAGCTAATGCAGTGATTAATTGCTTACTTATATTTAGTTCATATTGAGTTGGGTTTTTTTTCTTTTTACTTTTACAAGAATTCCCTATCAACTTCCAGAGATGGGTAAGCCAGTTTGGACAAAATAAAAATTTCTATCAACTTCAGATTTCTAAGGAGAGGCAACATCCATTAAGAATGGAAAAACGTTTAGAAACTGTTGCAATAATACTTATTTTTCACTGTGTATATAATTTGTGGTTCTGATACTTGGACATTAATTTTAAAATATGTTCTTACCAAAACCACACTTATTTCATAATGAACTGTGCTCAGTAAAACTGATTGCAAGTTTTATAACAATCAAATTCAGACTAAGAAATCTTTTTTACTTGTATGAAAATGTAATTTAAAAAAATTCTCTGTTCAGTTGAAAAATTAGTTGAAATTTTTATACATACAGTACACTGGTGATGAAAGCCACTGTGATAAAGTTGTGTCCATCTGATTTTATACTTGGCTTGCAGAAGTCTATCAATTCAATCAAATTGAATTCTGAAATGCTTTTTTTCTTTGAGCTATAGCTCCTTTCACTTGGTGACTACGTAAGTGGCTATCAAACTACCATTTACATTCCCTACTAAGTAATTAATAGAATTGGAAGAAGTATGCCTGAGTAACTGTGCGTATGTCTTGGAAAGCTGTCATTCCCAGAAAAAGAAATGATTAGTCATAATGCAAAGTTGGTTTGTGGTCACTTACAAGTTTTTTAAGGATGTCAGTGAAAATATTTTTTGAAAAATGATTGAGAATCTACTAGCTTTCTTTACAGTCACTAGTGTGTTATCCTGCCTGAATACAGCATGCTACACTGGGAAAAAATATTCCTGTAACTCTTTGTCTTTAGCTAACCGATCCTAATCATCTCCACTTAAGCTTCCTATGACAACCTCTGCTTAATGTTTTATTGCCATAACTGCATTACTTACTGATCAGTTATTCAGTACTTCCAGTAGAGGAAGGGGAAGAAAAACTTGTCCCAAACTGTGAAAGATGCATTGCAACTACTACTGTGAAAGTAATGCTGGAGAGCATGCAACCCTCAGGGACCTTTGCCAGGTGAAGGAGTGTGTGTGATATTGCACTTTGTGTGTCCACAAGGACTGGTGCTATGAAAGGTAGCCCTCTAAACTGGGACAGAACTAAATTCCCAAATCTCTTTTCTATAAAATGCATTAACTGAAAGGGTGCCTCATAACCAGTATTACCAACAATCTTCTGTGACATTCTTATCAGTATCTCATCAGAGAGATTGCCTTGGGAATACCAGTGGAGTACAGCCTGGAGGCCTTCACTCTTGTCTATTGTCTTCAAGACTGATAAAGACAAAACTCTGGAGTATGCCAAGTCAGCCTCTGGAACCTTCTGTGATTTCTTCCGGAATTAATGATGCTACTATTAATTAAAGATGGTTGATACTCCATTCTCCAGTGTGTTGTCTTTTAGTGAAATACCCTTCAAGATCTTTGTGCTGAATAAGCTAGTCTGATAAGGGCCTGTTTCTATGAATTATTTAGTGAAGATGTAAGTTTATGACTCAGAGGAAGAAGTGCAAAAAACATGTCTAAATGGCATGTATTTCAGAAAAGAACTGACAGATCATGTAATGTCAGTCAAAGTAGCTTTCAATCTCCAACTACCCTCTCAATGCAAAAATTAACTAGATTCAGCTTTCTAAGATACAAATTAAAATTTCATGATACACATGAAATTACTTCATGCCACCAGAAGAAATATAAAATTAAAAAAAAATGAAGTGAACCTCACGGTGGATCAAACAAGTTACTGGGTTTTACATCGCTGTCAGTGAAACTACATCTTACAAGTGATGGAGAAACATAAAGCCCTGAAGCTTATAAAAGCTAACAGAAATCTAAAAGGATCATCAAGGAACACAATCACAGAGCCATTATATGCTGATTTTTTAGTATTTTTGGGAGAGGAATCTTCATGTGTATGCTAAATTTTTGCCCCCTCCTCATCTCACATTTTCTCTTTGTATTCCTTGGTTCTTACTTTTGTAAATAAATACTTAAGTTAAACAGAAGAAATGAAGCACCATTCCTAATTCCAAGACCCTATTTTACTTATCTCTGAGTGTCTGATTTTAAACACAATATAACAGGTTGAAAAACAGCCCTAGTTATTATTGCTGTGTCAGCCAGTTAGGTTGTTGAAAAGTTCCCTCCAATTATGTCTTTTAATAACATTTTATTTTTGCTAAATAAACAAAATCCATTAGAGTCCACTTGATATCAGGATAGTGAGTAGGTGAAAATGAACTTGACTCTTTTGAGTCCCGTGAAATCACATTATTCTGATCTTCATTTGTCGATTCCTGAAGCTATCATCCAGATAGTAAACTTTCAGTTAGCAGCTATTATTACTGAATATTATGTTGTACACAATAATGTTTGTGGATTTTGTTGTTTGCCTGTTTTATGTTTTGTCTCTAAACTCTTCCAGCTTTCTAAGAAAGGGATACTCAAAATCTTGATTCAATCACTAGATGCCTTCCACTAACCATGAAAAATTATAACTCAGATAAAAAAAACTAAGGGTGAAGCACTGTAAGAATATCACCACAGTATTAGAAATGCCATTAGGTAAAAAATATTAAAAATAAACAGAGAATAATAATCTTAAAATAAACGAGACGTAATTTTACAGAACTATATGATCTGCCTGCACTTAGAACTCAACTTTCTCCTATAGTCTGTGGGAAAAAGAAAAGAAATTCTTCAACATTGTTATTCTGAAATCTGGATATAGTTGCATTATGCATGGACAGAAGAAAAGTCCTGTTCTTGGTTGGACTTTGGCAACACTTGGAGCTATATTAGCAAAAGAGGTCTCTGGACACTACAAGAATGACAAATGCAGGGGGAAGAGGTCAGAGGACAGACTATGGAAATAAATCTCTACTAGAAATCTTTATGAACATGCACAATAACTAAAGATAGGCAGCACAGACTGCATAACAGTTAGGTACTTGTATTCACTGTGTTGGCATATTCATGAAATTTTTAAGAAGTGGTTTTAAGGTTGTTGTAATTCAGAAGATTAATCTCAGAATAACAAGCACTGAAAAGAATTTAGATAGCACAAGTTTTGGGATTGTGTTTAGTGTTACTGATGGCCCATGGCTGTTACCCATTCAGATATCATACTTCCACAGTTTTGCCTGTCCTTAGCAGACAGTAGTTTTGTGGCATTTTATCGGAGTGACAGTTACTGCTATCTAGGGAAAGTATATCAGCAATTTACTTTTTTTCCTTCCATAGAGACAGTGTAACTGAAGGACCATTGGGAAATATGCACTATGTCTCCTTAAAAAATGTTTATAACTTCCAAGTCGAAGCTTACTGCCAGAGAGATCATTTCCTGATGAAGTCTCATTCCAGGTTTGTCAGGGTAATGTCTGGCAATGAAAAGCAAATGATGTTTACTTGTTTTGGTAGCTGATTTACAGGGAATGGTGAGTCTTAAATGGTAACAGGAAAGCAATGAATTCCCAGAGCTTTGAATATTACACTTCGGTTTCAAAATGAAAAGATGAAATTAGACATCAATGTTTTGCTAACACTTCATTAGGAAGCAGTATGTTCTTTAACTTTTCAGGGCTAATGTGAAATTTAATATCACATGCTGTCCAGTAGGAAAGATCAGGACAGTGTGAGAAGTCTGTAGTGTGGATATCACCAAGAAGCTCTGGGAAGAACTGGTCTCAGCAAAGTGGAAGAGCAGGTGGTGCCTAGTTTAGAAACGTGGCTGACTCCCTGGGTAGTAATATAGTACAACTGGAGCAACAGAAGCATGTTATAAATACTGGCAGAATTTTTTTCTACAAAGATATAGTCATAGATGCTTATTTTCCTTTCTTATAGAATCATAGAATGGTTTGGGTTAGAAGGGACCTTAAAGATCATCTAGTTCCAACCTCCCTGCCATGGGCAGGGACATCCTGCATTAGATCAGGTTGCTTGATGTCTCATCCAGCCTGGCCTTGGATGTCTACAGGGATGGAGCCTCCACCACTTCTCTGGGCAACCTGTTCCAGTGTCTCATGGTGACCACTCAAGACCTTCCATTTTTTCTCCCCAGTTTGCCTCTAGGCAGGTTCCACATACCCCTTTTATTCCCCATCTACTGCCTCTGCCAACCATTTACCA
>VZTY01013278.1:0-39941 GCA_013400935.1 Turnix velox
AAGAAAAAAGAAAAAAAAGAAGATTAAAACAGAAAATATTTTCTATAAATAATACAATGTGTTTTGGTTTAGTGCTCCCGCCCTCAGGTTTGACGCTTTTTTTTTTTTTTTCTTTCCAAGTACCTTTTTTTAACTCCATGATCACCTTTTTGTGTTTCTCTACTTTTACCTCTCCCACTCCTCATGCCTGTGTGGGGAAAGGGGGGGGTCTGCTCGAGAATTGGCCTTGCTGCACTGTGATTGGCGAAGATGTGAAACTTTTTAAAAAAATACTTAAAGTGTTTCTTTTTTTTTTTTTAGTTTTTTTTTTTTTTTTTTTTTTTTTCTTTGTATTTTTTTTAAGTTTTAATNTTTTTTTTTTTTTTTTTCTTTTTCCTCTGTATTTTTTTTAAGTTTTAATTATCCTCTGACTCCTCTTCGGCCTCCCGTAGCCACGTGAAGAAGGCGGTGACAGACTTTAATGCTACTCCTTTGCCGTTCTGCTCCGCCGGGTCCTTGCTGCTCTCCCACTTGTAGAAGGCGTCCTCTGAAATCACCTCCTCGTCGTACAGGCAATCAAAAAACATCCGCAGCAGATCTGCAGAGAGAGAGAGAGAGAGAGAGCAGATGTCAGTGCTGCACAAAGGCCTGGTTGCAGGTAAGAGGATGAATGTGACCCTTAATGCCAAGGATGTGGGTACCAGCAAAGGGCTCTGTTTCTGAGTGATTGCTTCCTGCTGTGGAGAGGAAAAAGAAGTCCCTCTTTGGAATTGGGTCTCTTTAGCTTGGAGGAGAGTGAAGGGTGAGCTCACTCATGTTTAGAAATATGTAAAGGGTGAGTGTCAGGAGGATGGAGCCAGGCTCTTCTCAGTGTCCTCCAATGATAGGACTCAGGGCAATGGGTGCAGCTGGAACACAGGAATCCAAGAAAGAACTTTTTCACAGTGAGGGTGACAGAACACTGGAATGGGCTGCCCAGAGAGCGTGTGGGGTCTCCTTCTCTGGAGACATTCAAACCCATCCTGGACGCCTTCCAGTGGGACCTGCTCTGGGTGTTCCTGCTCTGGCAGGGGGATTGGACTAGATGATCTCTTAAGGTTCCTTCCAATCCCTGATATTTTGTGATGCCAATCAAATAAACACATGCTCTGAGTAAAGGGAAAGCAGGGAAAGCTTGGGAACTTATTATCTAGGGACTGGACAGCAAACAAGACCCAGTGCAGCCCGTCCTCCTCTCACAGGACTGCAGAGACCAGCTCCTCTCCAACACCTTGGTGTGGCAGGAGGGATGAAAAAACATGACCAGCACCTGAAGGGACTCCAAGAAAGCTGGGGAGGGGCTGTTTGCCAGGGCATGGAGCCACAGGATGAGGGGCAGTGATTTCAAAGTAGAGCAGGGCAGGGTTAGATGAGACAGGAGGAAGAAGTTCTTCTCCATGAGGGTGGTGAGACACTGGCCCAGGCTGCCCAGAGAGGTGGTGGAGGCACCATCAGTGCCTGGAGACATCCAAAGCCAGGCTTGCTGAGGCTCTGAGCAACCTGATTTAATGCAAGATGAACTTAGTGCTCACTGCAGGGGTTGGACTATGTGGCCTCGATAGGGCCCTTCCAACTCAACACATTCTATGGTTCTATAAAGCTACAGATGGGCGAGTTGGGTGTACTGGTACATCCCAATTTTGAGCTGCAGACTTCCTGGGGAATCCATGTTTCTTTAGCAACACCCTACTCCCTTTTCCAACAAGAGGTTCCTGCCACTGGTGTCTGCGGGACAGGACTCATCAGTTTTCCAACTCTTTTTAGTACCTCCAAGACACCAGTAGGGCACTAGAACAATCACAACACTGGGTCCTCTCACACATCCAGCTGTTGGAAATGTGATTGTAAACTCAGATGATCTTCAAGAGCTTTTGTCTCCTTCTCTCTGTATGAGCAGAGGTTTGCCCTTCCTTCTGTATGTCTGCTTACATGGGCAACAAAGAGAAGAGTTGGGCTCTGGACAGGCACTTGGGGAACTGCTGCTCTGCAGGCTGGGATTCAGACAAGCAGAGACTGCTCTACCCTCCTTTCTCTCATCTGCTACATAAAAATGGTAAAATTTTATTTTACCATCCTCTTCCAGAGCCTATGGCCATGTTTCACCCTCACAGAAACCCCCTGTCCTGACTTTGTCAGGGCTCATACCTCCCACAAAGAGGCAGCACTTACTTGGAGGCTGATCAAGTTTTACTATTGATGCTTGTAGTGCATAAAGTGCTTGTAGTTCCTTCTCTGTGTCTGAGTCTAGGTACTTGAGTAGGATGGGCACTCTCTGCTTGATAACAGCGGTGTCCACACGGAAGCTAGAAGAGTCCGCTGGGGGGAAGAGACAAAACAGGGTCAGCTTTACTCTACAGCAGCAGGGCTGGATCTTTTGTTACCTTTATTTCTTCAAAAAGGAATCACAGACCCACATTACATGTGCAGAGAAAGGAGAAGAAACAACAGGAAGTAATTCTGACCCACAGCTTTTTCTGGAAGTCTTGATCCTTCAAGTTCTCCAAATTCAACCAGTACCTGCAGCCACGCTGACCCTACCCAGCAGAAGGATCATCACAACCTTACTGTGTGGGGCAATTCCTTGCCTTTCCAAAATCCTTGCCTTTCCTCGTCCAAAGTCAATACAATGGCTAGGGTTAAATTTCAGTTATATTGAAAAGTTTACCTTCTTGCCCCCTAAAAACACTACGGCAGAAACAAAATCATAACCTCCACATGAGAAAGAAAATTAGAAATATATTAGAACACATATAAGAGGTCTGTCCAAGCAATGGATAAATTGTTCAGCAGCTTTTAAGTAGCATCATAAAATGTGTTTTGAAAACAAAAGGAAAAAAACCCTCAACTAGAGGAAAGGTCCAAATATAAACCAGATGATCATGACACTCATCAGGGAAACCCTTGTCTTGCCTCACTTTGCCTTTAACCTAGAGTGGCATCCGGAGGGTTCTGTTCCCAGGGAGATGAAAGGAGCCTTTGCCCTCCCAGCAAGACAAATTTCATTCTTTCCACCAGCCGTGACTCCTCCAGCTCAGAGCACAACTGGGAGCTTTACAAGCCCCCTGTTTCTATTTTGCCAGATGCCAACAGTGAAGTTAAAGGAAAAAAGTGAATTGATCACATCCTTCTGGCTGCAGAAACTGATTCAAGCCCTGCTGAGGGACTGAGGGTTCACACATCTGACAGAAGAACCCACCCTCCTCTATTTCCAGGGCTCAGGGGACACCTCAGAGCAGCTTATCCATACCTGAAGGGGACTAGAGAAAGGCTGGGGTAGGACTTTTTAATAGGATTCAGGATGGCAGGACTAGGAGTGATGGATGCAAATTGGAAGAGGGGAGATTTAGGCTGGAGTTCAGAAGGAAGAAGATGTTTGCTGTGAGGGTGGTGAGACACTGGAAGAAGTTGCCCAGAGAGGCTGGGGATGCCCCCTCAATCCCTGGAGGTGTTTAAGGCCAGGCTGGATGAGGCACTGAGCAACCTGGTGTGGTGGGAGGTGTCCCTGCCCATGGCAGGGGGGTTGGAACTTTATGATCTTGAAGGTCCCTTCCAACTCAAACCACTCTATGATTCTATCCCAGTAATTCACACAACCCATCTTCATAAATTCACAACTTTAGCCTAAAGATGTATCTAAATTTAGATAAAGATTTATCTAAAGATAACAGAGATAGAGGCTGTCTTCTCTTCTGCAGCCCACACTTCCAACTGGCACGTGGCAATCTGTGTCAGCAGAGCTCCCATGCCTTACACACTGACAGGGGAGTGGAAATGCTCATTGTCTTAATAATGTCTAGCACATCTCCACCTTCACTACAAAAATCAGTGAAGGATCTAGGACCACTCAGAGCTGACTGAAACACCAGCTCACGTGGGGTCACTGGGAACACACCAGAGTCTGGAGCACCCCTAAACCAGCAAAGTGCTGGAGGAACAGCCAGCCCACTGCAGTGACAGGACTCAACAAAAGCCTTAGTGTCTGATCAAAAGCAGTCTCAGAGGAGGGAGAAGTGATATAAACCTGAAAAATATAAAGCAATTCTTTGCATCTTTGAGTTGTGTGGTGTTTGCATTGCAAGTCACTCACCTATAATAGCTGCTTTACAAACTGCTGTCATTAAAGCTCTAAGGAATGTAGGTGAACTCATCTGGCTTTCATCTAGATTAGCCTGAAATCAAGAGGAAATGGACCAGTTAAAAACATGGTGCTGCATCAGAGCAACCCTTCCCAAATGCCACCACTACATTTGGCAGGGAGCTGGGCAAAAGCTGCTGCAGTAGAAACCCAGCTCAGCCCTCTGCAAACTCAACCTTCCCACCTCACTTCTTAAAACCAGCTCGGGCCCCACAAAATGCCACTCCACTGTTCAAGCAATCCATGTACCCTGTAACTACTCCCACAGCACCTTGTTTGTCTCCAACAACCCAAACCCAAACCAACAACATTTGGCTTTTACAGTGCCCTCAGACATTTACTGAGAGCTTTAGCCTCTTCCAACCAATTCTGCAGTGTGCTGCTTGGGTGGAGTTTGCTTTGCAGAAGACATTCAGAAAATGGCTGAGGGACACATTCGAGACTACAAAGAGCCTGTGGGTGTCCCCAGACACTCGCTGATGCTTTCATTCCACTTCACTTCTCCAGTGGCAGGAGAAAAATGACATTTCTAACTCATTCCTCCAGCAAGAGAAATAGCTGGAGGGAAGCTGACCAAGACTGAGGTGTAAGCACAGGTCTAGATGAATCAGGCTGGGTATTATTTCAGACACTAGATGAAATATCTGGCTTAAAGGATGCAGCCAGAGATAAAGGATAAAAGATCAGTGGGCTGACAGGGCTTTATTTCTCCCCCACTATTTTCTTTTACATTTACTGGACCAATGCCTGGAAAAGCTTCACTCCCTGACTGCCCAGGTCTCTGCAGCAAGGCAGTTTTTAGTAGGTCATGCTGCAGAAAGTAATGAGAAGTTTTTATCTTGAATTCTGGAAAAAAAGAATGTAGAAATATACTCTATATCAAGTATCCAGAAGCAGTGTTTTCAGAATCAAAAGTCTACAGAGTATTTCAAAAGACAGCCACAAAGCTGTATGGTAACACAGCTAAAATTCATTCTTGCTAAAGTTTCCTTTGAAATAATTGATTATATTTTAGAATTTAGTTCCTTGGACTTGTTGATTGCACATCTTCATGTTCTCTGCCTAGGGTGAAGCCTGCAGAGATGCTCTTTCAGATGGGAAAACAGTGAGCAAATCAGTCAGCAAACTGTGAGCAGGGAGGGTGAAAATAGTCTTTGTACCTCTACCCAGTCAAAGATTTGTTCGTCATTTGCCTTGTCCTCAACAATGAGTTTTTCCAGCTGCTTGTTCAGCTCTTCTGCAGAGAGTTCCTTCTCTGAAAGTGCTTCTGAGGAACTGGAACAGTCGGATTCTGTGAAGTCCAACTTCTGCAACATCAGAAGTCACAATGAGAATTAAATTAAATATGCTTTCCTGTACTGAATTACAGCAAACTGAGGCAGCAAATTAGGCTTCATTCTGCTTTCTGCTATCTTTCAACTGCCAAGTACCTTCAGAACCTGAATGGGCTCCAGGAAAGCTGGAGAGGGGCTGATTGCCAGGACATGGAGACATAGGACGAGGGGAAGTGGTTTGAAACTAGAGCAGGGCAGGGTTAGATGAGACATGAGGAAGAAGCTCTTCCCCATGAGGGTGATGAGGCACTGGAAGAGGTTACCCAGAGACCTGGTGGAGGCCCCATCAACGCCTGGAGACATCCAAGGCCAGGCTTGCTGAGGCTCTGAGCAACCTCATCTAGTGCAGGATGTCCCTGTCACTGCAGAGGGTTGGATTACATGGCCTTGGAGGGGCCCTTCCAACCAACATGTTGATTCTATGATAAGTTATCATGAAAATTATTTACATACTTTCTCTGTTCCAAAGATTAAAAAGCATCATCATCTCAAAGCAGCTCCAGCCCTGCACCAAATAGCACGAACGTTGCTCATGAAAAACAACAGGGAGCTGTTTGCAATTAGCAGAGCTGGCACCCGCTCCCAGGGACTGCAGCTAACACCAAATTCATTGCAAAATGGGACCAAGGATCTCCAGTCCCCTCTCCAAGCACCAGGCCTCAGTAATCCCTTTAACTTCCTGCACTGCAGCATCTCCTGAGTGCTAAAACAGGGCAGTGGGTCACTGGCAGCTCCAACATCTTCCTCAGGAGCCCCACCAGCAAGAGCCGCAAGGTGCCCTCCACCAGGTCTGGCTCTTCCGTGCCCCTCTGGGGTCACAACACAAGTGGGGTGAGTTCCTATTTTTTATTCTGGCCCTTTTGCAGACTCTCTCTTGTTGCTGCAGAACTCATTCTTGAGCTCATTCTCCCCACCATGGGAGAACTGCATCTCCCAGAGGAAGCCAAATGGGAGACATGTGCCTGGAACCAGAGGGGACAAAGCCCATATTCCCAGTGTTAGAAACAATCTAACCCCAGCCTTGGTGAGGAAAACAACTCACTGCACCTCCCATACACAAGAATGGGATGGAAGAACAGGAACAACCCAAAAACCACTGTGCCAGACTCATAAACAGATGTTTGCTCTGTACTTACATGCTCCATGAGAAAGGTATGTACATCCTCCCCTTCGGGTAAGTAGTCTTTCCAACTCAGGCCAGACTCCCTCCATAAGGATCCCACTTTCTTATGGCTCTAAAACAGAGAGAGTTTGTTCCTTTTAAAGAGCTGAGAGAGCAGGGGGGGCTCAGACAGGCCGGAGGGGTGCAGCTGTGTCAGGAGAAATAAAGAACTGTTCAGCCACCAAACACGATGCCCAGCGATGGAGTGACAACGGCTGGAAATCCCGTGCAAGAGAAATCATAAAAGCGGCCCTGCCACAGGTGCAGACATCTTGTCAAGGGGTCAGATGCCACGGTGACGGGTAATAAACAAGGCATGAGGTGACACATGGGGTTTGCAACAACTTTGGCCTGAGATTACCTACAAGAAGTGACACATCTGAACAAGGCAGTTTCCCACAGCCAAGAAACAAAGCTGAGGGAATCACAGGATATCAGGGATTGGAAGGGATCTCAAAAGATCATCTAGTCCAATATCCTGCTGGAGTAGCAACACCCAGATCATGTCACACAGGAAGGCGTCCAGGATGGGTTTGAATGTCTCCAGAGAAGCAGACTCCACTCCCTCTCTGGGCAGCCTGGGACACTCTTCTCTCACCCTCACCAAGGTGACAAAGTTTCTTCTATTCCTGTGGAACCTCCTGTGGTGCAGCTTGTACCCACTGCCCCTCGTCCTACACCACTGGAGGTCACTGAGAAGATCCTGGCTCCATCCTCCTGACACTCACCCTTTCCATCTTTCTAACCATGACTGAGCTCACCCCTCAGTCTCCTCTTCTCCAAGCTGAAGAGCCCCAGCTCCCTCAGCCTTTCCTCCAGTCCCTTCACCACCTTTGTTGCCCTGCACTGTGCCCTCTCCAGCAGTGCCCTGCCCTTCCTGAACTGAGGAGACCAGAACAGATTCTTCTGACTCTGTCATTAACTCACTCCATGACTCTCTCCCTAGCTCTGACATCAAAGCACCAGGAAATCAACTGCTTTTAGCAAATTATTATTTAAATGTCTGTTCTCTGTGCAAAGACCAAACCTCAAACTGGGGTAATGTAATCCTGAGCTCTCCTTTCAATTCCTAGAACTGCAAAGCTCTCTGTGGCTGACACACCTTCTGATGCTGGGCTGAGCTCTCCCTCCCTACCTCAGACAGCACACACAGCTCTGACCAGAAACATGTAACAACCAGCTCTTTTCACTCAGATGCTCTGCTGAAACCCTTCCCTTCTCACCCCTGCACAAGTAGCCCTGTGTAACCCAGGTGCTGATAAAAGCAGCCTCAGCTTTAGTTCACAGAATGACAGCAATTTGAAGTTCACCAAACAGACTGTTGAGAACTAATTGTGAATAGTTACCATTCACTGGAATCTGAATTAATAACTGATACTACACTGAAATACCTGAGTACTAGTACTGGCCTTGGCCCCAACTCTCTCAGACAGTCCTTGTAGGCTAAGAGAGCTTGGGATGCCCAGCCTGGAGAGGAGAAGGTCAAGGGGAGACCTCACAGCCACCTCCCAGTGCTTGAAGGGGCTACAGGATGGAGAAAGACTCTGATGGGGTCTACAGTGACAGAACCAGGGGCAGTGGTTTGAAACTAGAGCAGGGCAGGGTTAGATGAGACATGAGGAAGAAGTTCTCCCCCATGAGGGTGGGGAGACACTGGCCCAGGTTGCCCAGAGAGGTGGTGGAGGCTCCATTCATCCCTGCAGACATCCAAGGCCAGGCTTGCTGAGGCTCTGAGCTACCTGATCTAGTGCAGGATGTCCCTGTCACTGCAGGGGGTGGCACTGGGTGGCCTTGGAAGGGCCCTTCCAATCCAACACCTCACGATGTTCTGAGATGGAATTAGAAATCTGTGGCAGAAACAGAACCCCTTGGCTGTGCTCCAGCCCCCACACCATAGCAGCTTTTCTTTCATATTAGAGGGGAAAATAAATGTCCCTGACTGTCCAAACCAGCACAGGACAGCACAGGACCAAACCAAAGAAATAAATAAAAAGATACTATTTGTGCTGCTGGACCAAAATGCTCCTGGAACACTCAACCTTATTTGAATGCATGCTTTAAATAAAGAAATAAAAGGTAAGTGAGGGATTTTAGAGGGATTTAAAATAGACACTATCCAGGGTGCAGTATTCAGCTGGAATTAAAAAAAAAAAAAAAAAAGAAGAATCCACACAAAAGAAAAATAGAGACAGAGTTATAGGGAAGCCACCAAACTGTTTGGACACACAACTGTGAGATGTGTAAGAGAGCTCTAGGAGGTAGAGGGTGAAAAAGTGTCACTACCCCCAATGATGGCTGAGTCTGCAGGAGCTGGCAGGTTCAGTTTGGACAAGCAGCTTGTCCCAACCCTCAGAACCTCTCACTCTGCAAGAACAGCTCTTGCCCGAGATTCCAGCACTTGCTGCTTCTGCTCAGCCCAGAAATACCTTGAGATTGTCCCTCTTGTGGTATTTCAGCACCTTGAGCTTCTGCAAGAAGCCAGGTGCAAAGGTACCTGCAAAAGGAAAAAGCGATGAGAAAGAAAAAAAGAAGTTAACTCTTTTTGGAACCTTGGTTTCAAAGTGGGGATGAAGAGCAGGTTTCCCGGGGTATCAACACTGGCTGCACATCCCTAAAGGGGTGGAATTGACACACAAAATGTACTGAGCTCCTTTGAGCCCACAGGACACGTGGCCACTCACCATTTGTTTGCATAGAAGGTGCAAGATTTCAGCGAGCAAGATGCCGACTCTTCCCACAGGAAGCAAAGGTTTGCTAAATTCTCTAGAATGAAAGAAAATCCCATTAGTTTTTTCCTTATTATTCAAATTCAGAATGCAAGGCAAAGGTTGGTGATCAAACTGAGGAGGAAAGCTGGCAGGAAATCACCATTAACTTCTGCCCTGGATAAAGAATGGATTGAGCCAGTGCTGCCCATAAGACTTGAGGGACACACTTGCCACTGTGGGGCTTGTGGCAGGGACTTTACTTTTATGTAACATCAAATCCACTCATTTCTGTGGGACACTGCATTCAGAGAATGCTTTTGGGGGCAAAAAAGCTATTACTTTCTTAATATCATACTTAGAGGAAAAGGAAACCATTCAAACATCTTCTAGTTTGAAAGACCTAGTGCAGGATGTCCCTGCTCACTGCAGGAGATTGGGCTTGATGACCTTTGAAAGGCCCTTCCATCCCAACACAAGTCTCAGAGTCTGTAACCCCCAAATTCAGAAGGGCAGGTACAGAACAGACTCTGGTCCTGGAGCAGGTTCCAGCTTCAGAGCCAAGGTCTGTGTTTAGGGCAAGGCCCCAGGAGATGGGTTTTACACTGAAACATGAAGGTCCCTGACACACCCTGCTCTCTTCAAGTCTCACTCTCAGTGTGTTCCCAAACCCACACCAGGGTGTTTTTCAGCTCAGATTTCAGCTCAGGACAGCAGCAGATTTACTGATACAGCCTTTCCTCCTGAGCAGTGGCTGGGGAGCAGAGAACTCCCTTCCCACTCAGCTTTTATACTGGTGCCAGTCAAAAGTGGTGTGTGCTGAGCCTCTAATGCTCCTCCTCTTGTTATCTACAGACGTGGAAATGCTCCAACAGCCCCACAACTGAAGAGCCAATGCTTACTGTATAAGTTCTCTCATAGAGATTCCTCCTTCTTTTAACATGGGGGTCACCAACTCGGCGAGGTACAACCAGATATGGGGTATATCTATGGCCATATCGTCCGCCATCTCCAAGGTATCTGAAAAACTTCACAAGAAGAAGGAAAAACATCACATGAAACATTTGAGACTATCTGCCAAGCAAATCCACACTCGTGTTAAAGAAACAATGAACAAAACAAGGAGGGAAGGGAATCACAAAAAATTATTGTCATCTTCTGATGCAGAAGTGGTTCAGAAGTGCCAGGAGTGAATTTTTTCATGGGGACAAGACTGAGAGTATGAGAAGGGGTGGCCTTGTGTAAACTACATCCAGGAAAGCTGCATTTACAGTTATTCTTAAAGCTCAGTAAGAAATGGTTTGCTTACTATTAAACCTGTAAAAGTGAAAAAAGCATTTTCATCAATAAAAACATCTAATGGAGCCTTCTTTAAAAAATCCAAATGCTTACAGAAGGGAGCTCAGTAACACCAGAGGTCCAAATGTAAGGTTATTAGCACAAATTCTGCTAGTTTACAACACTGCAAGGGAAGAGGTCAATGCACCAGAGAAGGGGTTCCATCTGGGACAGGATGGATCACAAACTCACTCCCCAGCTCTGGATACAGTACCCAGCAACACAGAATATTCATAGAGTTGGAAAGGATCTTCAAAGGCCATCTAGTCCAACCTCCTTGCTAATAAAAGTCTTGTAGGTGGCTTCACTTTCCCTTCCTGGAACACTTTCCAGCTCTCCTGCCAGTTTCCTTCATGATTCATTTCTCCCAGAAAACCTTGGTGATTCTGGGGGGGTGGTAGGTTTTAGTGACTATAAATGTGCATTTTCTCTTCTGCTCCAAACCCAGAAACCATCTCCTTCGCTTTGTTCTTTCCATCCACTGCTCACAATTCAACCTTGTTTTACCCAAGCCTTTCTTCCAACACTTGGTTTCCTCTGGAGCATCTCCAGCCCTGTGCTGTGACCAGCCCTCATCCCACAACCCCAATTTACTCCCTCATTAGCCTTGGCTGAATAAGCAGAGTGGTTTTCTGTGTTCTCCCAGCGTCCTTGCTGAACAACCACTTGCCCTTTCATCATCTCCAGGAGCTGTTTCACCTTGTTTATGGCACATTCAGACGATTTCATCAAGATCCTACTCATTTGGCCTCACGAGCACTTATCCACGCTCCAGGAAACACGGGAAGGGCTTTAATCACAACCCATTATGGAAATGGCAGCACTTCAAAGGAGTCCTTGTGACCATCAGCAACTGCCTGGACACAGACAAGTGTCCTTTTTGTGGATGTGGATTTTTTTCCTGCTGCTCCACACACTTCTGAACTCAGGCTTCTTCCTCCCCCGCCTTCACTTCTCCTGCCAATCCCTGGACTGCATCATGATGACATTCATGGCCAGACACAGGCAGAGGGGGATCCCCATCACAGTGGGCAGTGGCACTACCAAAAGATGATGCAAGTGGGGCTAATGGCCCAGAAGCTCAGTTATCATAGAATGATAGAATGGTTTGGGTTGGAAGGGACCTTAAAGATCATCTAGTTCCAAACCCCTGCCATGGGAAGGGATATCCTGCACTAGATGAGGTTACTCAGAGCTTCAGCAAGCCTGGTCTTGGATGTCTCCAGGCATTGATGGGGCCTCCACCACCTCTCTGGGCAACCTTTTCTAGTGTTTCACCACCCTCATGGTGAACCCTTAAGTCCTTCCATTTCCCCTTCCCCCCAGTTATCTGACAGTGCTATTTCTCCTGCTGCTGCTTTTCACTGTTATCCCCATTTCAACCACCTTGCAAGGACTGAGCAGTGCTGGAGAGTTCCCTGGAAACACAGATCCTTTCCCAACTGGACACCAGCACAAACCCAGGCTGGGAATACAAAACCCAGAGAGATGAGATAAATCAGCAGCTGAAATGGAGATCTCTTGAGGAAGGTCTATCCCATCTGATACCACATATACTCCTCCTCAGCCCCTTGAGGACACATTTGCTCCTTGAAACTGAGCTGTCACTGAGAAAAGTCACTGTAGGGGGAAGCCTGTTTAAGCAGTGGGAGGGCAGCCCTGGATCAGGGGAATTCATGGAATCACAGATGTGATTGGAAGGGACCTCAAAAGATCATCTAGTCCAATCCCCTGCTGGAGCAGCAACACCCAGATCATGTCACACAGGAAGGAGTCCAGGATGGGTTTGAATGTCTCCAGAGAAGGAGACCCCACACCCTCTCTGGGAAGTCTGGGACACTCTTCTCTTACCCTCACCCTGACAAAGTTTCTTCTATTTCTGTAGAACCCCTTATTTTCCAGTTTTCACCCATTGCTCCTTGTCCTGCCATTGGAGGTCACTGAGAAGACCCTGGCTCCATCCTCCTGACACCCACCCTTCCCATACTTATACATGATTGAGGTCATCCCTCAGTCTCCTCTTCTCCAAGCTAAAGAGAGCCAGCTCCCTCAGCCTTTCCTCTGAATCCCTTCATCATCTCTGTGACTCTGCACTGGACTTGACCCACAGTTTCTAGGCATCGATGCCACCTAAGGTTTTACACCTTCTTTCCCTGCTTTCAATTGAATTCAGCGATTTGCCAAAAAGCAAACATTGACAAATGCATCACAAACCAGAAATCTAAACACAGGCTTTAAACAGACACCTACATATTAGAAATAAGGACTAATGGCAACAGGAAAATATTTACATTCATTAAACGCTGTAAGTACAGGAAGGCAGGACTAGGAGCGATGGGTGCAAATTGGAAGAGGGGAGATTTAGGCTGGAGAGAAGAAAGAAGTTGTTTGCTGTGAGGGTGGTGAGACACTGGAAGAGGTTGCCCAGAGATGTTGTGGATGCCCCCTCAATCCCTGGAGGCTGGATGAGGCATTGAGCAACCTGGTGTGGTGGGGGGTGCCCCTGCCCATGGCAGGGGGGTTAGAGCTAGATAATCTTGAAGGTCCCTTCCAACCAAAACCATTCTATGATTCTATGAAATACACTTGGCTGCAAACAACCTGTCAAAAGAGATGTGTGCAGAAAGAAGGTAGGAAAACTCTCCAGGACCATCTCTCTGCAATGAACAAAGCTGAAAAGTGCCCGTCCCTCGGCGCAGAGTACAAACCCCTTGAAGAAATCCTGCTTGCTCAGCTTTCCTGACTGCACCAACTGATGCAGCAACTGGCCCATGTGATCCCTGGTGATCTGACTCCTTTCCAGCGTGGACTCCACTCCCACCCTCACAAAGATGGGCAGCAGGTTCTGGGCACTCAGCTCCTCCACGCACTGCATCGCTTCCTGCACAAAGCAAACACATGCACAGTCATCTGCTGAGCTGAGAGCAGCAAAAATTGGGGCAGAAGAACTATTTTCTACCCTAAGACAGTTTAGGGAGCACTACTTGGTACATGGGATGGGGGTATTTTTGATGGAAAATTAGGAGACAACAAGCTTTGGGGATTTTTTTGGACATGAGTGTTTAGTGAAGCTCTTAAGAAACAAATGGTGCTGAACCCGGCTGTGGGACCTCCATCTTAATCACAAAAACATCAAAGCAAAAATAACAAGAACACAATATAATATTAAAATAATAACACAATATAGTATTAAAATAACAAAAAATCTTAATATTAACAATAATTTTAATATTAATAATAATTAGAGGGAAAACCCCACAAAACAACAACCCGAGAGAGCTGAAATAAACCAGAAGCCAAAACTGAGATCTCTTGAGGAAGGTCTACCCCATCTGATACCACACATTCTCCTCCTCAGCCCCCTGTGGACACATTTGCTCCCTGGAACTGAGCTGTCACTGAGAAAAGTCACTGTAGGGTGAAGCCTGTTTAACCAGCCCTGGCTTTGTGGGTGCAGGGGACTTCATAGACACACAGCTTCCAGCCACCGATGTCACCTGTGGGTTTCAGACCTTCTTCCCCTGCTTTCAATTGTAGTATTATGATGCTGATGCTTGCAATAGGATTTTAAAAACACAGCACCAGGCTCCAGAACACAGATCAACTGCTCAGGGAAAGGACAGGAATTGCTTTATGGATGTCACCAAAACCCTTTTTATTTCATCAAATCTCAAGCCAAGCCAAAAAGAGGACAAAAGAAGAGATTTGCTGATTCCCTGGGCTGGGGCAGAAACATCCATGTTCCAAACCCAGGCCGTGGAAAGAAGCAGCTGGAGGTGGGAATGCTTGGAGGAAAATACCCTCTTTATAAAGCTTCTGCTTCCTGGCATTTTGTAACCTGAGCAAATAGAACACTCTGGGAGATGTCAAACTTCAAATATCCCCCCTCAATGGCCTCCTTGGTTCAGCCCAAGGGTTATCAATGGTCCTCCTGACTGAAGATGTTTGCTCTTTGCTTTGTGCTACTCCCTCACTTATCAAGTCTTGGCAGCCCCAGATGCATTTCTGCAGACCCTGAGTGGCTTTTTTTCTGCAGGACACAAGCCTGGGGGTCCCAAACCCCACAGGGGTCAGAGCTCCTCTGTCAGACACACCTGATGTCCCCAGGACAGAGGGACGAACCCATCAACAGACACCAGCATCCAGCTCACCAGCTTTGATTTACAGTTAGATTCAATTCTCTCATGAAAGATGGCTCCTCCTCTGCTACATTTAAATGGTTTATTAATTAATTAATCAGCAGTTTTGCCACACACTGCACTTGAAGAGGGCTGGGAATTCACTGCTCCGGAGGAACCCCCAACACAAACAACCTCTGTCTCTGTCTGATGGAGGTTTTTAAGCAGAGGTGACACATCCAGCACCATTCCTCTCAGCTTCTGCCCAGCCATAACCAAATGTCTCTGTATTTGCACACAGTAGCTGGGGCAAGACTCTGAAGTTCATCACAAAGAGGTATCACCCATCACAGGGTTTTTTTAACTCCCAGCTAAGGATTTGATAATGTCTCCTGATAAATAGATGCAAACCCAAAACAACTCAGAGCATCAGAATATTCCTCTTTCCAATTTGAATCAGAATCACAAGCAGCAGCCCTGCCCCTGGGGAGGTTGCAGGAACTCCCCAGAGCTGCCATTTCAAACCTGCTTTTAACATTTATTTCAGCAGAAGACCATCCCCATCAGCTTTGCAGCAAACATAAAGCTTCCTGCAAACTCCCTGAACAAGTTAAAAACCCATTTGCAAGGGAAACAAAATTCCAGGCTTTGAGGAGGGATGACACTGCTCAGTGATCTTCCATGTTTATTAAAAATACTCTGGAGTGATTTGTTTAATATTTAGCATGGCTTTATCTGCTGCCAGATCAACAGCACACACTTTGATAACGTAATGAAAACCTCAGTTCATTTCCCCACTTGCTGTTATTAGGGAGCAGCTCAGTGATTTGTGACACACAGACACACATCTTGCTCCTCAAACCCCACACACTAGGCTGCTTCTCCCTCTGAGGGAGCAGGACACAAATTTGGGGCAAAATTCTCCTAGAAGCCCCTCATGGAGCTGCTGCTGCCCCAACTCTGACAGGTCCCATCACTCTGGATCCCTCTGTGCTGGTGGGAGCTTATAGAGACACTTGGGCTGGAGAGCAAACAGCAACCCAGTCCCACAGACCCTTCTGCTAAATGAGTTTAGAATTCTGCTTACCTTGAAATCATTAATATGCAAGAACTCATCAATGATAGATTTGCATTTTCTCTCTATTTCTTCTTCTGATAATGAAGGCTTTTCCTGCACTGGAGCTGGGGGAGCTTCTGGTTTGGCTGGGAGAAACATAAAAAGGGAAATCACCACAGTTTTCAGAGAGGATGTTTTGAAAGTCACCAGAGGAGGGGGGTTTGCTCCCTGTGCCACCACCAGGCACGCACCACTTCTTGGTGATGTTTCCCCTTGTCTGAACTCCTGATGTTTCTGCTCATCAGCCTCTCACTGAGGACACAGCAACTTCAGAGCACTCAATCAGCATTAAATTATTAAACTTTGAGCCATTACAGCACACTGGAACTTGGAAACATGCTGAGTGTGATGGGTGGTGACTCAAAGCAACCACCTGATGGCACCCCCCAAACCATCTTCTCCTCATGAAGCCCTGTCCAGCCAAGGTGCATTCCCCACTCAAGCTGTTTCTGGATGTTTCACAGGCAATCACAGAATGCAATGAGTTGGAAGGGATCTTCCAAGGTCATCCAGTGCCACCCCCTGCAGTGACAGGGACATCCTGCACTAGATGAGGTTGCTCAGAGCCTCAGCAAGCCTGGCCTTGGATGTCTCCTGGCATTGATGGGGCCTCCACCACCTCTTTGGGAAGGAGGAAAACACTACTGATCACAAAGCTTCTGTCCCAACAGAATGTCACCCTCAGTGTCCTCACCCCCTTCTCACTAATGGATCAACTTGAGCTGGCAAGAGTGGACACTGGCACAAGGTGATGAGACACCATGGTGGGTGCTGACACCAAGTGTCTGGCAACAGCCCAGAGCTGACAAGATGCCCCACACAGTCTGTCCCAGGCCCAAATCGCTGCTGTGGTCCTGGGAAATGTTTGGGAAGGGCTTCACTGCACGGTGGAGGAGCAGTTCTGTGGGACTGATGGTGATTCTGGGGACCCTGAGCCCAGAAAGCAGAGGCTGAGGGTCTGAGCAGACTACAGGTGGTGTTCTGCTGGTGCCTCCAGCCTCTCATCTCCAGTGAATGCTACACAGGAGCTGACACCAAGGCTGGATGACTCAGTTGTGACCTTTGGGAG
Organism: Turnix velox; assembly: GCA_013400935.1. Classification (NCBI taxonomy): domain Eukaryota; kingdom Metazoa; phylum Chordata; class Aves; order Charadriiformes; family Turnicidae; genus Turnix; species Turnix velox. The sequence continues at coordinate 16,997 of VZTY01013278.1, forward strand.
GCAGATCAGCTGGAGGGAGCATCACTGCAGGCCAAGTGCTCACCCACAGCTCAGAAATCTGTCACTTTTTCTGGCACATTTTTCCCTTGTGCCTTTTCACACATTGAGTGAGACTCCCCCAGCACAGAAGAGCCACTCACCGGGTTCCTTGGCTTTGTTCCTCTCTGCTTCTGAGCTGTTCCTGTCTGGCTCCATTCCACCTGTCAGCTGCTTCACAGTCTCCAGCATCTCCCTGCGCTGCTCCTCCTGTGCCTGGTTATCCAGGAGCAGCTCCTTGCTGCTGCTGCCCCGCAGGAAGGTGTTGGGGCGGGACAGGGAGGGAGGCAGAGGTTTGTCATTCTTCTCCCTGCCTGTGCTCCCACGACTGCAGAGCAAAAGCACAAAGGGTTAGAGGCTCCACTCCCCACATGAGAAAAGGCACTGCAAAGCTCCACAGGAACTGCAGCAAATAGAACAACCCAACCCCAGCTTTCCAGAGGTGAAGCTAAATAGAGAATCATAGAATGGCCCAAGTTGGGAGGGAGCTGGGAGAACATCAGACTGCTAATTTGAGGGTAAAAGGCTCAGGCTTTGAACAGACACCTACCTATTAGAAATAAGAATTAATGTCAACATGAAAATATTTACATTCACTAATGCATATAGAATATTTCAAAATAAAGTACAAGAAGGCAGCACTAGGAGTGATGGATGCAAATTGGAAGAGGGGAGCTTTAGGCTGGAGAGAAGAAAGAAAGAAATTCTTTGCTGTCAATACCTGAAAGGGGCTACAGAAAGGCTGGGGTAGGACTTTTGAATAGGGTTGTCCAGGATAGCAGTACAAGGAGTGATGGATGCAAAATGGAAGAGGGGAGTAGAAAGTTCTTTGCTGTGAGGGTGGTGAGACACTGGAAGAGGTTGCTCAGAGAGGTTGTGGATGCCCCCTCAGTCCCTAGAGGTGTTTAAGGCTGGATGAGGCACTGAGCAACCCGGTGGGAGGTGTCCCTGCTCATGGCAGGGGGGTTGGAACTGGATGATCTTTAAGATCCCTTCCAACCCAAACCATTCTATGAATCTAAGACAACAGTTTATCCTCCAGCTCCTCCTTCTATGTTGCTACAAAGAATGAGAAGGTCTTTCCTCTTTAGTTCTTTCCACTGCTGTGTGTCTTGAGGAGATGTAGGAGTTGTAATTTATACCAGAAGCAATTTTTCCTGGCCCTTGCCAAGGAGAGTATAATAATCCTGTTTTTTGTTATCGATAGAATTTTCCTTCAAAATTGAATCCAAACTAACTCAAGCCTCAGAGAGGCACAAATACCCACAGGATTGACAGGCAGAGCCAGAGCTTCCCAGAGAAGACAAGGAAAAGCCCCAGCACCCTACAGCACCTATTTCAGATGCAGAAATAGCGAATTTCATAATATAAATGGTTTGTCTCATTGTAAAATGCTCTAAGAGGTGTATTTTTTACCCATTTATTGGAAAACAACTGCAGAAAAATAAAGGCTACCAGCAAAAGGTGACAAGTTCTATCTTACTCAAGGTAGGGCATGGTTTTAGGTGATACAGGAGGGAGAACAGACAGGTCTGGAAAGGAAGAACCAGCAACTTTTTAGATTAAATAGATGTTTATAAACCTCATAAAAAATTAATAAATTATTAAGGGTTGATCCATGTTTCAAGCTACAAGAAGTGACAGTGAGCTGGGGGTGTGGGAGAGTGTGGCCACATCACATGGCCAGGCTGGGTCACACTCACAGGGAGGGTCAGACACAGCAGAGTGTTTGAATTTCAAAGCCCTGTTAAATTTCTACAAGGCCTTAGGCATGTTTGAACTCAATAATCTTTAAGGTCCCTTCCAATCCAAACCACTCTATGATTCTATGTTTTCTGTGGGTAAATAAACCTAGTGACCTGGCTGAATCCACGGCTGTCAAATCCAATAACCTAGTTTTATTACAAAAAATTATCCAAAGAGTTTTTTTTTAACCTGCTATAAACTATGAGATAAGGGGTGGAAACTAAAACATTCAGGGCTTTAAAAATTAATCCCACCCCTCTCTCCTCTGATATTATAAAAGATGCATGTGCTTTAACTTAACTCAAAGTACATGGTGAGGGAGAGGGGAGGGAAGATCCAGCCATTCCTGGAAACTCAAGTGAAATTATTTCTTCCCATGTGCTGGCAACTAGAGCAGCAAATGAAAAGCAGAGGGAGCTGAGGGAGGGCAGAGTTTACCTGGTTAAGGCCCTACGAGAGTCCAGCTCTGAGGAGGCTGATGAGGCAGATCCAGATGAGACAGGAGGCTGAAGTGCAGAGAATCTGTTCAGACTGGTGGCACTTGGTCGTAAGGAGTCTGGGGGGGAGGGATCATAAAGACAAGAGAGAGAAGAACAACATGGTCAGCAGCTGCTGACACCTTGGGATCACCAGAGTCATTCAAGAAATAGATGTTTTGGAAAGAGGCTGCTCCTGCCTTGCCGAAAATAAACATTCCCACCCAAATCTGCTCTCAGCTGGGAGCAAACAGAGGATGAGACCCTCCTGACTTACCCAACTCACTGGCCTTTGCTCCACCGCTGCTGCCCTTCCCCCAGCTGCCCAACTGGGCTTTAGGCACAAGCTGAATCTTCTCGTCGATTGTGGGCTGTAAAACACACAGTGACAAGGGGGGGATGATAAATTTTCATCTGAAATGGGCTATTTCTCAGCAACGACCCTGCCCTGTGGGTATCAAAATGCTTTAACACATTTTTGGAAGATCAAAGCCCAAAGAGAGAGTAGGCACCAGCAAAGGGCATCACAAACAGCCTCCTGTCAATGAAAAGACAACCACAATAGCTCTGTGGAAAAGGTTATTTGGAACTCTGAAGCTCAGGAAGGAGCAAAAAGCACCATGCATGAGTCCACAGCTTGTCTGTGGTGAATGAAGAGCTCTGCCAACCACTTCACCCACCAGAAAGGGGGGAATCTACAAAAGCACAAAATACAGAGGGTGAAGAATGACATCAGCTTGTAGAATTTGGAGTACTGTCTGACAAGAAGATTTTACAAGGCTCAGGAGGTGAGTTTATTGAGCAGGAGACTGTGGCCCAGCAGATCTCTTTGTCTGAGCTCCTCTCTCCCCACAGGGCAGCTGCTCTGGAGCCAGCTCTTTGTGCTGAGTGGAGTAGAAAGACTTTTCCCAGATGAGCCCAGACAAAAGCTGCCCAAATCCCTCCTGCTTAATTAACTTCTGGAGTTTTATGACTTCCACAAGGAACAAACTGAGTTTGATCTGCAGAAGGGCTACAGTTCACCCAGGTTCTGCTTGATGGCTCTCAGAGCATCCAGACATTGGGAATCAAATTGAAGGAGTCACATTAATTAGTCTGTGGGAATGTCTAGAAAACACCCTGAGAACTGGAGTTCTTGGTGAGAAATCCCACAAGCTGTTCTGAAGATCTCAAAGAAACAAGAATTACCCAGGCTGGCTTAACCTGCAGCCTGAAATGATGTCTTAAAATCACCCCTTTAATGGCCAAGAAGACACTGGATGGGCCGAAAGCTGAACAGCAGATACGGGATGTGACCACACTGTGTTCCGGGAACTCCGTAAAAAAACAGCCCAAGTTCTTCTCATCCTACCCAAACCTTCCCAGCCTGTCAAGAATGTTCTATTTCCCAACTGAACATGGCACCATCAGAAGCAGAGCCCGAGAGTTGGAGGCAGAGCAGGATTTGTGTCAGATGTGTGTGAGATACTGTCACAGCCAAGTGCTCACCACCATCACACACCACATCCCCACTCTCATTTTCTTTTTATCAATTAAAAAAATGAAGGTTTCTTAACTCAAGGAACTTGTGGGCTACTAAAAAGACACAATGAACCTGAGAGAAAGTCCACACACACTCTTTTCCCTTAGAACAAGCCAAACAGGAGCACTGAGAAGACAAAAGTGTCTTCCTTCATGCTTTATTTACCCACAGGACTAACTCTAATGATTTCAAATGTCCCCCACATAAAGTTTTGACCCGTAAGTACCATCAGTATTTTCTAGACAAGCAGATGCTCTACAAGAAGACCTTGGCATTGCTCAGAGTAAGGCTCACACTGGAACCTACCTTGGTGATTTTAAGGAACTTGGTGGGGTCCAGCACCCTGCTGTTCTTTGCCCCCTGCACAGTGTTCCAACCACCTTCATCCACTCGCTGGACACCTGCCAGAGGACAAACACAACCACCCTCAGCTCATCCCAAGGGAACACAGGCATCATCTGCAAGTTCAACAGGGGGAGGAGAAGAAGATGGCACATTTCTGCTAAAGAAAGCGTCTCCCTGGAAGTATTACTTCAGCCCAGGATGACATAAGTCCCTTGCCTGAATTTATTATCACAGAACAGCCTTGATGTAAAAGATGTCCCTGTTTCAAGGGCTATTTTTTGTAGGGATCCTTCCTGGTGAGGTTTCCCAGTGTGTGTTTTCAGGGTCTGGAACTGGCAGCAAACATGCAGCAGCCTCTGACACCTTCTTAAATTCCTTCTGGGCAGCCCCAAGCCTCACCTTCTCCTGATGTCACTTTGAGGATAATTAAAATAGTATCAGTACCTGAAGGGGGCTACAAAAAGGCTGGGGTAGGACTTCTGAATAGGGTCCAGGATGGCAGGACTAGGAGTGATGGATGCAAATTGGACGAGGGGAGATTTAAGCTGGAGAGAAGAAAGAAGTTCTTTTCTGTGAGGGTGGTGAGACAGTGGAAGAGGTTGCCCAGAGAGGTTGTGGATGCCCCCTCAATCCCTGGAGGTGTTTAAGGCCAGGCTGGATGAGGCATTGAGCAACCTGGTGTGGTGGGAGATGTCACTGCTCATGGCAGGAGGGTTGGAACTAGATGATCCTTAAGGTCCCTTCAAACCCAAGCCATTCTATGACTCTATAATATCTACATGTATTTCCTTATGCCCTGTTTTCAGGGCACTTTTATTTGATGATTCTTAGAGGGATGGGATGTCATCCACCTGGACAGGCTGGAGACCTGGGCCCATGCAAACCTTATAAGTTCAACAAGCCCAAGGGCAGCTGCTGCACTTAGGCTGAGCCAGTCCTTGTTACTATTACAGGGTGGGAGGTGATGTGACAGAGAGCAGCTCTGTGGAAAAGGAATGGGGAATACTGGTGGATGCATAGTTGGACATGAGCCAACAGTGTGTGCTTGCAGCTCAAAGACCAACCCTGTCCTGGGCTGCATCAGCAAAGCCATGGGCAGAAATGGAGAGAGGTGATTCTGCCTCTGATCTGCTCTGGTGAGACCCCATCTTGGGGTAACATGGAGTTACTGGCTCCAGGTCTGGAGCCCTCAGCACAAGAAGGACATGGAAGGTTCAGAAGAGGCCACCAGTATGGTGAGAAGGCTGGAGCCCTTCTGCTGTGAGGACAGGCTGAGAGAGCTGGGGCTGCTGAGGCTGGAGAAGAGAAGGCTGCACCAGGGGGGACCTCCCAGTGGCCTCCCAGAGCCTGAAGGGGCTGCAGGAAAGCTGGGGAGGGGCTGTTTGCCAGGGCATGGAGACACAGGATGAGGGGCAGTGGTTTGAAACTAGAGCAGGGCAGGGTTAGATGAGACATGAGGAAGAAGTTCTCACCCATGAGGGTGGTGACACACTGGCCCAGGTTGCCCAGAGAGGTGGTGGAGGCCCCATCAGTGCCTGGAGACATCCAATGCCAGGCTTGCTGAGGCTCTGAGCAACCTCATCTAGTGCAGGATGTCCCTGTCACTGCACGGGCTGGCACTGGGTGGCTTTTGGAAGGGCCTTTCCAATCCAATGCATTCTAGGATTCTATGATTCCAGAATCCCAAGTAGTTCCTCCTTGCTCTGCTCTATCCCAGTCCATCTGCAGGCAGTTCCAGCCTCAAGGACTGGCAGCAGTTGAAGGTGTAATGCCAAGACACTTTCTCCTGCTGACTCAGCACCTCACAGCTCAAAGACCTAGAGACAAGATGGTTACTCCTGCAATGAGATGCTGCCACATGCAAGTCTAGAGGGCATATCTGACTCCCAAGGAGTAACTTGTTGGAACACATTTCTGGCAGCCTCAAAATCAAAACCAGTTTGTGTGAGAGAGAAACCCAGGCAGTACTGGCCTGCCATTCTTTATTTTTGTCCCTGAAAAACCCACAGAGCCAGCCCCTGGCAAGTCTGTTCCTTCTCCAGTCTCAGCCACAATCCATCCCCAATTCCCTTTGCACCTTTGGGAGAAAAACAGGACTTTTTCCTTTGATGTGGGACTCTGACTATGGCCACTGGCTGTGAAATGTGTGAAAGGAGCAGCCAACTTGGCTTTTACTGTACCTGGTCTTCTCTTCTCTTTGGTCATGAGCTGTTGGACCTTCCTCTGTTCTTCCTGCTCTTCAATCTTGGCTTCTTTATGAATCTGCTCAATAGTCTTGGGGCCCTGGTCTGCTCTCCGGGAAACCCAGTTGCACTAAGGAAGAAACAAGCAGGTTCTCAGGGATTTTACCAGGAAAGCACCAGAAATGAGGTCAATCTGAACACTGGGAATTAGGTCTAATCCTCACAGCCTTGTAAGGTGTTAAGGAGGGGCAGCTCCCCAAGGGACTGGTGTAGATCCTGTAGTGCTGAGTCACTCAGCAGATGTGATCCCTGCACCACAGGTGGAAGCCCTGTACCCTGTACCCAGGCCCTGGGGTAAGTTCTGCAGGAGAATGGAGGCTGCAGGTGAAGACCTGACTTTGGAGAAGCAAGACTGAATTCAAGACGGTTAACCTTGCACATTAGAGCAGGGACAGAGGAGGCCACCAATAGGATCAGGGGGCTGGAGCCATTTCTGCTCTGAGAGCTGGGGCTGTTGAGGCTGGAGAAGCTGCACTTGGGGAGACCTTCCAGTGGTCTCCCAGTGCCTGAAGAGGCTCCAGGAAAGCCGGGGAGGGGCTGTTTACCAGGGCATGGAGACACAGGATGAGGGGCAGTGGTTTGGAACTAGAGCAGGGCAGGGTTAGACGAGACAAGAGGAAAATGTTCTTCCCCAGGAGGGTGGTGAGACACTGGCCCAGATTGCCCAGAGAGATGGTGGAGGCCCCATCAACACCTGGAGACATCCAAGGCCAGGCTTGCTGAGACTCTGAGCTACCTCATCTAAGTGCAGGATGTCCCTGTCACTGCAGGGGGTTGGACTTGGTGGCCTTGGAAGGGCCCTTCCAACCCAACACACTCTAGGATTCTGTGATTATGTGAGGATCTTATGCCATGGCTCTTCCCTGATGTGAAAGGGACCCTTTTTCTTCACTCCAGGTGGTACCCACCAGCCTTAGGTCGATGACATCCTGAAGCATGAATCGGATTCTTGATGATGTTTTCCTCTCTTTCACAATCTTCTCCATCTGATTAAAATACTGGTCCATGCGAGGCTGCAGGAGAGAAACAACAGCAATGGATTTTGGAAGGAAACAAAAGTACTCCCTGTGCTGGGGAGTCTGTGGGGTCTCCACTACTGTGTTCCTGGGCTGGAAATATACTTGGGGAGATGGAGCCCCCTCTGGAGAAGCAAGTGTTGGGTCTCCAGAAAATGAGGCACAAGTCTGTGTGCACCTCCTTCCATTAGCACACAGTTTTTCTGCTTTTTTGATTACTCAAATAACTCATCCTCTTCATGTACATAACAAATTCATCATCCATTAAAAAATCGATGTGTTTTTGTCCATGGCATGGCTCAGCTGGAGCCATGCCCTACCTCTGAGCTCTTCCTTTCCCCAACAGCACATGTGCTCTGGATGCTCCCCTCAGCCAAGGGAAAAACAGTCTCAGCAAGTTCAAAGGGGCATAAAACTAATGCTGGGAACATCTCTTTGATGTTTCACCTCCCTGAACTGCCTCAGCCAGGGACAGGCAAGAGAAGTGGAGGCAGAAGCATCCCTTCTCTTGGCAAGAAGTTATTTAATAGGCTCAACCTGTGGTACGGAATCCTTTTCATCCAAACACTTGTGACATGATGGAACCCTCCATTCATCTGACTTTGACTTGCCAGTCTCCACAAAGGCTTTTCTCCCCCCAAAATAGGGGCTCTGGAGGCTTTAAACAAAAAGTTTCAGGTCAGTTTTATCAAATGTTTCCCTAAAAAAATAGCTAAAGCCTTCAAATAAACAAGAAAAACCCTCTCAACGTCGGGTTTTGGCCTTTCCTTGGAAAGTTTGAGCTCTGAGAGCAAATGTTTCCAAAGCCAGGAGTGATGGGGGAAAATATTTGCAATGGATTTTGTCCAGAAGCTTTGATGGTAACTCACACTGACACTTCAGCCTCAATAAAAATGCACAATGAAACCTCTACCCCATTAATAGAAAATAAAAGATTCTCACTCAATCCTGATAGGAATAAAAGGCAAAGACACAGACAGGTCAAGAGCAGGTTATCCCAGTGGGTAACTCCACATCTGTGAGTGCTGCCACCACTCCTAGGTGAGAATTTGCTGGTGGCACCAAAATGTTGGCTTTTACAGGGTTTCCATGCTAACAGAAATCAAAACAGCACCCAGGGCTCATCCAGAGTGAACTCAGCTACTCTTCAGAAGTCAGGCTGGGTTTTATTCCCTAACCACGAGGTGAAGACCCCTGCTCTTGAGCTCTCAGACCCACACCAGTAGCACACAGGTGGTGGTAGTGAGAGCACAAGAGGGTTGGTGGAAAATGTGGCTGGATTTGGTCAATGCTTTACAAAATAGATTGGAAAACTGCTTCCCTGTAAGGATGGGGAGTGATCTGCTGCCATTCCTCTGACCCAACACAGTGTGAAGGAAGTCACATTGATGGGGCTATTGAGGCTGGAGAAGAGAAGGCTCCAGGGAGACCTTCTGGGAGCCTCCCAGTGCCTGAAGGGGCTCCAGGAAAGCTGGGAAGGGGGCTGTTTGCCAGGGCATGGAGACACAGGATGAGGGGCAGTGGTTTGAAACTAGAGCTGGGCAGGGTTAGGTTAGACATTAAGAAAATGTTGAGGTTGATGAAGCACTGGAAGAGGTTGCCCAGGGAAGTGATGGAGGCCCCATCAACGCCTGGAGACATCCAAGGCCAGACTTGCTGAGGCTCTGAGCGACCTGATGTAGTGCAGGATGTCCCTGCTCACTCCAGAGGAGGTTGGACAAGATGGCCTTTGAAGGTCCCTTCCAACCCTGTGATTCTATAATACTCTTCTAAGTCCCTGCCCTGAGCAGCTGAAAATAACGAGCTCCATTTGCTTCCAGAGCTGAGTCCCACTGATTTTTGGCACAACCCTCAATTGCTTTTTCATTGCAAGCCTGGCTTTTGAGGAGGAGCAGCAGATGGTCTGTGCCAAGAGAAGCTCACACACTGTGTAATGCTCCCAGCTACAGATACACTCGCTGGAAAAGCAGGAGGAGGAGGAGGCTGGAGGTAACACAAAATAAATACATCCACCATTGGTCAGGTGGGGCTTTAGGCCTCTTAATGAGCCATTTTAAAAAAGATTTAAATACATTTGGTGGTAGATTCTGTAAGCCATACAAACCCTCAATGGCCAGCAGGTCAAGGGAGGGGATTTTGCCCCTCTGCTGGGTTATGGTGAGACCCCAACTGGAGTTATTGTGTCCAGTTCTGGAGCCCTCAACAGAAGAAGGACATTGAGCTGTTGGAACAGGTCCAGAGGAGGCCACGGAGATGCTGAGAGGGCTGGAGCAGCTCCCTTCTGAGGACAGGCTGAAGGAGTTGGGGTTGTTGAGCCTGGAGAAGAGAAGGCTCAGGGGGGACCTCAGAGGAGCTTCTCAATACCTGAAGGAAATGGGCTCCAGAAAGGCTGGGGTAGGACTTTTCAATAGGGTTGTCCAGGATAGCAGGACTAGGAGTGATGGATGCAAATTGGACGAGGGGAGATTTAAGCTGGAGAGAAGAAAGAAGTTCTTTTCTGTGAGGGTGGTGAGACAGTGGAAGAGGTTGCCCAGAGAGGCTGTGGATGCCCCCTCAATCCCTGGAGGTGTTTAAGGCCAGGCTGGATGAGGCACTGAGCAACCTGGTGTGGTGGGAGGTGTCTCTGCCCATGGCAGGGGGGTTGGAACTAGATGATTTTGAAGGTTCTTTCCAACCCAAACCATTCTATGATTCTATAAAGAAAAAAAACCTTAGAAACTAGAGACCAGAGGTAAATTCTACTCAATAAAATAACCCCACAGGACACATGAAGTTCTTTCAGAGTCTTTGATTGGATGACATACTTGGAAACAAGCAGTGAGCCCCCATCCCTGGAGACATCCAAGGCCAGGCTTGCTGAGGCTCTGAGCAACCTGATCTAGTGCAGGATGTCCCGGCTCACTGCAGGGGGTTGGAGGTCCCTTCCAACTCTAAGATCTAGTGACTTGAGAACGTCACTGAAAATGACAAAGAATCTACCAGAGGAGGGAAGGGGACCAGGGTGTGATGAAGCAGATGATTTCCCTGTCTTAACAGAAATTCTCACAGGAACACATCAATCCCCAAACAAAAACAACCCACACCAACATTTCCATCCTATCACACACTTCCAGCCCTGCCCTACCTTTGCCTTCTCAAAGTCCAGGTCCTTGCCGATGGTGGTCAGCAAGCGGCAAAGGCACTCCAGGGACTCCTCGTCGTGGTTCTTCAGCAGCTTCACCACACAGTCATGCATGATGGCCTCTGTCAGCATTTTCAGCTTGAAGAGTTCACCAATGAATTTGATATTGCCAATGGATCTTCTTCGAGCTTTGTCCTTGGCCTCTTCCAGCTCATCGTGGAGCCGCGTCTTCTCCTCTGGCTGTAAAACAGAAACAAAGCTCTAAAAATCCCACACTTGCTGAACACAGAACCCTTCAAAAGGTCCAGTTTTACAGAATTATCAAAGAATGGTTTGGGTTGGAAGGGACCTGAAAGATCATCTAGTTCCAACCCCCCTGCCATGGGCAGGGACACCTCTCACTAGGCCAGGTTGCTCAGTGTCTCATCCAGCCTGGCTTTAAACACCTCCAGGGATTGAGGGGACATCCACAACCTCCCTGGGCAACCTCTTCTTCTCATCACCCTCACACCAAAGAACTTCCTTCTTCTCTCCAGCCTACATCTCCCCTCTTCCAATTTGCATCCATCACTTCTAGTCCTGCCATCCTGGACCCTATTCAGAAGTCCTACCCCAGCCTTTCTGTATCTCTCTTCAAATACTGAGAACCTACTCTGAGCCTTCTCTTCTCCTGGCTGAACAACCCCAACTCTTTCAGCCTGCCCTCAGAAGGGAGGTGCTCCAACCCTCTCATCATCTTGGTGGACCTCCTCTGTACCCTTTTTCTCCTAAAACCAAGAGAAGGCTGATATAAAACTGCTAATGAAAGTAATCATTTTTAATTATACACAGAGACAGTGAGGGAATCACAGAATAGTTTGGGTAGGAAGGGACTTTAACGGATAGATATCTGCTTCCAACCCCTCTGCCACGGGCAGGGACACCTCCAGTGAATGAGACACTCAACTACACAGCTGCCCCCTTGATCCACTGTAATCTTCAAAAGAGTCCATTTTCATAAGCAGTTCAGAGTTTATGGGGGAAAACCTCCCACTACTTACAGTGGTTGCAGCTTCAAGTTCTTTCTGCTTCTTTTCAAAGACATCATCGTCAGCTTTGTCCTTCTCAAACTCCTTCTGGCAGCGGTTCAGCAGCAACTTGCGGAAGTTGACGGTGCTGCCGGGTTTGTCGGCCATGGGCACCTTCAGCTGCAGGGGAAGGAATCACAGAATGGGTGGGTTGGAAGGGACCTGAAAGATCATCTAGTTCCAACTCCCCTGCCATGGGCAGGGACACCTCTCACTAGGCCAGGTTGCTCAGTGTCTCATCCAGCCTGGCTTTAAACACCTCCAGGGATTGAGGGAGCATCCACAGCCTCTGTGGGATCATCTCATTCGAGATGATGAGGGATGAGGGGGAGAAGGATGTTATTTTGTCTCAAATTCACCCTCTGAAAGCCAGCTGGCCCAAGCCTGGCTCAGCACCCAAGCTGGGCTCTACTTTGAAGTGAGACTGAAATGGGACTTTCCAAAAGTGATTCATTGCACCGTGTGACCAGGCAGAGCAAAGTGCTCAGCTCCAAACCCCACAAGGCTGTGAGCAAAGCTCTCTGCCCACACGGTTGGCCAACAGACACAGAGGGAGGAATCTGTCATGTAAATTATTTTCATCCATGTCCAGAAGCTAAAATGTAATTCTGCTCTTGACACATCGGTTTCACTGCCCATCAACCTGCAGAATCATAGAATGGTTTGGGTTGGAAGGGACCTGAAAGATCATCTCGTTCCACCCCCCCTGCCATGGGCAGGGACACCTCCCACCACACCAGGTTGCTCAGTGCCTCATCCAGCCTGGCCTTAAACACCTCCAGGGATTGAGGGGGCATCCACAGCCTCTCTGGGCAACCTCTTCCAGTCTCTCACCACCCTCACAGCAAAGAACTCCTTTCTCATCTCCAGCCTAAATCTCGCCAATTTGTATCCATCACTCCCAGTCCTGCCATCACATATCCTCATACAATTTGTGCAGGTCCCTCTGGACATCCCATCCCTCTCATAATACTAAGAATCATCAAATAAAATTGCCATGAAAACAGGGCGTAAGGAAATACATGCAGTTATTACAGAATCATAGAATGGTTTGGGTTGGAAGACACCTCCAAGATCATCTAGTTCCAACCCCCCTGCCCTGGGCAGGGACACCTCCCACCAGACCAGGTTGCAGAGGAACCTCCTGGTTGACTTTGTCAGTCTTACCGTGACAAGACACCTGCACATGTTGGCGTAGGCCACTGAGAAACTGGGCTCATCAATTGCCTTCTCAAAGACCAGGTCGATGACTCCTTTCAGCCTCTCTTCTGTGTCTACTGTGAGGTCTGTCACTTGCTTCATGAGCTGATTGAACATCTGGGGTGTCAGCTTGTTCAAGATGCTCCGGACCTTGCGGAACAGCTCCTGAAGGACAGGCATGAGTTAGGTTTAAGCTCACACTGAACAGATGGCTTTCAGGAAGGAGCTTAGAAGGTGAAGAAAGATATCCTAGGGAACTTTCGAGCAGTGGAGATTCATACAGATACACATCTGTGCAGAGCCCACCTCCAGCTCTCACTCAGAAGTCAGTCACTGGGGATCAAGGCCAAGGGATAGAATTTCTGGAATCACCCAAGTGCCTTTTTTCAATTGCAACAGAGGCAAAAAGCCATTGCTGTCACCCAGCTGAGATATTCTCCTCCATATCCATTTACCACAAGAAATAAGTGAACATGGAGTGGCCAACTTCTCCCTCAACTAGAAGTGACAAAATTCTGCATTTATTTTGAGCCTTTCTTTTTCCTAACCAGAATGATAATGAGGTCAACACCACCACTGTTAGCCCCAGGAACAGGATTCCAATGTCCTTCAACACTATCCCCACTTATCCAATTCATTATCCAATAAATGACCAGGCAAACATCTCCACCCCAAGTGGCTGTTCCACAGAAGAGGTGGACACAGAGAAAACTTCAGAGCTGGTGCTGTTGGGCTGGGCATGACAAACCCACAGAGGAACCTCAGCTTGGCCCACCCTGAGGACAGAAACGGAGTCTAAAAGGGGATGAAAAGTAAGTTCTGTGCTGAAAGTCTGAGGCTGTTTGCTTTAGGATGGAGACAGAAACATTCCAGCTAAACAGCAAGAGGAAAACAGTCCCGGAGGAGAGGTAGTAGGTTGTCTGGTGTTTACTGTTTAGACTTGCTCAATTTGCAGCATTAAAATGCCATCTTGAGAAAAAACACATGAAAAAACCCAAACAATCAAGGCAGGAAAGCTGTGATTTCACTGCAATTTGTTGCCCTTTTTCACTCTCTTACACCACAGCAAAGGCAAACCCCCCCCTTGTCTGTCACAGGCTGCTGCTCAAAGCGCCCACCTGGGTTTTGACATTCTCTGGGTCCTCTGTCTGGTTTTCTCTCTTCAGGCTGGGCTTCCAGGCATTCTCTGCCTTCTTCAGGTGCACATCCTCCTTCACACACACCGTGATGATCTTCCTGGGCTCCCTCCTCTGGCCAGGCTGTGATCTCCTCGGTCCAACATTCAACAACTAGGATAAAAACAGCCCTTGTTACATCCCCTTTTTCCATCTTGCACCTCAGTCAAACACTCCAGGGCACAAGCCAGCACCCACTGATGGCAACATCAAGCATCAGCAGCTCCTCCCAGCACCTTGGAGGCTCCCTCTGACCCCAGACAGGCTGCTCAGAGGGACACAGAGACACTGAACACATTTCTCTTGTTTTCCCAAGCACAGCCTGCACCTATTGGTGATGCTCCAGACACAGTTTAAGTGCTTCAGAACTGACCCTGAGTGGCCAAAACAGCATCTTGAAATCCAAAAAAGCCAAAGAGCCATCACAGCAAAGGTGTGTTTAATTACACTGGTCCATACAGATGGATTTCAAGTGTGCCATCCCAAGCAATTAGATAATGAGAAATTAGCAGCTCTGCCAAAAACCTTGGGTTTCACTGGAGGTGGCTTCAAGCAGAGCCATTTTGAGACAGGAATTGTGCAAAACACAGCACAAGGGAGCACTGGTGCTGCTCCTGCACTGCACAAACAGGGATCCCAACAGTTGTGGGTCAAACACTTTGCAGCCTCACAGAAGAAAGGGAAATACAGTACTTGGAAACAGCACCAAGTGCTTCTCTGCAACCCTGTACAACACAGTGCTCTTCTGGGTCACATCAAGTATGAAAAGTGCCAAAAGTGGGGAGTTTGTCATTGGTGGTACAAGTGATGGGGCACAAGATAACCCCAAACTCTCTCATCATGATGAGGAAGCTTCCAGCTAAGGACTAAAGGCATCCAGTGCTGTTGGCAGGTTACACTTCCCCTGTGCTTCTTTGTGTTTATCAACTTGTTTATTAGAAAAGTCCAACTTCAATGTAAAAAACTCCACGATTGAAGCCACAGAAGTAATTAATCTCTGCAGTGGGCAAGAGGCAGCTCCACACAAGCAATGGGCCATGTAAAACACTGCTTTGCTCAAGAGAAGGACTCAACAAACATCTGAGACAAAACCATCTCTGTTACTCCAACAGCTTCCCTGAACATGGGAGCAGAGGCTCTCAGCTGGTGCCTCTCATGTTATGGGTCAGCCCCAAACCCATGATTGCACTTTTTTTTTTTTTTAAATCAATCCTTCTTAAAGGCAGGAACTTATATCTGTGATTTGGATCATTTGGCTTCAACAATGCCCCTGATGAGTGCAGGAACACAAGCCCTGCCACCACTGAAGCTCCCCTCTGGGCTTCCTTAGGTGGGAACAGCGACAGAGAGAGATGCTGCTGTCAGAAGACAAGGCCCTCAGATGCTATAAGAAGACAAGGACCTCAGGATGTGAGACACATGGCAGAGGGCTGTGTGGTTCAACATTCCAGTGTGGTACCAACCACACACAGAGCCCTTCCTTCAGACCCTGCCAGCACACACAGAAATCCCCCACCCTCCACCCATCAGTCAAACCCTTTTAGGCACAAGTTGTGACTGCAACACAACCATTCTTCTCCAGAAGAATGAGACAGTGAGAACATAAACCTTTGTGATGTTTATGTGTGTCTAACACCCTCCCAAAACAGCCCTCAATCCCTCCTGATGGGTGTTCTCTGCTCCCACACAGTCATCCACTGACAGCAGTGCGATGCAGCGAAGCCCCAAGCTGAGACACCACTTGTTTCCACACAACTTCACACCTGCCCAGGTTCCAACCACGCTGCAAATGTATGGAGACAAGAAACTTCCCTCCAGCTGCAAAACCAGACAAGAGAAAACCATCTGGTTCCAGCCAGACTTCACCACACACATCCACACCCAGGGAATGCTCAGTAACAGGAGCCAGACTGGCCATACCCTGACAGTCAAAGCCTTTGGGCTCGTCTTCCCCCTGGGACACGCTCTGTGCTGAGGAGAGGTGATCTGTGACCACCCCATCTCTCTGGCACAGGGGGACCTTCCAGCCACATGCAGGGTGTCAGTGTTGGCTCTGGGAGCAAACACAGTTCCTAATGGGAGATCCTGTTCCCATGAGACTGGGGGGGATGCTGGAGCACCCTCACAGCTCCCCAGTACCAGTGTGTTACACACCATGGCTAGACATTTCAGTGCCTAAATAGAATCAGAGAATCATAGAATCATAGAATGGTTTGGGTTGGAAGGGAGCTTCAAGATCATCTAGTTCCAACCCCCCTGCCATGGGCAGGGACACCTCCCACCACACCAGGTTGCTCAGTGCCTCATCCAGCCTGGCCTTAAACACCTCCAGGGATTGTGGGGGCATCCACAACCTCTCTGAGCAACCTCTTCCAGTGTTTCACTACTCTTTACGATTGCAATTTTAAATATCTCTGGATAAACTTAGGTCAAACTGTTTGATCAGGCTTTAAAAGCAATGGACAGAAGCCACTTTGGAGCATGTAATAAATAAATCACAGAATGGCTCAGCTCATGGAGTCCAACCATCAACTCAACCCTGTCAAGAACCAGCCCTAAACCACATCTCTGAGCTCTGTGTCTGCCCAGCTCTTAAATCCCCCCAGGGATGGGGCCTCAACCCCTGCTCTGGGCAGCTTCTTCCAATACTTGACCACTTCCTTGTCAAAATTTTCCCCAATCTCCATCCTAACCCTCCCCTGGCATAACTTGAAGCCATTCCCTCTTGTCCCATGGGGTGCTCCTTGGGGGAAGAGGTGAACCTCTCCTGGCTACTCCCTTCTTTCAGAATGTCTCCCCTCAACCTCCTCTCCTTCAAGTTCCTCAGCCTCTTCACAGCACTTGTGTTCCAGCCCCCTCCCCAGCTCCATGGCCATTCTCTACACCTGCTCCAGCCCCTCAACGTTGATGGTGAGTGGCCCAAAACTGGACAAGGATCAAACTTAAAAAAAAATTTAAGGCTTTTTGGTTCAGAATTTCCAACACAGCAAGTTTAGGAGGTGCCTGAGCCAAATGGTGGCTCTTTAGCACCTGCCAGTCCAGCTCTACAGCTTGTACTCAGAGAGTATTTCCCACCAAAGGCAGAGAAAAGTGCAACCAGATGTCACTGAATTACCTCTCATCAGGATGAAGAGGGGGAAAAATGTGGAAATAAAGAAGGATGAGCCTCCTGTGGAGGAGGTGAAACCTCACAGTGACAGTCTGACCCGTGTCCCCTGCACAGCCAGTACCCACTCTTAGGACACAAGTCATGGAGATGTTTTAAAAAACACCTAAGATTTTGCAGAATCGCTTCTCCTTCTGCAACAGACTTCAAATGCAGAAGGTGAAATGGGACTTAAGAGGGAACTGTGCTCTCCAGGGGAGCATGAGAATGGGAGTGACTCAAGCTGCTGTCACTTCTCCTGGAGGATAAAAGCAGATGTGTCCTCTCTCATGCATGGGGATAGACCCATACTCTCCAACCCTACTTTCACTCTCCCTGGCACTTGCCAAGAAGCCTTTTTTAGCTGCACTTTGCTCCTGAGTAACTCCACCCCTTGTCTTCACAAAAGCACAGAATATCATAGATTGGAAGGGACCTCAAGAGATCATCTAGTCCCGTCCTCCTGCCAGAGCAGGAACACCCAGATCAGGTCCCACGGGAAGGTGTCCAGGTGGGGTTGGAATGTCTCCAGAGAAGGAGACCCCACACCCTCTCTGGGCAGCCTGGGACACTCTTCTCCCACCCTCACTCTGACAAAGTTTCTTCTCCTATTTCTGTGGAACCTCCTGTGTTCCAGTTTGCACCCACTGCCCCTTGTCCTATCATTGGGTGTCACTGAGAAGTCTTGTAGGACATTTGTTAGTTCAAAAAACAGTCAGACAACACGTTTAAAAAAGAAGGAAATCAAGGGAAAAAGCCAAGGAAGCAAAACAAAAGGCTCTTCAGGTGGCCAAAGCTCTCAGCGCTGAGCTGGGGGGGCGAGAAGGAGGAGGAGGAGGAGGTGGGGTTTGATGGGTATGGGCATGGCCCGTGTGAGGGTGGAATGAGGAGGGGACAGAGAGCACACACACAGGTTTCTGCCATGCTTTAACCAGGAGAGAACCGGGTCAGATTTTACTGGGTGGGGGTTGAAGACCCCCTGGTCCCTGAGCACCGCCCGCCCTCACAGGGGGCTGCTGAACCCCCATCACCTTCCAACAGCCCTCAGGAGGGGAAGAAGACAAAGGAAGGCTGTGGAGAGGTGCAGATGTCGATGTCATGTGCTGAATGCTCCAAATGAAGGGGGTTAAGCGGGACTTACCTTCTCTCCCCCTTTCCACAGGTCTGCAAAGTGCAGACCCCTCGCGGATCCCGCTCAGGCCAACGTCCCAGCATGCCCTCAGCTGGTGATGTCCCACCCACCACTGAAGGCTGCCTAGAGGGGTAAAATGCAAGTTTTTTTTTGCTTTTTTTTTTTTTTTTAATTTTTTTTCTTTTTTTTTTTTTTTTTTTAAATCATTGAAACGCTGTTGCACCTTTTTGTAAAGTTTCCTGCCGGAGGGTTATTTACCAAAAGTGGGGTGTTAGGGGGAGAGGAAAATGACAACTCTACAAAAAGGTGCAAAGACTTTGGGGGGGAGGAAGGGGAGATTTGGCTTACCCCTATCGGCAGGTTCCTCAATGGTGGGTGAGGCGAGACCAAGAGAGGGCATGCTGGGGACCCGCACCGAGCCAGGGAGGGCAATCCAGGGTTGCTCTGCACTTTGCAGGCCTGTGGAGAGAGAAAGAGTGACAGGGCTGTTACCCAGATGCTGAGAGGCTTAGAATGTTCAGCACGAAGGGAGAGAAGGTGCTGGAGGACAACCAGCAGGTCCTAAATACAAGGAAGCCATGGAGACCTCAGACAGCAGGGAGAATGCCAGTGGTACTTCCAGAGAAACCACCACACAGCAGCTACTCCAAGGCTCAAGAGCCAAGGCACCAACCACGACTCCACTCTCAGACAAAGAATGTTCCATCAACTTGACACAGAGTCACAGAATGTCAGAGACTGGAAGGGACCTGGAGAGATCATTGAGCCCCAACCCCTGCCAGAGCAGGAACACCCAGATTAAGTCCCACAAGAAGATGTCCAGGTATGGTTTGAATGCTTACAGAGAAGGAGATCCCACAGGAACCAGCCCCAGACAGAATCCTAGAATCTCTTGAACTGGAAGGGACTTGGAGAGATCATCCACTCCTATCCCCCTGCTGGAGCAGCAACACACAGATCAGGTGCCACAGGAAAGTGTCCAGGTGGGGCTTGAATGTCTCCAGAGAAGATCTCACACCCTCTCTGGGCAGCCTGGGACACTCTTCTCTCATCCTCACCAAGGTGACAAAGTTTCTTCTCTTATATCTGTGGAACCTCCTGTGTTCCAGCTTGCACCCACTGCCCCTTGTCCTATCATTGCAGGTCACTGAGAAGAGCCTGGCTCTATCCTCCTGACACTCTCTCTTTACATATTTATAGACATTAATGAGGTCACCCCTCAGTCTCTTCTCCAACACCATCACGTTGATCTCTGAGCTTCCTGTACAGAGGTGGAAGTCAGTGAACTCTTCTGAAATCCAGCAGTTTTGAAAGATAACTGATGGCTTGGTGACTAGATACATCGAGATGGAGACGCTGGATGCATCTCAATAGATAAGGTGAAAACTCAGTGCATCCAGTAGAGGCAGCTGCTGCAGACTGAGGGGCACCAGCATCCCAAGGAAAAGCAAGGGCAAAGGCAAGAGGGAAGAATTCAGAGCAGGATATCAAAGTTTGGGAACATGGGAAAGAGAAGCAGAGGAAAAAGCAGGAAAACAAGGAATGATGTGACCCAAGCAAAGCAAGGTGTGGAAGCACAGAGAAAGCAGGAACACATGCAGGCACTGATGTTTTGTTAGTAAATCCCTTTGCTCTACTGGCACAACTCCTAAACTGCCACGATGGCTCAGTGACGGCGGGTTGGTGTAGAGGAAATGTGTGTCCAATTGTTGTAGGGGAATTGTGTGTCCAGTTGTAGCAGAAATGTGTGTCCACACGTGTGATCACTCCATCCTGGAAACATCTCCACACCTCTCCCGTGACTCAGGGCAAGAGATTCCATCCAGTTCAGCCCAATACCTACCAGTTAAATAACATCCACAACGTTTCTCTAATTTGCCTACTTTTTGACAGCCAAGAAACCCCCCCCTTGCCCTCATCCTGACAAACCAGAACCACGGGAGCAGCAGAAGGGGCCCAAAAGCAGGAGGACGGAGGTCGGCGGCGTGAAGGCTGCTTTGAAAGGAGCAAGTTGGGGTAAACTCACACTTGCTGCTACGTTTCTTCCACCAGAGGTCTGCCTCCCAAAATCAGCGAAGGCTGGTGTGAAGTCTGGTCCTCGAGGGAGGATCCGAGGGTCAAGAGTCCTCAGAGGCAACTTGAGCTGGTTGACCTGTGTGGTGGAGCAGAACACACACAACACCCCGGCTGTTCGGTGGGTCCCAAAGATCATGAAGCTCTATAGGCTCTGCTAAGTCATAATATTAATTTTTAATATCCTGATTAGGGCTTCTAACAAGCTATATGAAATTTATGCATTAACATTTACAGCAAAAACATGCGTTTGATTTTAAATACTCCTCCTGTTGAAGAAATGGGTGAGTTCAGAAACATTTCAAGGCTGAGCGTGACTTATGGGGGATAAAACAGCAGCAGGTTGGGGCTGTCTCCTGCCAAATGAATGTGACAGTCTCGGTTCTGGATCACAAATCTGCCACCTTCCCTCAAACAAATGGCTTCTGTATTAAGGAGACTGAGGAGTGACCCTTCGGAGGAAGCTCAAAAGCAAACTGAGCAGCAAAAAGCAATCTCGGAAGAGCAGCAGGTGGAGATGATAATTTTGTGAAGAAAAACTGGTTTACAGTATGTCAGGGTTTGAGATTCAGACTGGAAATGTTTCTGCACATGAGCATCCCCTGATTGGGGCTTGAAGAGCTCAAAGTGGCCACATCAAACCCAGTGAACATCACAGGGCTGAGACGGAGAACAAGGGCTTGGGGTCAGCACTTGAGAAAAGAAAATCCCAGTTGTGATGAGGCTGAAGAGAACTTTCTGAGAGGTGAGGGCTTAAAGATTTTTTTATGAGATCAGCCCGAAAACACAGACACCACATTTCAGACCAAAACAGGAATTTACCCAAGAGCAGGACAGCCCTTTCCAACTGTGGAATTGATCTGATAACAGACCCTTCTCCCTCTTGTCCTGTTGATATTCTGGGCCTTCAGGGCTAAATCACTTCTAATTTTAATAAACAACTTAATCCAGATAGAGATCACTAAAAATACATCCATTTTTAATTCCTCTGTGTACATTCATTAAGTGTCACAAAATCACAGAATCACACAATCCCAGAATATCAGGGATTGGAAGAGACCTGCAGAGATCATCTAGTGCAATCCCCCTTCTGGAGCAGGAACACCCAGATCAGGTCCCACAGGAAGGTGTCCAGGTGGGGTTTGAATGTCTCCAGAGAAGGAGACCCCACACCCTCCTCCCTGGGCAGCCTGTGCCTTCTCTCACCCTCACCCTCACAAACTTCTTTCTCCTATCTCTGTGGAACCTCCTGTGTTCCAGCTGCACCCATTGCCCCTTGTCCTGTCACTGGAGGTCACTGAGAAGATCCTGCCTCCATCCTCCTGACACTCCCCCTTTCCATCTTTCTAACCCTGACTGAGCTCACCCCTCAGTCTCTTCTTCTCCAAGCTGAAGAGCCCCAGCTCCCTCAGCCTTTCCTCAGCAGGGAGATGTTGCTCCAACACCTTCATCATCTCTGTGTCTCTGCTCTGGACTCTCTCCAGCAGCTCCCTGTCCTTCTTCAACTGAGTGAAGGCCCCACAACTGGACACAACATCCCAGATGTGGTCTCACCAGAGGGGGAGGAGAACCTCTCTCCACCTCCTGCCCACCTCCATCTAACACACCCCAGGATGTCCTTCTTGGCCACAAGGGCACATTTCTGGCTCATGGTCACCCTGCTGTCAGCATCCATGTGGAACACCAAAAAAGCAAAAGTTAATAGTAAAAAACCTTTATTTATATTAAAAATAATGGCACCTACCTGTTTGATGGGCTCTCCTCTCACCTTGTCCAGAACCACATCGCTGATGGGAGGCAGCCCCTCTGGTTTTTGGATGCAGGCTGGCATGAACTGGAAATCTAGCAGGAATTCCCTGTCATACTGCTTCTTGCCCTCTGGATCCAGTGGCTTCCACTGCTCTGTAAGGAGAGGTTAGAAAACTCTTCACCCACCCAGAGCCAGCTCTGGGACATCCGAAGGGAGCAGACTGTTATAGCTGCTTGGGAAATTTAATTTTGAAGGCAGCAGTGAAAAGAATAAACTTAAAGGAACATAAACCACAGGGAGTAAACAGTGAACTCCAGCAGCAGCCAAGGACCAACTCAACACCAATCCCAGTTTTAACCCATGTCATCTAATTTTAACTCCAGCCTCCACTCTCTGGTGTGACAGGATGAAATGGGGGTGATTCCCAGTCTGTAAGTGAAAATACAAAACTTAAAGCTGCTGATTTTGTGGAAGGAAGAGGGATAAGTGCAGAGCTGAGGAGAGCACCTCATGGAATAAAAACATCCCTTGGAAAAATGAAAACACCAAATCTTAAACCTGTCCAGGACAGAGATGAAGGGAATAAGAAGAAAACAAAACCACAAGCCACACTCTTAACAATTACACCGTTCCACCCATCTTTCCTGGAGCCCCTTCAGGCACATGGAGGCTGCTGTGAGGTCTCCTTGGGCTCCTTTTCTCCAGCCTCAACAGTCCCAGCTCTCTCAGCCTGTCCTCACAGCAGAGGTGGCTCCAGCCCCCAGATCATCCTTGTGACCCTCAATAATAATAATAATATTATCTTAATAAATACCTTTAATGTCTTAACAAATAACAAAACCACCCTACCACAAACTGCTTCCCTTCCTGGCCAGGCTGTCCTTTCCTTTTCCCTTTC